>JAITYX010000020.1:1800000-2175000 GCA_021018815.1 Talinum fruticosum
TACTAATATAATTAAGATAATTAAGTGACTAATTATCTAGGTCGAGAAAATTAATGGAATTTTCCGAGTCTAATATCCATAAAACTCAAAATTCCATCCGAGTTAGTCTATGCAAGAATCAAGTTACATAAGAAACATCGGAGTAAGATGAACTTGATCTAGACTAAGCATAGTTCGGACTAGAAGCGCCGACTATATAACAAAATAAGACCTGTAACATGGAGTCGGGCCTGAGTGCGGTTATGCGAAATACTAGTCATTTGAACATGCGATAATTCTAAGTGATGAGAGACTCGGAACCGAGTGAGACAGACGTGAGTGCATATTTGTTTTCCGAGTCACTTAGAGACAAAATAAGACTAGAAGCGCTGACTATATAACAAAATAAGACCTGTAACATGGAGTCGGGCCCGAGTGCGGTTATGCGAAATACTAGTCATTTGAACATGCGATAATTCTAAGTGATGAGAGACTCGGAACCGAGTGAGACAGACGTGAGTGCATATCTCGTTTTCCGAGTCACTTAGAGACAAGCAAAAATACATGAAGTAAATGCTATATGACTTAGAGAAAATACTATATCACTCGGAAAAGTTTCTAAGGTACAGAGAATGCCTTGGAATCAAAACTCTATAAGTGAGAAATTCTTATACCTGATTCCTTTGATAGAACTCGAAATGTACGGAGTAAAGTCCGAGTCTTCAATCTCCCCTTTTGATGCAAGACATTCCGTACTTAGACAGAAACTTTTGTTAGTGATAAAGATTTGTTTTTGAATATTTGTGCGAGAAAATAAGACAAGTAAAGCATTCGAGATCATATGGAATAGATACTTAGCAATTATCAAGCAAAAGTATTTGAACTAAGAACGACTTGCCTTAAACAATGAACTCGAGAGAATTGAGAGGAAATGCATTAGTTCATTGAAGTTAAAGAATGTACATAGAGAAAGATAGAGTGAGAAACTCCCCTAAACAAGACAACAAATTGTTCTATCTATATTCTCCCCCTTGCCTTTCAGCAAAAACACAAAAAAAAAAAAAAATGGGAAGAATACAACAAGTAGTACATATTTGATGTCCGGACAAAAGAGATAAAATAAAATTCCGAAAAGAAGAAGAATCGCGAGACTTTGGAATTGTGACACGAGTGCATGGCGCCTACGAGGGAGAGGGGTTGTCCGAGTGAAAGAGGATGGACGAGAGGTACGCCGGCGCTGGTATGATCTTGACGATGTGCTTGAGCGCGGCGGAGGGAGGACAGGGATCGCTGTCAAGGGCTCGGCTCCGAGTGGTCGACCCTGAACAAGAGGATCTAGAGGTTCCTCCCCGTAGACCTCGATGAGCTGGAGGGGTCCGCTCGGCCGACCCGCTGCAGCTTGACCTTGTGCAGCTAGGTCTTGTGACCCACTCAAACCGCTGTCCGAGCTGAGTACTTCCATTTGTGCTTGACGAGCGCTTTACCCTCAGCCGGTCCTTCCTTCTTCTTCTTTTGTGTCTCCCTTGCCCGGAAGGAGCTGCCTCAGCCGTAGGCTCCTCGGCGTCTGCTTCTTCTTTGTCTCGCTTCTTCTTCCTCCCCGCTTTCGAGGAGGTCATGGCCGGGCTCGATGACGCTCGAAGTGTCCGAGTCGCCACGGTCCCGAGCTACCTTGGACCTTCTCTCCTGGAGGAGCTCGATCAGCTCCTTTTGCTCCTTCACCAAGCCCTTTATCTCAAGAACCAGTTCTTGCTGCTCTCGACTTTGAGACTGGGCTATTTTTTGGTGGATGGTCATAGATCGATAGACAGTCTTGAATGACCGGAGCATGTCCTTAAAATCCGAGGACACGGAATTAATTTTGTCCAGGAAAGTGGAGGACAAAATGGAGGAGAGAGACTTAGAAACACCTAAGGTGGAAGCACCAGCGAGGTGGGGCAGGGAGAGAAAGAGGGGTTTCTTTACGAATCCGAGGCGGAGAAGGAGGCCTCAACTCGGAGTTGTGTACCCGGATACCGGGTTGAGTCTCCCGGTACCGTACCCTCGAAGTTCCTTTTGCCGACAACAACGGCAGCCTCGTAAATAGTGTTTGGATCCGAGGGGAGAGGAACTTTGAATTGTTTGAATACAAGGGTGAGAAGAGCACCGAAGGGAAGAGGGGTGTTCTTCTTATTTTGAAGTTGAGCTGGCACAACCGCCATCCGCTCAATGATAGAGGGGAAGAGGTCTACTTCGTAGCCCTCAAGAATGTCAAAAAGAGCTTTTAAATGTTTGGAGTTGGGGTTTTCCTTGCTTGGAATGCTGAGAGAAAAAGGTTCTCATCAGCAGGAAGCACGTAAGACGTGCTTCGACTTGAGCTGGTCACCGAAAAATTTTTCCGTGACTCGGGGAACTCTTTGGCGTATTTTTCAAAGAAGTCATCGGCGACTTCAAGTGAAAGGAATAGGGTTGCTGTTCAAGAAAAGAGAGGAAACCTTGAACGGACGGTGGAGGAGAGAGGTGTTTATTCGAACGGTAACGTTCGAACCCCGGAGGTTAGGACACCTTCGAGCTTGTCGGATGAGTGTAAAACTCGGATGTGAGTTCAAGATATATGAACTCGCTAAAACAAAGAAAGTTATAAACACCGGTGGTTTGGATGTGAGGCAACCACGAGAATTTGGTGGTTGGAAAGAACTTGTCGTCCAAGCACGAGATGCTTCGGGTAACAATGGGTTTTGAAGATGAAGAGCCTTCTTGGCTTTTTGTGCGTGGCTTCTTTGAGGAAGAGCCAAGAAAGTCGAGGTGAGAACCTCTCTTAGGCATTTTGTGAACAAGAGTAGAGAGAAGTGAAACTTTGAGAAAGAGAGTAGAAGAGAGTAGGTCGACGAGAGTGAAGAAAAGAGTAGAAGAAAGAGTTGAGAGCAGTCGAGCTTACTTGAGATGAGCTTCACGTCGCTTGAAAATGTCCAAAGATCACTGTAGACATAGAAAGCTTCCGCGAGAAGTTTTGCTTTTAAGAGAGAGAGAGAGTAAATGAAATGTAAAGTAACGAGACGAAGGTGAATAGGCGCTATTTATAGAAAAATAAATGTCCTTCAACTCAACGTTATTTATCCGTTGTGACTTAGCTCTTTCATCGAGTCACCTCGAGAGAGGTGTGACGGTTCGCTTCTCAACGGTTCAAATTCTAGCGGTTTGACTTCCAATGGCTGGATGTCTAATCACAGCGAGCGAGAGAGAGAAAGAGATTTTGAAAATAAAACCCGAAATTCTCCACTTGTCTAGAGATGATTCCGGAGATTTAATGTCCACTTTTCTCAACGTCCGAGTCCGACTTAGATCGGTTTTCCGAGTGACTCGAAACAAAAAAATAATAACTATTAGCTCGAGTATCACGAAATCAACTGAACAAATGGCTATTAAGAGATTTGAACGTACATAACACATAATTATGCAATGAAATTTTCACATAATATAGCACATAATTATGCATTTAGCATTCCAAGCTCGTTCCTAATAAAACGAACCGATCTTCACCAAGAGGCTTAGTAAAGATATCACCTAATTGAAGATTAGTAGGAATGAATTCAAGTTCGATATCACCTTCCTCGGAATGGTCTCTTAAGAAATGATACCGACCTCAATGTGTTTTGTTTTTGAGTGCTTGAACCGGATTTTTGGTGATGCTGATTGCACTTTGATTATCACATTTGATTGGAACTTATTTGAAGGAAAGTCCAAGATCTCTCAAGTGCTCGCTTTATCCATAAAATCTGAGCACAGACATGCTCCGACTGCAATATACTCAGCTTCGGCAGTTGATAGAGTTACTGAGTTTTGCTTCTTTGAGTGCCATGAAATTAGGGATTGACCCGAAATTGGCACGCTCTTGGAGTGCTCTTTCTATCAACTTTGTATCTAGCGTAATCCGCATCTCGAGTATCCAAGTGAAAATTAGTTCCGAGTCTCTTGAGTACCAAAGAACTAAGTTACGAGTCCCTGCAAGATATCCGAATATTCTCTTCACCGTAGTGAGATGTAATTCTTTTGGATTAGCTTGGAATCTTGCGCATAAGCATACACTGAACATTATATCCGGCCTGCTGGAAGTAAGATATAGCAAAGATCCAATCATACCTCGATAGAGTTTGTAATCTACTGCTTTACCTTTCTCGTCCGAGTCAAGTTTTATACTACTCGCTCATGGGTGTAGCTACATGCTTTGCATCTTGGAGTTTGTATTTCTTCAGCAGCTCCTTGGTATACTTTGATTGATGGACATAGATTCTATCTTTGTCTTGTTTGATTTGTAGACCAAGGAAGAAGTTGAGTTCTCCCATCATACTCATTTGAAATTCCCGACTCATTAACTCGAAACTTCTCAGCATGATTTTCATTAGTAGCTCCAAAAATTATATCATCAACATAGATTTGAACAATAAGGAAATCTTTCTCCTTGGTTTTTATAAAGAGAGTCTTGTCGATCCGACCTCTTCTAAAATCATTTTGAACCAAGAAATTGCTCGAGTCTTTCATACCAAGCTCCGGGAGCTTGTTTAAGACCATAAAGAGCTTTTTGAAGTTTGAAAACATAATCTGGAAATTTTGAGTTTTCAAAACCAGGAGGCTGCTCGACATAGACTTCCTCTTCAATAAAACCATTTAGAAAGGCACATTTAACATCCATTTGATATAATTTGATATTCATGCTAGATGCAAATGCCAACAGAATTCTAATGGCCTTAATTTTGGCAACAAGTGCAAAGGTTTCCCCAAATCAATCCCTTCTTCTTGATTGTAACCTTGAGCTACAAGTCTAGCCTTGTTCCTAACTACCAACCCACCTTCATCCAGCTTGTTCTTGAAAACCTATTTGGTTCCTATGACTGGGTGGTCGGAAGGTCGTTTAGTCGAGTCCAAACTTGGTTTCTTTCAAATTGATTGAGTTCCTCTTGCATGGCCTCTACCCATTCAGGTTCATTTAGGGCCTCTAGTGCATTTTTGGGTTCGAGTTAATGAAATGAATGCAGTGAATGCACAAAGATTTTGAAGAGAGGAACGAGTTCTTACCCCACTGTTGATATCGGATAATATGTTTTCTAGTGGATGACTAGAAGTGAACTTGAAAGCTCTACCTGTTCTCCGATTCACAAGATTTGTAGGCTGAACTATTTGATCTTACGTAGCTTGTTCCGAGTGATCTTCTTCATTATGAGTAGTCTCTTGATTTGTTTTATTCCGAGTCACTTCGTTATGAGTGACTTCATTCCGAGTTGGTTGAGTTTGAGTCTTGGCAGATTCATGTTCATCACTATCATCCTTTCTGCTGAGCTTCGGATCCGAGTATGAAGACTCACTTGGTTTTTCCTGTTCAAGCTCATCAAACACAACGTGGATGCTTTCTTCCACTTTGGTAGTTCTCTTATTAAAAATGCGATAAGCTTTACTATGAGATGAATAACCCGGAAAAATACCTTCATCTCGACCAAGCATCAAACTTGGTCGAGTGATCCTTACCATTATTATGAACAAAACATTTGCATCCAAAAGGCTTGAAATAGGAAATGTTGGGTTTCTTCCCTTTGTAGAGCTCGTAAGGTGTTTTCTTCAATATGGGTCCGATGAGGCATCTGTTCAAAGTGTAGTTGGTTGTGTTGACTGCCTCGGCCCGTAAATAGTAAGGTAGATTGTGCTCAATCATCATTGTCCTTGCTATTTCTTCAAGAGTTTTGTTCTTTCTCTCAACAACTCCATTCCGTTGAGGAGTTCTTAGTGCTTGAGAAATTGTGAGAGATACCATTTTTATCACAAAACTCGAGAATTCCGAGTAGTCGAACTCCCTTCCATGGTCGGTTCGAATTCTCCGGATCTCGAGTCCGAGACTCAACTTGGATTTTTCTACGAGCTTGCTGAACTCTTTGAATGCTTCATTCTTATGCTTAAGAAAACACACCCAGGTAAATCATGAATAATCATCAATGATAACAAGTATATATGATTTACCTCCGAGGCTCTTAACGAGGATTTCACCACATAAATCCATATGCAAGCAACTCAAGCACTTTGGATGTGGAAACAGTCTTCAGAGATTTGAATGATGATCCGACTTGTTTCCCTCTTGTGCAAGCTTCACAAACTCTGTGTTTCTTGAAAGCACGGTTAGGCAAACTTCTAACTAAGCCATGAGATGCTAATTTCTCAATAGTATGCATACTAATATGGCCTAATGTGCGATGTCATTTCCATAAATCATCATGAAGTGATGCTTTTAAATAAGATAAGTTCGACTAGGGTCGAGAGAGGAATAATGTAAGTGTTACCTAATCTTTTACCCGAGAGTTTGATCTCCTTGGTAGTGTCATCGAAATGTAACATTTGGTCCGAGTGAATCTTACCTCTTGACCTTTATCACATAATTGAGAAATGCTGAGCGGATTGTACTTTAATCCTTTGACGAGGTAATCTGGGCTGACCAGATTGCTTCCTTTTCAATCATGTCTATCCCAATTATCTTGCCTTTGCTGTCATCTCCAAAAGTGACTTTTCCTCCTTTATGCTCTTCTAACTCGGAAAAGAGTCTTGAGTCTCCCGACATGTGACGTGAACATCCACTGTCAAGGTACCGGTGTCCTTTTGATCTCTTCCGAGTGACCTGCAAAACAGAGACAATCTAACCCTTCTCACTCCTTCTAACGAACCCAGTAACACTCTTTACTTGTGGTCCTTTTATGAGGAAGAAGGTTTTTCGGAACCCGATTTGAATGACTTTGGGCTTAGTTTGATTCCGAGTCTTCCGTGTAGAGACTCGAGTCCGTATCTCTTTCTTTTGAAAATTTTTTCTTTTGGGAACTGAAGGAGATGGTTTCTTCTTGTAAATTGATCCGGGTTTAGTCCTCCTTTCATTTTTATGAATGGGATCATTCTCAGCTTTCCTGAACTTTACAGTTCCGGAATCCTTTTGAAAAGCTCTAAGTAGGAATTGGATTCCTCCTCCGTGTTGAAACCAAGACCCTCTTTTCTGAAAGAGACACATTGGGATCCTAAGAGCATGTCAAGGTTTTTCGACCTTGAGTAAATTTTAAAACCAGATCTTGAGACTCATTGAGCTTTTGCATTAGCTGCTCATTTTCTCTTCGAGTAACTCGGACTCGGTCTCATTGGATTGAGCACTAGTCTTGAGTTCTCTCGAGTGTAAGTCTCAGCTTTTCCAATTCATTTTTCAAGGAAATGCTCTAAGAGGAAATCGACTCAAGTTGTTTTCCGAAACGAGAAGAGTCGAATTGGGCTTTTCTTCCAAAGTAAAAATATACTTAGCCAAATCAACTTTGGAGAATTTGAGAAAAATCTCAATTACCTCTTAAGGATTAGATTCCTCATTGTCCGATTCTCGAGTCCGACTCTGTTCCAGACTTCCGAGTCAAAGATTGCCATCAGACACTTTGAGTCATCCGAGTCCTCATCATCTTCCGATGAGTCCTCGTTACTCCATGTGGCCATCATAGCCTTTTTCTTCTTTACGTCACGTTTTCTCTTTGGACAGTCTTTGACTATGTGATCCTTGCTACCACATTCAAAATAGCCGGAGTTTTTAGTCAAGGAAAACTTTGAAGGAGATGAGTATTTACCTTTCCTATCCTTTTTGTCTTTCCTGTAGAACTCTTCTTTTGGCTTCTTATCCCATCTTTTGTGCTTCATCATTCTCTTGAAACCTTTCATAATAAGTGCCATGGGATCCTCTTCCGAGTCGGAGGAACTCATATTTGCTTCTCTAGTTTCCGAGGCTTTCAGCGCTATGTTCTTTTTGGTGCTGCCCTCGGCATCCTCCTCTTCCAGGTGGATTTCATGAGTGAGAAGGTTTCCAATGATCTCGTCTGGCTTTAGAAGTGATAGATTCCGAGCCTCCTCTATGACAGATCACCTTGGGACCCCATCTTCTCTTGGGTAGACTTCGAATATCTTTCTGCACATTTCCTCGTGGGAAATCTTCTTACTCAGAGATTTAGATTGTTGGTAATCTCGATGAAATCGAATGAACATCCGAGTGATGTTCTCTTCGGCTCCATCTTAAATAGCTCATATTTGTGAAGATATTGGCTGATCATCGCTTATCCGACCTGGCTTGTACCTTCATAAGTGTTGACCAGTGTGTTCCACACTTCTTTTGCTGAGTCACGAGCGGACACTCGGTTGTATTCTTCCGAGCTGATGGCGCACATAAGAATGTTCATTGCTTTGAAGTTCTTTACGAACTTCTCTGCTTCACGTGGAGTAAACTCGGCTTTTGTCTTGGGAACGAGTCTAAATTCTTCTGTCTTCATGGGAATGTAGTTTCCTTGTTGTATGATGTCCCAAACATCTTCATCCCGATCCAGGAGGAAACATTCCATGAGTTTCTTCCGAGTGAACGAAGTTAGATCCTTTGAATTTTGGTGGTCTGCTTGGAAGATCTTCCTTCATTGAACTCTCCATTGTTCTTAGTCATTTGATCTTTATACCTTTGGATGGTTAGATCCTTTCGAAAGGTTAGGCTCGATACCAATTGAAGGTTTGCTCGGGGAGAGACTAAGTCACCCTAGAGGGGGTGAATAGGGTGATAAAAGATTTTTCGAAAATCAAACTCTTTTGAGCGAGGACACACGTAGACCGATTCCGAGTCTAAAATAAGGTCGGAAAAGTATGAACTCGAATTGCAGTGAGGAGTAGAGAAGCGGATAAAGTCGAAGCTTAAAATCTGTCCGAGTCTAGAATGAACTCGAAAGTAAGAACACAAAAAGTACGTGGAAACCCTCCTAGGGTAGAAAACCACGAACCGTGCTAATCCAAGCACGAAGTCAAATCCACTATTTTGAGTCCACAAAATACAGTAGACTGACCGAACCCGAGTTGCTCCCTTAAACAACTCTTTACAAGTTTTCCTAAACTCGAAATTCCCTTATCCGATCTAGTACTTCCTAGCTGAGATAACCCTTACAGCTAGGGACAACTAAGCTGAGTTATGAGTTAACCCTTACAACTCGGTCAAGGGACCTTACTTAGAGAGTAAGAAAGTGTTTGTGACTAAGTACAATACCTTACAACTCGGAATATAATGAATTACAGAGTGGGAGTTGTAAGTAGAAGATTGAGAATGAATACAATGACTTTGCTCAAGTAGGTGTATTAACAATAGGTTCGGCAATCTTCAAGTCTTGAGAGTTGGCTTCTATTTATAGATGACCAGGCAACATAGTCTGTTATCTCTATCTTCGACTGGAAGTCCCTTTATGACCGTTGTTAAGGATTTTCCGAGTCACCCGTAAAGTATCCGTTGAGATATGAACGTTGAGCAACGGTTCTTGACTGTTTTGGAAGTCCCAAAACCACTGGTGGTGTCTTGAAAGATAAGGTGGAAACCACCGTTTAGCTTGACGTTTCGGTTTCCGGTTTTGGAAACAGACAGGTCCTAACGCACTCCTCCGGGACTTGGTCGGAGGTGGAAAAAGTGATTTGACGTTTTGAAGCCGGTTACTTTTGTAATTCAAAAGCGTAGCCTCGTTTGAATAACCTACAAAAGTAAATCAAATTGGTTCTCAAAGTATAAAATACTTTGGTCCAAGATTAGACACGAGATACTAATATAATTAAGATAATTAAGTGACTAATTATCTAGGTCGGAAAATGAATGGAATTTTCGAGTCTAATATCCATGAAACTCAAAATTCCATCCGAGTTAGTCTATGCAAGAATCAAGTTACATAAGAAACATCGGAGTAAGATGAACTTAATCTAGACTAAGCATAGTTTAGACTAGAAGCGCCGACTGTAACAAAATAAGACCTGTAACATGGAGTCGGACACGAGTGCGGTTATGCAAAACACTAGTCATTTGAACATGTGATAATTCTAAGTGATGAGAGACTCCGAACTGAGTGAGACAACGTGAGTGCATATCTGTTTTCCGAGTCACTTAGAGACAAGCAAAAATACATGAAGTAAATGCTATATCACTTAGAGAAAGTACTACATCACTCGGAAAAGTTTCTAAGGTATAGAGAATGCCTTGGAATCAAAACTCTATAAGTGAGAAATTCTTATACCTGATTCCTTTGATAGAACTCAAAAATGTGCGGAGTAAAGTCCGAGTCTTCATGAACAATCCTACTCCACCCCTCCCTAACCAAAAACAAGTTAAAAAGGATTATTGTTATGCTTTATTTGAGCAAATAATCTCATTTTCTATTAAATTTCAGAAGTTCATATACAGAAACCAAGATGGAAATGAAGCATAATTTGAGACAGATTTTAACTTTAGTCTCTTACATTTCGGTCTCTAACAAGGTTCATCTATGATCTAACTACTAGCTAAACAACAACAATTACGTAAGCAACAACTCAGATTGCCCAGGTCATCTTCTCCATTAATGAAGAGCTAACATTAGCCGTATACTCCACTCAACAATTTTAGAGCAAGCAAGATTAAAGAACAAAGCAGCCAAATCGAAACAGGGGCACAAATTGAACCAAACAATGAACCAAAGGAGGAGAAAAGATCCGAACTTTGAGCCAGTCAATTGTAATTTCAACACCAAATTCCAAACTCGACATAATTTCAGTCTTAAAGCACAAACCCAATTCAAAACAACCAAGAATGAGTTCAACTACAACTCAAATTTCGAAAAATACAAAGCAAGTACATGAGGAGTGGGAGCGAGAAGTGACGCGGCCAAATTAGGGTTTTGGAGAAGCAAAAGAGAGAGAAAGAGAGAGAGAGAGAGAGAGAGAGAGAGAGAGAGAGAGAGGAGCTGATTCACCGGCAACGGAAGAAGAGCGACGGTGGCGGAAGGCTTCGAGCTCCGGTTCACCGGCAACTGCGGCGAGATGGTGGATGAGCGACGGCGAGAGACACTATAGAGACAAGGCGTGCGCGAGAGAGAGCAAGTGGTAGCGAGAAACAGGCGTGCGAGGAGAGAGCAGCGAGAGACAGGTGTGCAAGAGCAATGACCTTTTTGCTTTGACTCATTAATGGCCCGCGGCCGACCCGTTGACCCTTTTCAGCCTGGCCCTTTATTACTAAACTTGGGCTTTGACCCTTTTTTGTGCCCGGCCTGCTAGCCCAATGGGTACCTTGCCCATTGACCAGCCCTATAATTTAACAAATTGATTTTCAAAACAAAAGATGAAAACAATAAATTGAAGAAATTAAATAAAGCGTAATTGAAACGAAGAAGATGAATCAAAACTTACTTTCTTTGATTGAATGAAAAGGAACTTGTACAACAATTTGAATTATAAGCTCTCGGGAGAAAGGGGTTCGATAGTGATTGAAAGGGTAAGGAAAGTGTTTACAAGTGATTGCTAAAGACAAGTGTTTTCTCGGTGATGAGTTACTCGCTCTATTGAAGTAATGAATACATATTTATAGAATACAATGATGAATAAATGTCGAACATTTGGACGGTTGAGGATGCTTGATTGAAATGGAATCATGATCTTGAAAATATCTTCCGACAATGTTGAATTATTGGAACAGATATTGAGTGGACTGAAAGTATGAATAGTAGTTGATGAATCACCATATCTTGAACAAGTATTTTGAATTATTCTGCACGACAATGCTTGAGTGGAAAGTGATGGCCATGACATTGATAATCATCCACTTACTATTCATCACATGGCAATGTCATCTCAATCTTGAATAATTGACCTTCATGAATAGTTGCTTGTCACCCATGAATAGTAAGTGAACGAGTAACATCCACTTCCTTCCAGGGATTTTGAGAAGTGAAATATGGAATTTCATCGAAACAAAACACTGTATAAAAATCGTTAGAAAATTTTATTTATTTTTTGAATCCCTATATGGGTTAAATACTATATGGATCCTAGGCGCAATGCCCATCAAAAGGATCATAATCTGATTGAATATATGTTGAAGAATCGAGATGAATTGGTGCTTGTCTTTAGAAGCAATTGCTGGTGCTGCTTCTTAAGTAGTTTGATCTCTTGCTTGATAATTGAATCTCTTTATCTTGAACTTTCTCTTTCCCTTTTGAATTCTTTTCTTGCTTTTGTGGGGTAGGAGGCGCTTGTTGAATTGATGGAGCTGGCTTAATTCCTAAGGCGGCTTGGATATTGAACTTGTCCCACTATTTAATTTTGAATCCTCTTACTAATGAATATGATGCTTGGAAGCTTGTAATATTGAATAATTGAAGATGATATCTGGCTAAATTAATTTTGAGAGCTAGGAGATCCTTGGAGGAATTCTCTTATTAAAAAATCAGGTAGGGAATTATTTTCCCCTTTAATAAACTCTATATCAAAATCAAAACAAGATAAAATTGCTTGCTAACGGGCAAATATTTGTTTAGAAACAAGATTTTGAACATCTTTAGTAATGATTTCTTTTGCTGATTTGCAATCAATACGAAGAAGGAATTTTTTATTAAATAGATCATCTTGAAATTTTGAAACACACAAAACGATTGATAAAACTTCTTTTTAATGGTTAAATAATTTTTTGAGTCTTATTCCAAATTCCAGAATGATATCTAACTAGTTGAGTCTGTTTTGAAGCTATAGATATTTTTGTTTTAATATGCCACCATATCCTAATTCGGAGGCGTCTGTTTCAACTATCATGAATGTATTTGGATGTGGAATACCCAAACATGGTAAAGATTTGACCTTTTGTTTAAGAAGGCGAACAATTTGGGTATGTTCATCTTACCATGGTGGTGGGTTATTGCGTAATCTCCTATAAAGAGGCCGACGAGTTTGTCTCAATTTTGGAAAGAAATCGAAACGTAATTAAGACATCCTAAAACCCTCTGTAATTGAGTTTTATTTTTATTTCATCTGGAAATTTATCTCGCAAATTCAATGGCTCTAGTAATTGGTTTAATACCTCCTTGATAAATGTCATGTCCTAAAAATCTTATTTTTATTTGGAATAATTTCATTTTAGATGCAGAAACAACTAGACCATTTTTCTTGATTACATGCAAAAAGGTTTGTAAATGTTTGAAATGTTGTTCAATGCTATTTGAATAGACCAAAACATCATCAATATAAACTATTGTAAATTGAGTATAAGGATTAAAAATATCATTCATAATATGTTGAAATTCGAAGGAGCATTATTTAATCCGAAGGAGCATTCTTCAATCCGAAGGGCATTATATTCCATTCATAATGCCCAAAGGGGACAGATAAAAGTCTGTTTTATAACGATCTTGATCAGCAATTTGAACTTGCCAAAAACCACTTTTCATATCAAATTTTGAAAATACTTTTGCGTCATATAGTCTATTAAGTAAATCTCATTTATTAGGAATGGGATATCTAATCCATTGTAAAACTTTCTTTAATGGTTTATAATTAATAACAAGGCGATGAACTCCTCGTTCTTTCTCTGCTTGGTTATTGACATAGAAGGCTGCACAGCTCCAAGGAGATTTAGAGGATCTTATTAATTTTTTATCCAAGAGTGATTGAATCTCCTTTCTAAAAGTTCTTTGTTCATTTGAATAGGTCGAGTTTTAGTAGGGATATTTCTTTCCGAAAAATCATTTTCATAAGGGAGTGTGACAACATGCTTTTTACTTTCCCAGAAGGCATTGGGAAGATCGGAATAAACTTCGTTATGGAATAAATTTTGTAATTCTTTTATTTTGTTTTGAATAGAAGGTTGTTGTAATTTTTCTACAATTTTTTATAAGTAATTTCTTTTTGTAAAAAACTAATTTGTTGTTTTTTACTTTCAATAAAATTTATTTGTTTAATTATGGTGGATTCTTGGAGTAAAGATAGATTTTTTGCACGGATAGGAGAAATAAATTTGAAAGAAATAATTTTTCCTAAAATTTCTATATGTATTCCAATTTGATCGACTTTGAAAGGATAAATTTGAGTAATAAAAGGAGTACCTATAATGACTTCTTGTCCTATGTCTCTAACAAGGATAAAGGTGTTTTTGAAGCAATAACCTTGATTACAAATAAAAACATTTGATAATTTATATTTACTTTGTAGTGCCATTCCATTAGCACTATGAAGACGTTCTTTAGTTTTTTCATAAAACTTGGATGGAATTAATCCTTCTTTAATACAATTTTGATCTGCGCCACTTGTCAAGTAAAGCAATAGTATTGAATTCAAAGTCTTCATTAATCTTTATAGTAATATAAATATACCATTTTTGATAATTAATATGATTAATTGTAGAAATAAATTGTTGATTATTAGAAGAACTTGGAATGTCTTCATCAACGTTTGAAGAACTTGATTTATTTTCAATTAATGATATTCTTGTTTCTAATTCTAAATCTTCAGTTTGAAGGGAACATAAATTTTGATTAATCTCTTTAATTTGTTCTTTAAGATTATTGACTTCCATTTTTAAGTCTTGAATATTAACTACCTTTAAAATATTTGGAGTATCATATTTCTCAAATATTTTATTAATATTGAAATTAGGAGGAGTAACTTTTAATAAATCTTCTTTTATTAAAATATTTTTAAGTTTTTCTAAATATTCTTTTCTTAGTTCTGGATCTTGAATTTGTTCAACTAAATCTAATAAAAATTCTTTTTTATTTTTAGTAGTATTGATCATATTGATACATTTGTAACAAATTCTAGATGATTCATTTCCGATGAATAATCACTTGAATTACTTTCTAATTCATAAAGACCATTGTCTTCAGAATCGGAGGATGGGTTTTCAGAATTAACTGGAGTATCTTTGAGCTCAAATAAAGAAATAATATTTTCTTGAATTTCTTGATTATCACCACAGATTTCATTTAATTTTTCTTTAATTTTGCAATCTTTTGCATAATGACCTTGTTTTGCTAATTCTTTATTTAAATCTAAACTTTCTAATTTCTTGGATAATATATCAATATCTTCTTTTTAGATATTGCTTCTATTTGAGTAGAAACCATATTAACTTGTTGAGAAACAGTATGTAAAACTTGATTAGTATAATTATTTTGATGATAAACCTTTTTAATATCTTCTAAGGCTATTTGAGAATCATCTAGATCATTTCTTCCTATTTTGAATGGAGTAGTAGGAATATGACCTTGATCCGAAGGGATCAAAATCTCTTATAAAGGAGGAGTTATTTATTTAAACATATTTCCATTTGATAAAGTCCATTTTTTATTAAGATTTTGATTAGTATTAATTTCCTTAACACCATGAGAATCTGGTAGATTATTTTCTAAAGCAAACATGGTCCACCATGTAAAGAATAGAATATTGCATTCAATTCTTTCCATTAATGAATACCATTCTTGCCTTATGAATGCTTGAACTTTTTGATTAAAATGAGATAAATGGTTCTTTTTATCTCTATTCTCAATTGAATTGAAATCTTCTCTTAAATATTCTTTATTAATTTCAAAGGGTTTTGAAATAATATTAATAGAAGAGTATGAAGGAGGTTGCATAGTTGAATGAGTAGGAGAACCTATTGATGAATTATCTTCTTCAATTGGTTCTGCTATAGGTGATTTGTAATAAATTTTTGAGGAAGAAGAATCTTCTTCTTGATTATCTTTTAAGTAATCATAATTAGTAGACCTTGAAGGCATTGAAAAAGAGGATCGAGGAAGATCTCTTTTTATGAAAGTCTTGAAGAATTTGTTCTTTCATTAACAGAATTAAATCTTATTAATACTCTACCATCAGGCTCTTCAATTACTTGTTGTATATTTTTTGAGCAATATTTCTAGGAGGCTTAATATTTTGAATAATAAATTCTTGAGGAATAGTTATTTCATTCCATTTTAATAATTTAGGAGTAAAATTTGAAATATTTTCATACTCAATTTTTAATAAAATTGTTTCATCTAGAGAAGGTTTTAATAAACACTTTGGATTAAGTTGAGAAGATAATAGCTTGAAATAAATTCTGTAAGTAATAGCAAAATTTCTTGAAAGTTCTCTAAATTGTACTTTTGAATCATTTTGTAAGTGGATATCTAGAATTAATGTGTCTAAGATCCAGGGATCATTTAGATCTACTAAATAATTTGGACAACAATTGAAATAAATAAGACCATTACATATATTAGTTTGAATTATAGCTAATAATGAATCTTTGTAACGAATTAGTATATTGTCTCTAAGAGCCATGAATATAGGACAATCTAATCCTAACCTTGTTAAAGGTTTGAGTACTATTTGAATCATACCAAAATGAATGTATCTGTATTTTTCTTTATATTTTTAATAAAGATGATTGATAGTAACTTGATAGTTTGGAATTCTTCATCTAAACTAAAAGTTTCTTAATGATCTTTTATTGAGAAAGCGATATTGAAATCAAACTTGCCTATTTGATATATTGTTTCTATCTTTTGTTTTGGAATAGACCAATTTGAGAAATCAACTTGATAACTAACTTCTCTGCTATTAACCACATTAGTACTCTTACTACTACCTAGACTTAGATGATCTCGAAGCCAAGAGGCCATCCGAGTTACGCTTGAATATCTAGTTAGGCATTATGCACACACTATCGGGACCACCCTCACCGGGACCACCTCACATGGCTGACCAACGGATAACATGGGGCTGACCAACGGCTGACCAACGCTAGCTATGACGTAACAACCAATTAAATAGGCAAACTTGGCTCCGATACCGGATGGAGACAGAACCGATCTAGAGCTAGGGAAGCAGCTCGGAGACTGGGCATGGTTGAGTAGCATGGGAGGCAGAGTGACAAATTAATTTAACAAATTGATTTTCAAAACAAAAGATGAAAACAATGAAATTGAAGAAATTAAATAAAGCGTAATTGAAACGAAGAAGATGAATCAAAACTTACTTTCTTTGATTGAATGAAAAGGAACTTGTACAACAATTTGAAATATAAGCTCTCAAGAGAGAGGGTTGGATAGTGATTGAAAGGGTAAGGAAAGTGTTTACAAGTGATTGCTAAAGGCAAGTGTTTTCTCGATGATGAGTTCTGCCTCTATTGAAGAAATAAATACATATTTATAGAATACAATGATGAATAAATGCCGAACATTTGGACAGTTGAGAATGCTTGATTGGAATGGAATCATAATCTTGAAAATATCTTCGACAATGTTGAATTATTGGAACAAGTATTAATTGGACTGAAAGCATGAATAGTGGCTTTGCCGACAACATTAATGTCCACTTTCTTGAACGGTCTTGAATAGTTCTTGATAGATGGAAAGCCAAAGGATAGTGATATCCATGAGTGAATAGTACTTGAATAGTAAAATATCCATGAGTGAATAGTAATATCCATGAATGAACAAGTACTATCCACTTGAATAATGATATCCTCCATGGAAGCGATAAGTGAACAAGTAACGTCCACTTCCTTCTCGGGGATTTTGAGAAGTGAAATATGGAATTTCACTCGAAACAAAAACTTACATAAAATTCGTTAGAAATAATAAATTATTATTTTTTGAATACCCTTTAAGGGTTAGATACTATATGGATCCTGGGTGCAAGGCCCATCAAAAGGATCATAATCCGATTGAATAGATCCTGAAGAATTAGATGAATTGGTGCTTGTCTTTAGAAGCAATTGCTGGTGCTCGCTTCTTGAGTAGCTTGATCTCTTGCTTCGATAATTGAATCTCTTCATCTTGAACTTTCTCTTTCCCTTTTGAATTCTTTTCTTGCTTTTGTGGGGTAGGAGGTGCTTGTTGAGTTGATGGAGCTGGCTTAATTCCTAAGGCAGCTTGGATATTGAACTTGTCCCACCATTTAATCTTGAATTCTCCGACTAATGAATATGATGTCTGGGAGCTTGTAATATTGAGTAATAGAAAATGACCAACATAGAATCCAAGGAAACCCATACTTTTTATGGAATGATATTTCCTTGAGATTTGGACCGATAATTGAAGTGTTTGAGTAGTCTGCTGTAATGTCTTTTGACCTCTTCCGGCCATATATCTTGAGTAGATCCCATAATTAACCACCATTCGTAGAACCAAATAGGGAATTGAAATTCTAGTCATGTATCGAAACTAATGAATCATGAATGATTGAATGGTCTCGTATAGAAATGTATAATACCAAGCCTTTTCATAATCTATGTAATTATAGCCTGGTAAATTGAATGGTTCGGAGAATGGTCTGATTGAATGTTTACTAGGAAAATCTTTCCTAGTAAGTACTTTGAGAATTCTGAGTTTTGAGTAGGCTATTTGATTGGGATTAGTGCGATCGGGAATATGTTGAATTCCTACGGATTTTGAATCGACTAAAATGAATTCATAAAAAGTTCTGTTCTTGAGTGGATTGTCATTGATAAAATAGCATTCTGGTAGGAAAATGGTTTTGACAAACTCGTTGAGCTGAGATAGGGATTGAGGTCTGTCTGAATTTTGTATAAATAATATGTTCTTTAGTAGGTTTTGTAAGATATTTAGAATCAAAAGAAGAATTTAGTTGAGTGGGTTTTTGGAATTTTGTTGAAGCTTGAACGTAGGATAAAGCAGGAAATTCCTGATTAGATAAAACTTGATATGAATTTGACACAAGAATTGAATATTGAGAATGAGCTGGAGTAATTGTCTTAATAGCATAATGTCGAGGAGTTTGAATAGTTCTTTCTTTCTTTTCTTCTTGATTCATATTAAGAGATGAAAGGAAAGAATCTTTGTTAAAAATAACATTGATAAAAGAATGCCCTTTGAAAGATAAATCTTTTAACATCATTGAAGATATAAATTTGAAAGAAATACAATTTTCATGAATTTGTGTATGAACACCAAATTGATCAACTCTAAAAGGATAAATTTGAGTGATGAAAGGAGTACCTAGAATGACTTCTCTACCTATGTCTCTAACAAGGACAAAGGTGTTCTTGAAGCAATAACCTTGATTACAAAATTAAGCATTTGATAATTTATATTTGATTTGTAGTGTCATTCCATAGCACTATGAAGACGTTCTTTAGTTTTTTCATAATACTTAGATGAAATTAATCCTTCTTTAATATAATTTTGATCTACGCCACTGTCAAGTAGAGCAATAGTATTGAGTTCAAAGTCATCATTAATCTTTAAAGTAATATAAATATACCACTTTTGATAATTAATATGATTAATTGTAGAAATAAATTGTTGATTATTAGAAGAATTTGGAATGTCTTCATCAACGTTTGAAGAACTTGATTTATTTTCAATTAATGATATTCTTGTTTCTAATTCTAAATCTTTAGTTTGAAGAAAACATAAATTTTGATTAATCTTTTTAATTTGTTCTTTAAGATTATTGACTTTCATTTTTAAGTCTTGAATATTAACTACCTTTAAAATATTTGGAGTATCATATTTCTCAAATATTTTTTAATATTGAAATTAGCAGGAGTAACTTTTAATAAATCTTCTTTTATTAAAATACTTTTAAGTTTTTCTAAATATTCTTTTCTTAATCCTAGATCTTGAATTTGTTCAATTAAATCAAATAAAAATTCTTTTCATTTTAGTAGTATTAATTATATTGATACATTTGTAACAAATTCTGGATGATTCATTTCCTAATGAATAATTACTTGAATTACTTTCTAATTCATAAAGACCATTGTCTTCTGAATCGAGAGGATGAGTTTTCAGAATTAACTGGAGTATGTTTGAGCTTAAATAAAGAAATGATCTTTTCTTGAATTTCATGTTTATTACCACAAATTTCATTTAATTTTTCTTTAATTTTGCAATTCTTTGCATAATGACCTGGTTTGCCACATTTGAAACAAGTAGTTTTATTAGTAATTTTCTTTTTTGGAATACTTTTCTTAGGAGTTGTATTTGTTTTATTATTATTATTATTATTATTATTATTATTATTATTATTATTATTATTATTATTATTATTATTATTATTATTATTAATGCGATTAAACTGTTTCTTTTTATTAATTTGATTTGTTCTTTTTTTTGAACAGAAGGAGCTTCAACTTTTGGAAGGCAAAAAGCTTCACAAAAAGATCCTAACTCTTTTCGTGTAGCTGCTTTATCTGTTGAATATCTTGCTTGTAATTTTAATTCATTGCATAAAGAAATACCTTCTTTTTAATAAATCTTAGTAATTGACCAAATGTGATTTGATCATAAGGAATTGGGTCTTTACCTGTAACTTCTTTTAATTTATTGAATATTCTTTGAGAAAATAAATTTTATCGGGGCCGCCTCCCCTCCCGCTTGAATCAGGCTCCCTTAGTCTAAATAGCTATATAATCTCCCAGCTAGTTCTTTAGCGACATTATTTAATATATTTTTAGCGCATCCGTTTTCTTGCTCCAGCACATTCGGTATTTGGCTCGCCTACGCCGATCAAAAAGCCTAAATTCTAACTTTAGATATTTATATATAGTAATCCTGAAATGAATTTTTCTTTCCAATAAGGTTGGCAACAATCTTGTCTTTTTAATAGATATGTAAAATAAGTATCTTTATACCAATTATAATCTTCTAGAGTAGGACATCTTAGATTTGTTAATAAGATTTCTTGACCGCTTAACATATCTTTTGGAGTGCCTAGAAGATTGACAACTATTGTATGGACTAAAGTGTAAACAGACTTCTTTATGATTTTTGATACTCGGACGTTCTTCGTCTGTCATGTAATTTTCCCACCAAGATTTTAATGATCCGGTGAAACTCGAGATTAGTAAATCAAAAGCTTGAGTTTCTGGAGCACCTTTGGATGTGTAGGCGGCATATGACATCGTCATCCTATGAAGAATAATTAATGCTTCATGTTCGGATTTTCCATCTAAATTCCATTCATAGATGGAACCATCATCAAAAGCTTCGTAACTACCGATTTTATTGATTCAAGTTGAAGGTCCGGAGGAGTGCTTCTAGAATAATAAGGAATTTCTTTTTTATTGAAGATTTTATTAATATTAGTTACTTCTTGATATTCTTGAAAGATGTCTAAAACATTAAGAGTATCACTTGAACTAGCTACTTGTTTTAGTTTTTCATCTATTTTTTTAATTAATAGGCTATCCGGAATTTCTAAATTTTTATTCTTATTGAATTTAATGAGAGAGGATGAAATATCATTTAGGAATCCTGATTTTGTTGAATCTCTATTTAAATCTAGACTTTCTAATTTTTTGATAATAAGTCAATATCTTCTTTTTTGGATATTGCTTCTATTTGAGTAGAGACCATATTAACTTGTTGAGAAACTGTATGTAATACTTGATTACTATAATTATTTTGATGATAAACCTTTTTAATATCTTATAAGGCTATTTGAGAATCATCTGGATCATTTCTTCCTATTTTGAATGGAGCAAGCAGGAATATGACCTTGATCCGAAGAGATCAAAATCTCTTGTAAAGGAGGAGTTATTGATGTAAATATATTTCCATTTGATAAAGTCCATTTTTTATTAAGATTTTGATTAGTATTAATTTCCTTAATACCATGAGGATCTGGTAGATTGTTTTCTAAAGCAAACATGGTCCACCATGTAAAGAATAGAATATTGCATTCAATTCTTTCCATTAATGAATACCATTCTTGCCTTATGAATGCTTGAGCTTTTTGATTAAAATGAGATAAATGGTTCTTTTTATCTCTATTCTCAATTGAATTGAAATCTTCTCTTAAATATTCTTTATTAATTTCAAAGGGTTTTGAAATAACATTAATAGAAGAGTATGAAGGAGGTTGCATAGTTGAATGAGTAGGAGAACCTATTGATGAATTATCTTCTTCAATTGGTTCCGCTATAGGTGATTTGTAATAAATTTTTGAGGAAGAAGAATCTTCTTCTTGATTATCTTTTAAGTAATCATAATTAGTAGACCTTGAAGGCATTGAAAAAGAGGATCGAGGAAGATCTCTTTTTTATGAAAGTCTTGAAGAATTTGTTCTTTCATTAACGGAATTAAATCTTATTAATACTCTACCATCAGGCTCTTCAATTACTTGTTGTATATTTTTTGAGCAATATTTCTAGGAGGCTTAATATTTTGAATAATAAATTCTTGAGGAATAGTTATTTCATTCCATTTTAATAATTTAGGAGTAAAATTTGAAATATTTTCATACTCAATTTTTAATAAAATTGTTTCATCTAGAGAAGGTTTTAATAAACACTTTGGATTAAGTTGAGAAGATAATAGCTTGAAATAAATTCTGTAAGTAATAGCAAAATTTCTTGAAAGTTCTCTAAATTGTACTTTTGAATCATTTTGTAAGTGGATATCTAGAATTAATGTGTCCAATATATATATATATATATATATATATATATATATATATATATATATATATATATATATATATATATTAAGCTTCATATAAGTACACATTTTCATGATGCTAATCTTGAGTACTACACTTTCTAGGGTTCACATTTGGTGGCCAAGTCCACTCAACTTATTCTACTTATTCACATTGAATAATTGGCCTTCACATTCACTCCAGTTTATGAATAGAGTACATGAATTTTGAGCATAGATTTTTCCTGGAAGTTCACGTGCCTCATATTGGGAACAAATGCATGTAACAAGCATGATTATTCGATGATGGTTACTGAAGAGGACCAACTAGACCAACCGGTGATGGAAGAAAGCTATGATGCTCATGGTGTGCTTGTACATAAGAGTACTCTTTTTTTAAAAATTGATTATTGACTATTGAGTGCCAACTTTTATTCTGTGCTGGGCCAAAAATTTAACAAGCAAATATTCTAATACCATATATATAATATATATGTATTTTCTCTCTCAGTTTTATAATCATCTGCATTTGGATAGGAGAATTAAGGAATTCAGAATAATAGTTCATTGTAATTATAATTTTCAACCAAAGGGAAACAAAGTTGAAGTAAAGAAAAGAAAATAAAGAATTAATTATGAGTAATCGTTGTTCATTTATGTAGATTTTTATCCCATAATGTAATAATCTTTATTATTAATCTGACTTTTTTCCCATAAAATAAATTTTGTTTTGTTCATTTATGTAGTTTCATTATGGATGAGGATTCAAACTGTGTGGAGTATAAGGCTAAGTGTGATCAATTGAAAGATGATGGTGGTTCATCTCAACTTGTGCCTCCTAGTTTTGAAGATGAGAAAGGGCTTGGACTAACCGAGTTGTCACCCTTGACCAACTCTACCAATACCTACAATCTTACCTTTACTATTATCTCCAAATGTGACATTTTCTCCTTTCATCTTATCTAGTTCGAGAGAAGAGTCTTGATTATCCGGACATGTGACGTAAGCAACCACTATCTACGTACCGGTGATCTCTCATTTTCTAAGTTACCTGCAAAACATAAACAAACTAACCCTTCTTATTTCCTCTTACAAACCCAGTGGTCATTCTTTGAGCAAGAGCACTTTTGGGAACCCAGATTTGAATAATTTTAGGCTTGGTATAATTCCGAGTCCTCTTCTTAGGAAACCGAGTCCGAGTTGCCTTCTTTTGAAACACTTTCTTTTTGTAAATAGGTTATGAAGACTTTTTCTTTAAAACAGGTCTAGGTTCAGTCCCTTTCTTCTTTGAATAAATAGGATTGTGTTTAACTTGTCTAAAATTGATTTTTTGGAATCATTTTTGAAAAGGTTTTTGTAGGAGTTGCCCTCCTATTCAACATTATAGCCAATACCATCTTTTCAAATGAAACACACCGAGAACCTAGAAGTAAGTCGAGTTTTTCTAACCTTGAGTAAGTTTCAAAACCAACTTTTGAGACTCAGTGAGCTTCTATTTTAGTCGCTCATTCTCTATTCCGAGACACTCTAACTCACTCTCATTATCTTGAAAACTAGTCTCTAGTACCTTCATGTTAAGTCTCAAGTTTTCTAAATCATTTTTTAAAGATTTGTTCTCGGTCTTAAGATATCTAGTTTCTCTTTAAATAAAGAAGAATCATAATTGAACTTTTCTTCTAATGTGAAAATGTATCTAGCCAAATCATGCTTAGAAAACTTAAGAAAGTAGTCAATTACCTCCTACGGATCGGTTTCCTCAGTATATGACGTTTCACTTTCTAACTCATATCCAACTTCGAGTCCGTCGGTGTCATGAGACACTTTGATTCATCATCTATGTCATCATCTTCTTCTAACTCATCGTCACTCTAGGTTGCCATCATTGCTTTCTTCTTCTTTTGATCTTTTCTCCTTTTTGGGCAATCGTTCACAATTTGCTCTCTGCTTCCACATTCAAAAGAATCAAAATTTTTAATTAAAGATAAATTTGAAGGGGATGAAAATTTACCTTTCTTTTCTTTCTTGAAGACCTCATGCTTTGGCTTCTTCTATCACGTCTTATACTTCATCATCTTTTTGAATCCCGTGTCTAGAAGTTCCATGGGATCTTCCTCAGAATCTAATGAGCTCAGACTTGGACCAGGTTCTTATGAGGCCTTGAGAGAAATGTTTCGTTTGGTGCTGACCTCGGATTCTTTGTCTTCTATATGTAACTCATGGGTGAGAAGTTTCCTATGAGCTCATCCGGTCTCGGCTTGGTGAGGTCCCGAGCTTCTTCAATAGTTATTCCTTTGGTCCTTTTCTCTTTGGAAGACTCCTCAGCATCTTTCTAATGTTCTCCTCATTTGACATTTTATTTTCAAGGGACTTGAGATTATTAAAAATCTCAATAAAAGTGAATGTACATCTAGGTTATGTTCTCATCAGCCTCCATCTTGAATATTTCGTACTTGTGGAGGTACTAACGTATCTTAGCCTATCTCACTTGACTTGTTCCTTCATAAGTGGTGACAAGAGTGTCCCACAATTCTTTAGTAGTATCACAAGTAGCTACTTTATTATATTCCAAGGGATCAATTGCACTCATCAGAATGTTCATAGCCTTGAAGTTCTTTCTATGCTTCTCATTCTCTTCAAGAGTGAATTCCGACTTCACTTTGGTTAACAGTTGAGTGTCATCCAACTTTGTGGGAATATAATTGTCATTATAGATGATTCCTCATTCTTCTTCATCGTAGTCTTGGATGAAACATTTCATGATCTTTTTCCAATGGACAAAGTTGGATCCTTTGAACTTTGGTGGCTAAGTGAATGATCTTCCTTCATTAAACTCTCCATAGTTAAGAGTCATCCGATCTTTAGACCTTGAATTGTTAAATCCTTTTGGAAGGCTAAGATTTACTACCGATTGAAGGTTTGAGCTCAAAGAGTTTGAATCACCCTAAGGGGGTTGAATAGGGTATGATGAAATTTGTAGAAATAATGAAACTTAATACACGAGTCGAACTCAAAAAGATAAGAACAAGCTACTTTACATGGAAACCCTCTGGGGCGGAAAACCACAGCTAGTATCAGTCTAGATACCAAGTCAAATCCCCACTATTTTGAATCCATAAAATGCAACGACTAACACTCGAATTGTTCCCTTAGACAATTCAATACGAGTTTTTCCAAGCACGTAAGATCCATTATCTATCCTAGCACTTCCTAATTGGTATACCCTTTACAGACTAGGTACAACCGAGTTGAGTTACCTCTTATAGCTTAGTCAAGGGAATTTACGGAAGAATTGAGTAAGTAAGAATGTAACTGATTACAAGACTTCTTGTTTTAACTCATAAGTTGAGAAAAACTAAGTGCAAAGTTAAAAGCTAGAAAGATTGAGTATATGAGTTGAGAGTTGTATTTCAGCAGACCTTCTAAGTCTTGTGAAGTGCCTTCTATTTATAATCAGCAAAGCAAATAGTCGTTGTCTTCTAGTCTTGACTGAAGAGAGCCATTAGCCTTTGTAACGAATAGCCTGAGTCCCTTAGAAATAAAACCGTTGTAAAGATAGACGTTGTGAATCGGTCCTTGGCTAAAAAAGTAATCCAACCCACTTGTTAAAACTAGGGTAAAAGCAACTGTTAGACTAAAAGTTGAAGTTTACTGAAAATGGTAACAAACAACTCGACACGGTGTCCGAGCCTTCCCGAAAATATGGCTTTTCCGTCTCGCTGGCATTTAACGGTAATAAGCCGGTTGTTTTTTCTTTTCAAATTGAGATTAATTAACTTTTATCAACCTGCAAAAACAAATCAAGTGGTACTCAAAGTATAAAAATACTTTGGTCCAAGATTAGGCAAGAATATAAATTAATTCAAATAACTAAACACTTGAATATCCTTAATCTAATCAAATGGACTTTTTAAGTCTAAAATTCAATAAATTTCAATTCCATTTGTGTCTATCTTTTAATGACAAAAGAGTTAGCGAAATATATAGACACAATTCATCATTTGCCACAAAATAATTTCAATTAATTAAATTTAGCTTAAGTTAGAATTAACACAGTAATTTTGATTTGAATTTTGAAATGAGCCAATTGAAATTACAAGGTGAACTCAAGAAATTATTTAGGTGAGATTGTTGTCCGTGTCGTATCTCGAGTGGGTCGAAACCTAAAACTAAGTGTTCACTCAAGTAGAGCTTTCGAGTGAGTCGGACAGAAATGAAAACTTAAAGATAATGTTTCTAAAGTGTGAGAATGACTTGAATTCAAAAGTATTAAGAGAGATAAGTTCATACCCGAGTCTTCATATGGAGATCACCATTTATACAGATCGAGAAGTAGGCTGATTGCGAGATAAACTAGTATCCATTCCCTAAATTTTTGAGGAAATAAAGGCATCTTAGAGTTTCCTCTATAAATTTATGGTGTATAGAGTCATATGCCTTCCTCAAGTCAATTTTCATTGAACACCTTGGACTACTAGTTTTCCTTCCGGATCCTCTTGTTAATTCTTTACGAGCATGATGTTGTGGACCATTTCCCTCCCGGGTATAAAAACACATTTTGTATCTTCCACAAAAAAATGCAATACTTCCCTTAGTCTTAAACATAACAACTTTGAGATACATTTATATAATCCCGTGCATGTAATAGGTCTAAAATCTCCTGCTCCTTTTAGGCAAGCTAGCTTGGGTATGAGGACTAGATTAGTATGACTAACCTTGTTTTAGTAGTTCCCATTGTGAAAAATTCCAAGATAGTTCTAGTGAAATTAGCTCTCACTTGCTACCAACATTGCTTGTAGAAGCCACTATTAAAGCCATCAGGGCTTGGTGACTTCGTAGTAGTAATGTCTGAATAAAAAGACTTTACTTCTACATGAGTAAATGATTTACAGAGAGTTACTTGATGTTCTAAGGTCGAGTACATTACCTTGTTGAAATATCTCCTCATGGCATGGGACCCTGTGATCTATACCCTGCCCAAGCATACTTGAAAAATACTTTAATAGGTGAGCATTAACCCCATTCTTCCTCTCAATTCTTTGATCCCCTTATATAAGAGAACATACATTGCTAGCTTGCTTCTTCGATTGATTGAAGAGAAAAATACCCGGTGCATTGGTCTCCCAAGCTGCCCAATCATGTTTACTTTGTTGTTGCATCATACTAACTGAGTTATTCAAAGCCACGATGTACTATCCTCTTAGTATAGCTTCCACACTTATAAGTGCATGAAGTTCATTAGTTTCTTAGGTGTTTTGATGTTTTTTTCGGGAAATTTGGTTAAATGGAGTATGTTTATGCTCCGTTTTCGGTTTTACGCTTGTGCTTTGGTGCTTTGAGATGATTGTGCAGATTTGATCACCAATACCAAGTATTCCCAAGATTAGTTGGTGTTTTGAGTGTTGAAAAGACCGACACGGTTCAGCTTTGCAGTCAAAACAGTCGTTCCCCTTATTTCCCCAAAAATTCCACTTCCAAGCAACCAACACGGGCAACCCGTGTCCACCGACACGGTCCGTGTTGGAGGTTCACTTGCCCCACAGCTTTTACATCAAGCACGGGTAGGCTGTGTCCGTTAACACGGCCAGCTTTCTATGTTTCCGTCAAGTTATAGCACTCCAACAGCCGATATGGGCAGCCCGTGTCGACTAACACGGGCAGCCCATGTTGGCTATAATTTCTGCAGAGACGCTTTGGTTTTGACGGTTTCGGCCTTTTATTGCCTCATAATTGCGAATTTAAACCGACTTTCGTCTGTTTTTGAGAGGAATCCATCCATGATTCATCCTCAATTCATCATTTTCATGATCCATACCTTCATCATCCACATCAAACCAAAGCACATTTGAAGGTCAAAGAAGAAGATTGAAGCAAGTTGAGGGATTTTCATTCGAAGTTGAGAGATTCAAGTGGAGTTCTTCAAGTCTATCAATCTTAATTCTTCGTTCTTGCTGTTTGAGGTTTGAGGTTTGAGGTTTGATTACCATGTATTGGACTTTTATTAAGTTTTTAATAATCATGTGTGAGTAATTTTAGTTTATCTAGGGTTTTGTAATCCGAAACAATGTTGTTTGATTAGGCTTTCATGATTTGTGCTTGAATTCTGAAGTTAAATCAATAGATGGTTGTGTATTTCATGTTTATGAGTATTTTTAATGCTTAGAATACTTGTGATTTGAGATTAGTCTATGATATACTAAAAAGTGAAACGAAATAATCCAACAACCAACCATTCTACCTATTTTATGAAA
Organism: Talinum fruticosum; assembly: GCA_021018815.1. Lineage (NCBI taxonomy): Eukaryota > Viridiplantae > Streptophyta > Magnoliopsida > Caryophyllales > Talinaceae > Talinum > Talinum fruticosum. The sequence continues at coordinate 1,828,439 of JAITYX010000020.1, forward strand.
TTTGAGAAGAGATTAGTAAATTAGGGGATCACTTTGATAATTTGAAATCTTTAACTTTGATTAATTTGAAAAGCATACGAAAGTTGTTTGATAGGTAAATTAGAGCAACTTTATTTAGCATCGAAAGAGCGGTAGAATTATTTGATTATCGATCCTTGATTCAATTGAAAGAGTGATTGCACAAATTATGTTTAAATAATCAAACTCATTGTTAGGAAATCAAATCCCTAGATGCATTTGTCCATTTATTAAATTCTAGATTAGTTTTCTTGGTTTTAATATTTACAATTAGATTAGCAAACAACAAACTCAAAAACCGATTTTCTTAGCAATTAAGTAGAGGGCTAGTTTAGTGTGTTACTAGATCGAGTCCTTGTGGGATTGACCTTGACTTGCTATAACTATACACCGTGTGTTTGCAACATGTCACATACTCCATAGACATTCATTAGTAGGCTCATTATGTAACCTAGCTTGGACATCTTCCAACTGTGTTTTCAGCAAATCTCTCTGAGAATGGACATTACCAAACTTTGATCTATTTAGTTTCCTGAGTGGTTGCTTAAGGATCTTGAGCTTTTACAAAAATTGGAACATTTGAGACCCTTTCACCTATATACTTAAAGCATTTGTGAGAATCTCATTGAATTCAAGGTGTTGGATCTACATATTACAAAATCAGAAAGGTCCACCTTGAAACTTATGCTTTGTAAATGAAAGAAGAATTGGAGAGTGGTCACATATACCCTTCGAGAGGAATTCATCCTTGGCAGTCATTTGCAGCATCCATTCTTGGTTAATAAGACACCTGTCTATTCTTGAAAACACCCTACGGCCATCATTTTATCGATTAGAACATGTGAAAAAAGCACATGTAGCTACAATGTCCTGTATTTCACAATGATATAAGCACTCTTTAAAATCTCTAATATCTACTGAAGTTACTTGCTGGCCACTTATCCTTTCCTCACGTGCCAAAACATTATTAAAATCACCAAGCACCACCTATGGAGCTGGCATATTATGTCCTATGATTTTAAGTGCAACCGAAAGAAGTTGCCTCATTGAGTCTCTATTAAAACCATAAACACAATGTTAGGTAAAACACCTTTCTAGTTTGAAACTGCTAAACCTTAGTATGTACACGTTGTGGTGAGTGATCCAGAATATCAACTCCATAAACATCCTTCTTCTAACACATCATTATCCTCCCACCAAGTGGCAATCATTATTTATGAAATGTTCCCAATTAAAGAACATTTTCCTACAAACTCTCTCATAATGTTTCTACCTAATTTTTGTTTCCTCCAAGCATAGAATGGTTGGTTGGATTTTTTAAAGAAAGATATTACATCTTCTTGTTTATTAGGGTTGTTCAAGCCCTTACTGTTCCAATACAATATACTCATGAGATAGGGGCTCACCTCCCTCAGCAATATCCAATAGTGGTCCAAAAGAACTTGATACAGTTGTAATACCTATTATTTGTGGAGATAGTACCTTTGCAACAGACCTTTTCCTCACAGATACAAACCCACCCTCATCTACCTTTGTGGCCTTATCTATGTTGCTGATTTCTTTCCTCTAAACAGGTACAAATTCTTGCCCTGGTAGTAGGTGTTTTTTCGACATTTTGCATCAGAATGTCTAAACAATTTACAGTGGGCACACTTTATGGGTTTCCATTCATATACCACCTATTAAAACAATAAAACATCCTTTTCTAATGCAAATTCAATATTGTCAGGAAGAGGATCTCCACTGTTTATTTCAATGAGAAATCTAGCATATCCAAGCTTATCTGTATCCTTTGTAGGCTTATCAGTTTTCAAAGGTTTCCCAATCATGCTTCCCAGTTTGCTCAAGCCCGAGGGACTCCAATACTTAAAATCTTGGTTTAGAAACTGTATCCATATTGGAAGCCATTCAATCTGGGTCATGTCAATCTCTACATCTTCATGCCAAGCCTTCACAAGAACAGGTTTCTTATCAAAGAAAATCATACCCCATTAAGCACAATATTACGGTCCTCAATGTGATGAAATCATACTAAAAATATTTCATCCTGAAGAGTCAATACCTTATGGATGTTAAAATCAGCCCACACCCTATTGAGGAAGAAACCCATTATTTTAGTTCCCAATATCAAAAAAGTTCTCTTTAATCCTTCACAACATATCGAAAAAAGTTCCCAATATTTAATTTCTGAAACCACGTCCTTCTTAGTAATTCTTGCACATTTAATCCCCAACATTTTTGTACTTTAAATAAAATTAAGCTCTATACTTTCATCATTGTCAACAACCTGAGCATATGAATGAGGTCTCTCCTCTGTATGATTTGAGTTGATCATCGCTTCCAGGTTCTCCTCTAGAACCATCTCAGCTATAGGTGGCGATGTATTCGTATTTACTGTTTCATTAGGAAGAGGTGCCGACCCACTTTCAAGACCGCTTTTAGGCAACCAAGTAATACAAGCCAGTGGTGTGGCCGACGGGAATATAGAAGCAGATTGAAATGGGAGTTTCTTTGGGCGCCCTCGTTTTCCCTTCGCCATAGTAGGGGGTTTTCCCAGATAAAACGAAAACTAACCAACTTAAAGTTTCCTTAGAGAAAACCAACTTTGATAGCCCAATTAAAAAGTAAATAAATTAATAATACAAAATTAAAAGTAGAAGTATTATGAGCGAGCTGGTAGACTTACATAAATAACTTGAACTTGAGCTCACTTCAGCTATTTGCTCATTTCTTTAATTATCAAAAACCAAAATGATAACTCAACATATTATAAATTGGTATTTCATTTTTGTATTCCAGTATCTTATTAAAAAATTGTACTCTAATAAAGCTGAGTCCAATAAGCGAGCTTTAACCGAGTTGAGTCCAAATAATACAAGGTTTAACGATGTAACATCGATATTTAACTAGACACAAAATCTAAGTATATACTTCCTTTAAAAATAAATAAATGAACATAATTATGCGAGTTGCAAAAGTTCACTAGGCTCGTCCTTATAGTGTTCTAACAAAGCTAAGCCTAAAGGCTTGCTTAGCTAACTAAGTACTTTTTACACATTTCAAAAGTTTAATAAGACAGAGAAATAAAAGTAAAATACTCTACTCTTTTTTGTTGTAAAATAGATTTCAATAATTTTTCTTTAACTAAGTTAGCCCCAATAACTTGACGATGATTTACAATGAAATAAAAGTTAACTCAAAACTTTAGGATTTTTTTGAAAAGGATAAGTATAACAACTAGCAGATGTCCCTTCTCACAAGGCTTCTACCTAAGTTGTCCTTCATTAAAATGAAGAGGAAATAAGAAGAAGAAAGAAAAGAATCCCTAAACATTAAATGGGAAATACAAAGACCAAATTTTACAATCCAATCTGTACCTCTATTGCCCTCACGGAATTGATGATTGATAAAAACTTAGTCAGTAACTTCTTAGATAATACTTAGCATCCCGAATAAGTGTCCGGATCTCCCAGGGAGGATGAACTTCTCCATGCATGGTTTTGATGACAATTTGGTTATCCCCTTCAATTACTAAAGACCGAAAACCTCGCTTGGATTGCCGCTCGCACCCCATTACGCATAGCGATTACTTCGCTACCAAAATTGATGCTTGAACCCAAATTAGAAACCCCAACTTGAATAAATCATCCATCCCAGCTCCTAGTAACGAATCCTTTAGCTGCCGATGATGTAGATTTGGATCCATTGAAATTTATTTTGATGAATCCTCCCGGTGCCTTCTCTCATCTAACATAATGAGGTTGGGTCAACCTTAAACAAACCTCGATAATATCTAACTAATCCTAGGAAACTCCTTACTTCAACGACATTTGCTGGTCTTGACCATTTTGTGACTGCTTGTGCCTCCGATTGGGTCAACCTTTATCACAGACCTTAGATACCATGTTATCCAACAATGTCACGTCACTCAAGCAAAACTCACACTTTTGCAATTTGGAATATAATTGATTCTCTATCAAGCTTGTAATAACATTCTCAAAAGATACGTATGCTCATCCATATCCTTAGAATATATCAAGATGTCATCTATGAACGCCATCATGAATTTATCTAAGTAGGGTCTAAAAATCCTATTCATCAAATTCATAAACTTTGAATGTGCATTAGTTAACCCAAAAGGATTTCACTATAATTCATAATGGTCATAACTTATCCTAAATGTCGTCCGAGATATGTCCCTAGCCTTAATCCAAAGTTGGTGGTAGTTAGACCTCAAATCTAACTTTAAGAACACTTCGACACCTTGTAATTAATCAAATAGGTCATCAATTCGGGGTAAATGATATTTATTCCTAGTTGTGATCTTATTCAACTCTCTACAGTCTATGAACAACTTTAGTGTACGATTTTTTTTTCATAAATAATTCTAGCGTTTATATAGAGGCATGTAACTAGCACCGATTGGAAAAGTTTTGATAAAAAGAGTTGGATACTCAATTATAGAGATACTATTACTATTTCTTTTCTTTTTAGAAATGGGGTTATTTTTTTATTTTTTTCAAAGAGAAATTAATAATATAACGCGACAAGTTCAATATTTTCGTATGAATGAGTAAAGTTTGAGAAAGCTCTCTTTCATTGGAAAATAGAGTATAAGAATTGTAAGGAAGTAACAAAGTCAAGTGACAGATAAAGATTTCTAATGAAATGAGTCATTAGATATTGGAAAAGATAATAGCTAGAAAATAACATAAGATCCATTAAACACGAGAAGAAAATTTTCAGCATTAATGGTTCAATGAAAGAAAGGATACCAGTAAGGTAATGTTAGAATAGATAGGGGATGAGAATGAGAGATTAGTATAATTCACATCAATTTATCGGTTATTATGTGTTGGATTAATTGATGGGCTCCCTTAGGAATAACCAAAGGTCGAGAGAGTCATAAGGTCTAAAGAAAAGTTACATGGTTATGCTATAATGGTTCTTATGAAAAGGATTTAATAATGAACACAAGTTAACCAAATACGATTATGAGCTCATGCAAATTGTCGCAGAATTTATGTGATGGATATTATATAAGTTGATCTAAGTAAGGATTAACTTTTTCTTCTGCAAGAAAAGACTATGTACATCACACTCATTTTTTCCCTTGTATTACTAAATCCAAGGTTGATCCTTGAAAAAAGTAACCATTATTTTCCCCGTGAAATACGATGCCTCATTCAATAAAGTCAACTAGTCACAACTCCCATATGGGTTAGTGAAATACTCTAATTCAACAATATGAAATTGTCATCTAATATAAATTATATTGAACTATTTTCAAGGTTATCCAAATTCGTAACTTAACTTCTCCAATCATTAAAATTTTACTTGTACTTTGTTGTATTTGATCACCCAACATATATCCAACACCATTTCCTCCCTTTAACTTTATAATTATAACACATTTCCTATAACCTCGAGTATTTCTCACATAGATGCTTTGCCTTTGACTTATGCCTCTTGAAAAAGTGGATGTGTATCTACTTATATCACACTCATGTTTTCTCAATGGTTCTAACCCAATTATTTTTGATAAGATATAAACGTACTTACTTTTCTTTCCTCTATAAATGTCTTACGGTTTTTCTTTCTTGTTTTTTTAGCATCCTAATCCATCAGGTGTCAATCATCACTTGCAATCAGAATATCCTAGTATATTAATTTTTAGATAATTTAGCATTTTTTTCCATGTCATTGGACACGTCTTCGATACCCCAAAATTATAATCTTGTTTTCTCATTTCAAGTTCACCTATTAATTCCAACAAAATTTGTTCATAGAGTTCCATTGTTTTATATTATAACCTAAATACTTTTTCTCTTACGACAATTTTCAAGTATACTTAATCGCATCAGCTTTCATAAATACCTTAGACACAATAATATGCTCTAACATAAGTGTTCATACCTTAACCAAACAATCCTCTTAACCCTTTAGAATCCTTCATTTGTTTCAATAACTTCAAAGAACAAGTAACCTTATAAAGAATGTATAACTTTACTTAACGAAAAGAATTATGACATTACGGAATCACGTAAGATCAAAATATTCCTCAAATAGACCACAAGAAGAGTTAATCTACTTATATAAGAAATTTTAATGTGCTTACTTGTCCAATAACTTTTATTGCTCTCCAACATAATCCAAGTCATCTCTATTCACATAATTACCAATATAACGATTAACTTTCGTCTCTCTACACAACATCTTTTATATATTCACCAAAACATAAACATACATCCTATAAATATTTCACACCAAAAAGGCCATATTTGATTCCTAACATACAATAAATGCTACCTATCTATGTTTTATTTTTATCTTATTTATTTATTTTGTTTTTTTATTTATTTTTCAAATATAGTCAAATATCACAAGTAGATGTATTCATTGCTAATAATGATTACAAACGTTATAAATTCCCATGTGTACTTGGTTATGCATTGCCGGATGTTATAAGACTAAAGTATACGTAAAAGGATGCATTTCGAATGTATTTGACAATAACCATTATTTGTGTTTATAGCAAATACTATTAAAGTCTCCAAAACTATAATGCAAAATGATGAATGTTTTGAGAATTACCACGATATATCACCTAAGATACATAGGTGTAACAAATGAAACAATATATAGGTAACGAACTTAACTTCCTATTTATTCAAACACTTAATAGCATTGACCTACACTTATAGGATTCTATAGCTCACAGTGACTCTAAACCTAGGCTCGATACCATAACCGTAACGCCCTCAAAACTCATAATCACCAGTTTAGTCATAAAGACTTACTAACTAGTAATTAACGCAGCGAAAAAGGAAATTAGAAGCGTTATCGCCGCTCTTTAACAAAGTGCAAGGAAACTTCCAAATTAAAATACGACATAACTTATTAAGTTGAAGTTCACAATGTGTAAGACGCCCAACATAACAGCATAAACGGGAAACATGATATCGAGCACCATGATTACATCTTATTTAGCCATAACATACACAACTCCTACATATCACGTTCCTTATTATCACCTGTGAGCCTATAAGTCTCCTTGACCAAAATGAACATGTCCGATTTCCTCTGTATTAGCCTTATCTAAAACAAAACAGAGAAAACATTTCGAAATAATAAGCCGAAGCTCAAGCACGTTTATCCATATACTATAAATAATTTATGTGAAGATACATTTGAGCACATGCATTTCAATTCATTTATAAATTAGATAGGAAGAATATAGTAAAACAGTTATTCATTTATTATCCGAGTGTCTCCTTACGATTATCGGTTTCCTAAATATGCGCACACTCACACCATCGGAAAGTCCGGTTGATAATGGCCAATTATATATAATGTGATCATGATATGATCACGATATGATATGATTGATATGGGTTGGGTCACATGATTAGATGACAAATAATATTTAAAATGATTCATTTCATTAAGCAAACCATTTGATATTGTTATGTGTTCATAAGGTACAAGAAATAAACATAACTTAATACTTGGTATTTCATTTCCTTTGATTCATATTGAAATGACGACTCGGATGACTCGACGTTGATGGCCTTAACAATCATATTAAAATAAAATATTTCATTAATAGGGTCAATACTTCAAGTAATTTGATTTTAACTATTATTATTATTATTATTATTATTATTATTATTATTATTATTATTATTATTATTATTATTATTATTATTATTATTATTATTATTATTACTACTACTACTACTACTACTACTAATATTATTATTATTATTATTATTATTATTATTATTATTATTATTATTATTATTATTACTACTACTACTACTACTACTACTAATATTATTATTATTATTATTATTATTATTATTATTATTATTATTATTATTATTATTATTATTATTATTATTATTATTACTACTACTACTACTACTACTACTAATATTATTATTATTATTATTATTATTATTATTATTATTATTATTATTATTATTATTATTATTATTATTATTATTATTATTATTATTATTACTACTACTACTACTACTACTAATATTATTATTATTATTATTATTATTATTATTATTATTATTACAATTTCTTGTGACTAGTTGAATTTTATTTAGGTTAGATATTTCTTAACTTGTGAATGTCATGAAGTATTGATTTCAACTAATTGTAAATTATTTAAGAACGTCCTCAACTTAAATCGGTCTCCTTTATCAGTATTACTACCCAAAATTCAATTACCTTTTTCCTTAAGTTGACTCCAAATACTTAAATTCATCTCTTTTATTTTATGCATCTTACTCACTTAGTTAAGTCACTAAAATTGTTTAAATCTTACCATAACTTAAATTACTCAAATCTCTTAAATCACCTAATTTACTTAAGTCACTAGAATCACTTAATTTCTTTAAATTACTCAATTCATTTATTTTCCTTAAATCACTAAAATTACTTATTTTCCTTAAATCATTAAAATCACTTATTTTTCTTAAATCATTAAACTTACTTATTTTCCTTAAATTACTAAAATTACTTAAATTACTTAAATTATTTAAATCATCTGATTTACTCCAAGTAATCTCCAACTTTCACACTAATAATTCATAAATTCCTCAAAATATTATTTCATTTCAAAATCTCTCAAAATTTTGACATGCATGCCCATTTTCTTCATTTTCTAACTTTTAAATTTTCTTTAAGTTGCTAATTACCGTCATCAACCATATTTTTTTTCCAAATTTACAATCCATAAACATTCATCCAATAATCCTAGTATCCATAATCACACAAAATTTTCTTTTGAAATTTAAATAATTCACAAGTCTAAATTTTCACTTCTACAAATATTTTTTCAAGGTCACTTTTCTTTTCACCAACACAACCACAAATTAACCATCTAAAATTTGATTGTTACAAAATAATTCCTTGCATGCAACATCTATTTTTCAAAAAATTAAGGAAATAATTAGTTGAAGGTTTGAGATTCTTTTACCCAAAAGTCATAAGAAAATGAGGTTTTTAAGGAGGTGGAAGGGTTGGACTGGAGCTCCGGTGGTCGGCGTCGGGTGCAGCTGTGGCTGGTGGTGACGAGCAAGCGGCGGGCGACGGTGGTACCGGTGGCTGGAGGTGGCGGCATCAGCCAGGCGTGCAGGCAGCAACAATGAGGTGCGAGATGGAAGTTGACCGGCTGTTTCGGTGGCCGGTGTCTCGGTGGTGACGGAGTAGCAATGGCGGCAGCAACCGGCGGACAATGGCGAGCAGGCGGCCGGCCGGCTAGGCGGAAGTAAGGGACGTGGAGTGTGGCTGTGAAGTTTTTGAGGAAGAGAAGAAATAATGGTGTGGATTTGAGAGGAAATCCCAATTTAAAGACTCACTCCCACTTTCTTATTCTTTCTCTCTCCTCATATTAGTTGAATAATATAACTTAAATTCACCCTCTTATCTTCCCATTTTGAGCCTCCAATTCTTCAAGTTATAAAATTGTATAGATTTTTTGTGATTTTTTTCGTTTTGGATAATTATATATATATATATATATATATATATATATATATATATATATATATATATATATATATATATATATATATATATATATATATATATATTAAACTCGTAATGGTTTCAACAATATTTTTCTTACTTAAATTTTTCGAATTATCGTGGAACATAATTTTTTTTAAATATTGGGTCATGCATCGTTATCATCATCTAAACTCTACAAACACATAACATAATGGTTTGTACATGTACGTAACATATATATGTATATGAAATGAAATTTGAATTAAAATGCACGCATTCATTGAAAAATTCTTAATTTTTTAGTAACGTATTAGATTAGAGTCGGGGTATTACAGGTATCCCTCACATTATAGAATTATACCCTACTTGCCACAAAAATAGTTCAAGTTTAGGCATAATGTCTAGATTTCGAATCCATGCAGCATCCCAAATAGAAGTTCCTAGAATTGTAATATTATGCGCATTCCAAGTTGTAGATTTTGTGGTAAATTTACCTGTACTCGAGAGACCCAAACAAATAGCATCATCCAGATCATGACAAGGAAGAAGAATACTCTTAAGTAATTCACAAACATCCATTGGAAGAAAAGAAGAAAGAAACTGCATATCTCATTCTTTAAAAGGCTTAATAACATACACTAACATATGCATCAAGAGCCGGAATACCTTTAATATTACTATTTATAATAATGCAACAAAGGTACATGACCACACCAAATTCATGCTAGAATTTTGTAGTCTTTCCATTCCCAATCTTCTATCTTAATTCCTTTTTAAAAAGATCTTTTTCTTTGAGCAGGCATTTTCAAGCCCGGGAATTTAAAGGTTTAGTTTTCTTTGAGAAAAATTCAGATGAAAGGGGAAATAGACCCAATATAATCTAATATTGGGAATACATTATTCACCCTAGAAATAAAGATCAATTCTTTGTCATACAACATTTGTAGTTCAACTCACTTAGAAACCAGACACGAATAAGAAAAAAAGTCACAATAAGACAACTTGCATAGTCGAGAATCGGGCCCTTTTCGGGGTGGTTGGAGAAAGAGCCTTGGAAAATTCAAAACAATCTGAATCTCCTCTCGCCTATAAAGACAAAAAACAATTAAAATAACATACAAACAATAAATAATAATGACACTAGAGCAGCAACAAACAGCTCGAACCAGTAAATGAGTTCTTGAAGGCACTAATCACTAATCAAAACTCAGGCTTTGTGAAAGAGCAAGTAAAGATAAAATTTAAATAAGTTATTTATTATCCCATAATAAAATATAGATAATATTTTTCTTGTCTAATGAAGTTACATCAAGTCAATTCGTTCACACCCCTTTTTTTCCTTTTACATAAAGTCAATTTATTACACACTTTTTTTTCTTTTATAAAAAATTACACAACTTTAAAGAAATGATAACCTTTACCTATACTAGTGGCCCCAAGGGAGACAACCATCGCAACAACATCAAAGGGGAAAAGAATGATTGCTAAGCATCCACAGATGCATGTATAAAATTCTTAAACCAGTCGTAAATGAACAGAATCTCAACCAAACTACAATATAATAGTGCATATACACATCAAGCAAGGAAAAATAAAAATAAAAACCATTATTTACATGTCGTAATATAATCAAATGTGTTAATAATATCTTGCCCTAGTTGAGTAAAATTGCAATCTTAGAGTATATAAAAACTGAATCTCCATCCCTTGCATATACTATCCTCTCTCTTCAAGTATTAGTAACAACAGTCTCATGAAACATCGTTTCAAAATACTATTAATTAGAAAAATTGTTTAATATTTTGTATGAAAATTTTTCAAACATCGATTAAAACACAATTCATATAAGATCAAAGATTTATTAAAAATTTACAAACACGAGATACTATCGTACAAAATTTTCAAACCATCCATTGTTTGTATAATACCTTATAGGTATTAATAAACAAAAAGAAACACAGGACTCAAAAAAAGAGTAGAAATATGGTGAAAATTTGTAGAAACAAAAAAAATTAGGAAGGAAGAAACTCTAGAAAAACAAACTCTTCTTCCCAAAAGAAATTTTCATTGTTGGTCTCCTATTATTTGCATTTTGACCAAACCAAAATGTTAACTCCCCAAAAAAAAAAAACACTTGTTCTCCCCCTCACCTTTGTGTCTAAATTAATTGTACTAATTTAGATGTGTAGATGTATATATACCAAAAAAATCTAAGGAAGCTAAAAGAGTTGAGGGATGATCCTCAAGAAGGAGCAATTGCAACTTTATGATCCCTTCGAAGCAGTCCCTCTAAAACCACCTTCTTCTTGTGCAATTTTGAGTCCAATTCCAATTTTACACCACCCTTCTTTGGCTCATCATTGAAATTCCTAGCCACGCGTAGCAATGGCACACAATAGAACCAAGCTGACATGCATAAAATTGCACATAGCTTACCCCAAATCCCCATTATTACCAGCGTTGTCAACATTATTGACACCCCGATCAATGAGTCCTTGGTTGCCTTTGATGAACAAGTATGCTTGGTGTTCGACTTGTGGTCTTGTTTACTGTATGTGGCACCGTTTGATTCGTCCTTTTGAACTCCGAGGTTGAGTTGGTCGCTTTCTTTTCCTTCCGGTAGCAATTTGACCTACAAAATTCAAATAAGAACTGTTACCATTAACTTCACTTTTCGCTTGAGATGGTTTTGTATTTGGTATTAGAGTCAATTTGAGCAAAAGGCTTAAAACTCGAATCTCAATAACCTTATGTTAAACTATTATGCTAAGGAAGGTCATTTGCAGAATTCGTGTTTACTATCATCGACTTTCAACCGTCTGTTTAAAGTTTGGTTTAGACGGTACTTGCACAGTTGTCTTCACTATCTCTACCGGGATCTCTTAGGTTCAAGTCTAGATGCCAGCCTATTATATGCTTGGGCTAATTAAGACTCAGACCCATTTCCATTTAGACCCTTTCCTTCGGCCTTAGACTCTTAGTTTCGTTCGTTATCAACCCTAGGCTCCAAAGTGCTACCCGAGTTTTTAGAAAATAAAAAACAGCCTATTAATAGAGAATTTTGAAACTTAAATCATTACCTGATCTTGGGCACCCAAGGAATGACGATGGTGATTATGGAGCTTGATTTGTTGCATCTTTGAAGCTTCAAGCATGATGTTTTGGGTGGCTTTAAGGGCAGCTGCCTTAGCATCCAAGCTAACTTTCTTCCTCCTAACATTGATGACTCTTATCTTTGGCAAACACAGCCTAAACCACCTTCTCCGTCCACTGGATTTTCGAGCCTTCTTGCCTTCGGAGGGTGTCGGTTTCGGGGAAAGCCGAAGCAGCCGAGGAGCCAACTGGGTTTGGGTGATTTTCTTTGAGGAGCCTTCTTCTGGTCTGGAGCCATGGGAGAGAAAGTAGAGAGAGAAAATGGATGGGTGGATTAAGTAATAAGCTTAGCTTAGCCCATATGACAAGGGAAAGAAAGAAGAAGCTAACTTAGAATTTTTGAAGGAGTTGGATTTGGTAGGACTTTGGCAAAGCCAGATTTTCTACTTTATTTTAATTGTTTAGCCACATTCACGTTGAACAGTAATATTATACAACTCCTCTGAAAAAAAAAGCAATATTACATTGATACTTTCTTTTTTAATTTTTATCTTAAAAATTGATTACTATTGACTCATTTGTTCGAACCAATTTTTGTTGATTAGAGTTATTTTTTTGGTTTGGAAAAAATTTTTGATATGTTTGATTAATAACGGAGACTATTATATTGATGGTGACATGATTTGGTTGATTTAGTTAGTTGATGATTGCCCCATTTTGTACTTATTATATAATGGGGATTAAATAATAATTAAATGGGTGTTGAATGGTTTTTTGTATTGGACCCTCACCACAAAGCAAGGGGGATGACTTAAGACATTGTGGGGTAGCATTAAGGAATAGACAATTTGATAGAGATTTCCAAGTTTCTTACTTTGGTCAATTCTTTTGCACCTTCTCCACGTTTTTTCCGTGTTGCAGTCTTCCGTCTCATCAATTCAATACTTTCAGCATTTTTTCTTTTCTCCTTTCCTTCTTTTGGTTACACAGGTATCCCTTTCTTTTTAGTATTCGGATTCCTGTTTATCGTAATCGCTTCTTTCTTATCATTTTTTTTATTTATAAAATTTTGGTTTTATTAGATTGACATCCTTATAGTTAATCATGTAATTCGAATACTTTTGAGTAATTAAATTTTTTTCTTACATTATAATAACTTTTTTTCAAAGTATAATACTACTTTTTCTTAAATTTCAAAATATTTTAAAAATGATACGTCTTAACGTTCAATATAATTATGCATATGATGCACAATAAATCACATTATTGATATTGATTAACCAAAGTGTCTTAATGATATTGCTATCGCCATTCATGAGGAGTTAATCCTCAAATCCTACTATCAAATTTAGAGCTGACAAATTCTTCCTTATTTGAAGAAAATTTTGTGAGTAGCAAACATGCCCTTCTAGCCTACGTCAATTCTCTCTCGTACAAAAACAAATGAAAAGAAAAACTATACTATGAGTTTATCACTTTTTAAGTTATAATAACATTTTTGGACAAGAAATAGTTATGCTATTGAGTGCTAAATCGCAATGTACCCCTTGCAACATAAATTGGGGGTCTTCAGAAGTAGTGGCGCAGTAACAAAATTTATTTGAAGATTTTCGTTTTTTACTATTCTTAAATTTTATAAGTATTAGTTACTTTTTATAGGTGTTCACTTTAATAATTTTATGTATTTTTAAAAATTTTTCACATAAATTTTAAAAATTTTAATAATGAAGCTCTCCCACCGTCAGAGGATATATTTGGTGGAAAATTAAACGTAATAAAAGAGGAAGAGAGAGATAGTATGCCTGCCTTGAACTCTTAGGTATATAGACCCAAGATTATAGTATGGTTTGTAGCATGTATTTTAACTACAAAGAACTGTATTACACTATTTTCATAGATTAAACAAATCGCATTAAAGGATGTTCATTGAATTTTTTATAAAAAAAATTAATTTAAACGAGTTACAAATAGTAATATAATACAGAGTACGATAAATAAAGGGAGTAAAAAATGACACAATGTATGCTATATACAATATCAATTTTAAGTCACTAAGATAAGAGTGATTGATACTTGGATTTCACATTGTCTATTGCATATTGAAAATGATAAAGATTATTCACAAATATTCATACTCAATAAAACTATAGTCCTATCCTATCTATCTCTTTCACTATCATCAATTACTAGCTGACAGATATTTTAATTGGTAAAATTTTTCACAGTGATATGACATTAGCTTTAGTAAATCAACTTTGAATGGTTGAACTTCTAGAAAAACCAAAATAAAAAGAAGGCAAATAAACAAAGAAATAAGTAGATATAATTATTTTAAAATAAAAACTACCCCTTTGCATATTCTAATTAGCAATGCATATTTATTTTTGATTAAAAAAATTAGTGAAGGTGCTTGCATAGCATCCATACACATACATGGAACTCCATTTTCTTCAACTTTGCATCTAAAAGAAAATCATTGCTTTTTATTATTATATTATTGCTGTTATTTATCACATTTTTTTCCTTTTTTCTTTTTTAGCATTGAGTGGTTGGTGGCCAGTTTTGAGCTTAGTGATATTGTTGCCGCAAAATTTGGTTTGCATTGGTTGTTTGTTACTCTTCAGATGCTTATGGTAACCAATTATAAGAACATATAATAGCCGGCTAGGAAGTTTCCACCAAATACTCAATATAAGGACATAGGTGAGAACAATAAGGTAGAAAAACCAGTCAAATATGAATCTTCTTTTGACTTTATTAGAGAAGACAGGGGTGACGTGAAGATTTTCAATCTACTAATTCACTCCCTAGATAGACAGTAAAGGCCTCATTCGAGAAGTTTAACTCTTTTGAAGACTCGGACATTCCTCAACGCATTTCGAGTTGCACTAAACAAGTCAGGTATAACAACCCCATGCTTTTAGAGTTTTGATTCCAAGGCATTCTCGGTATCACGAAACTCCTTTGAGTAAAATAAGTATCTTTCCGAGTGATACGTCGTTTACTTAGTACTTTTATTGCTTATCTGTTTGAGACTCGGAAAAATGGTTCTTTATTCCGAGTCCATCTTCACTCAGATTTTTCGCAGACTAACGCTTCGTCTTTTTCTCACTCGGAACCTTACTTCGAGTACAAGCTCTATTTTTGTTAAAGTAAATTTCCTTAGTCTGTTTCATGCTTAGTCTATATCAAGCTTTCTCACTCGATATTCTTTATAGAACTTGTTCTATCGCTTAGACTAAGTCGGATGGAATTTTGAGTATCATGGATATTGAACTCAGAAAATTCCACTTCATTTCCGACTCGGATAATCAATTGCGTAATTATTATAATCATTTTATTATCCGTGTCTAACTTCGGACCAAAGTATTTTATGCTTTGAGAACCAGAATTGATTTACTTTTGTAGGTTATTCATTCGAGGATACACCTTTTTCAAACTACAAAAGTAGCCGGCTTCGAACGTCAAATCACCAGCGAGATATGGCTTTTCACCTTCCTTGCTTTAGTCCCGGAAGATTGTGTCGAAGCTGTCCGCTTCCATATCCGGAAAACTGGAACGCCAAGCCTAACGGTGGTTTCCATCTCATTTTTCAAGACACAACCGATGGTTTTGTGACTTCCAAGAGAGTTAAACCGTTGTCCAACGTCCATATTTCAACGGATACTTTCTGAGTGACTCGAAAGCTTTTATCAACGGTCACGAGAGGACTCTCGGTCAGCAGATGAAGATAACGGCTACTCTGCCTGGTCATCTATAAATAGAAGCCACTTCACAAGACTTGAAGATTACCGAATCTATTGTTAATACACATACTTGAGAAAAGTCATTGTATTTACTCTCAATCTTCTACTTACAACTCCCATTCCGTAATTCATTACTTTCGAGTTGTAAGGTCTTGTACTTAGTTACAAACTCTTCTTACATTCTTTGTAAGGTCCCTGGACTAAGCTGTAAAGGTTAACTCGGCTTAGTTGTCCCTAACTGTAAGGGTTATCTCGGTTAGGAAGTACTAGATCGAGATAAGGTAACTTCGAGTCTAGGAAAACTTGTATAGAGTTGTCCAAGGGAGCAACTCGGGTTCGATCGATTCACGGTATTTTGTGGACTCAAAATAGTGGATTTGACTTCGTGTCCGGATTGACACGGGCCGTGGTTTTCTGCCCCGGGAGGGTTTCCACGTAAAATCTAAAGTGTTATTTTTCTGAGTTCATTCTAGACTCGGATCGCTTTCTTGCTCTTGTTTCTACTCGATTCATTACTTTACGAGTCCAATCTTTTCGACCTCTGTTTATAGACTCGTAAGCTGTCTTTGTCTCTTTTACGAGAAAAAGAGCGTGTTTTCACAAAGAATTTTCTATCACCCTATTCATCCCCCTCTAGGGTGACTCGAGACTCTCCCGAGCAAACCTTCATCTTTAACATTTAATCGAGTGTGGATGCAAAATTTATAATATATCCGGGCATAGTTTTTAGTATCACTATATTATTTTAGGGTTTAATATGTATATATTAGAAAATTTATGATTTTGATAAGAGGAATAATCTGTCATATAATCTTATTTTAAACTACTTACTAAAATCAACTTCTTCTTCTTTTTATTCTTTCCCTTCCTCCTTTCGAAACCTTAATTACGTATCTACTATTTTTTTTTCACTTTTTTAAATTGTTGGGGCTGCTAACCTAATTCCAACCAATGGTAAGCCCCCTTTACTCAATTTCTTCAATCGAATCAAGATATAAAGGTGGTGTTGTTATTTTCTTTCCAATGAATTTTCTCTCCTTTTTGTGATAGTTTGGTTTCTCTCCTTTTTGTGATAATTTGGTTTCTCTCCTTCTTGTGAGAGTTAAGGTTTCTCTCCTTCTTGTGAGAATTAAGTTTTATCTCCCCCTTGTGAGAGTCTTATTTCTCGCCTTTGTACGAGTTATTTCTCTTACCAATACGTGCAAGTTTTATTAGAGTTGTTGATTCGATTGGATGATATATTTTTAATATTTTTATCAATTAATTTTATTGATTTTGATTGAGAATGATTCAACAATAGAATTTCATATGCCTCGATCAAATTTATATTTTCTTCAAATTGGATCATTATCTTTGTAGATGTTGTATGCCTTTTTATTAATAAAATTTCTCTTTTTATAAAAAAAATGACCTTTTTAATGGTTTTAATAGTTTACGCACTGCTTTTTTGGTTGACATTTAATTTGAGGATATAATTTTTTTTACTATTTAAAATAGCTTTTTGTTTATCCAATATTTAACTATTTTAATCAATGTTTCGATTAAAAAAATAGTTAATCAATCTAAATCTAAATTATTAATATCTTAGGGAAACAAATTATTAATCATTTTTTTATTATGAAGATAGATTTGAATATGTACATGTCCCTGAACTATCTTTAGTAATCCTTATTAAGATAACATCTTATTTTTCATATAGAAAAAAAATTAGAATTAACAAATAATGGAGAAAGCAAACAACAATTAATTAAGAGAGTGCAAAAACATTTTTTAAAAAATTAGTAAAAAAGAAGGGAAAATAAAATAGCCGCAAAGGGCCTTAAAAAGTTGACCGCAAAGCTAAAGCAAACTTGCACCACCCTGCAAATGGCCTTGAAAAGTAATCGACGAAACAGGGAAAAAAAGGTGCGTTTTTATTTAAGAAAACAAAAATTCTTAGGTGATTCCATTTTGAAGTGACAAATTATTTATACTAGGCTACTAGCTCGTTCAATAAAAAGAAATCATTTCTACTAGGTTGATATTTTAGGTTATGTTCAGTAGTAGCTTTTGGAGTAGTAGTAAGTAGTTTGACACAATTAAAACATTATTTTTTATTAGAAAGATAAATTTTATTAATAAGAAATCATACTATATTTATAAAAATAATTCTCCAGCAAGAATAAATCTAAAATAATAAAATAGATATCTATTTCGACGAAGTTAAAGGTAAATATACTTTTGATCGGCTACATATTTTTAGCATCAATCGACCACAAATCGTGTTCTTTGACTTCAATATGTCTTTTCCGAACATCGGCGAGTTATTATATAACTTCGTAAAATTCTCACAAAAATGAGAGAAACGCTAACTCTCATAAGAAAAAGAGAAACTCAAACTCTCATAAAAAGGAGAGAAAATTTATTGGAAAGAAAATAATAATATCTTTAGATCTTGGTTAGATTGAAGAAATTGAGTAAAATGTGTTAACCATCTGGTTAGAAATAGGACAATAACAACTCCAACAATGTAAAAAGTGAAAAGAATATTAGATACAAAATTAGGGTTTTTAATTAAAACATTATTATTTTCCTTTTAATGTGTTTGGTAAATATATTTTAGTGATAGAGGTTCGATAATACCAAGGCTGAATGCTTGTTACATAACCCCGCAAATCCCAAACAAGGAAATTGAAGGCTATTAGAGCATCTGTAGTGGGTGAGCCTATTTTAGACTAACCCGGTGAAGGCCTACAATGACACATCATTTCAGCTTCTCTTTTTCGCTATCCTAAATCCTTACTTCCACAATGTAAGGCTTACTAACAAGACTCACCCATTTAAATAATCCATATGGAGCCCACTTATCAACATATTTAGCGCTGGCAAAAATTCATCCGACCCGATAGTCCGAATTTTTCCGACCCGAAAAAAATCGGGTCCAATCACAAATTTTTGTCCGAATTTTAAATTCGGACAATTGGTCATGTCCAAATTAAAATTAAGGTCGGGTTTGGGTTTGGGTTTGGCAATTCGGGTTCGGGTTGTCCGAATTTTATGACTTATTCGGGTTTGGACAAAATCGGACAATCGGACAACCGGGTTTGGACATTCGGTCATTCGGGTTTAGGTATAATTTAGTCCAAAATTTACAAAATTTTTAATAAAATATTCGGACATTCGGGTTCAAACATCGGAACGGGTTCGGGTTCGGTCACATACATAATTTCGATTAAATTTTCAAAAGTTCATATCAAAAATTTGGACATTCGGACATTTGGGTTCGGATATCGTACATTCGGGTTCCGGGTTTTGGTTTGGTCGGGCGTCCGAATCGCAATTCGGACAAGGTATGGGTATGGTGTTTTTGTCCGAATTGTCCGAACCCGAATTGACCCGAACCCGATTTTTGGCGAGCTAAACATATGTAATTAGTTTATCTATTTTATTTTACATTATTTATTTTTATAATATGCATTGAGTTAATTATTTTAGATTGAAATTTTGTTAACACAAATGATACAATAATATTAGAAATTTTATTAAATAAAAAATAAAATAATAATAGCAATGTTATTACAATAATACAATATGTAAAATAATTGTTTCAGATTTGATTTTTTAAAAAATAAATGATACAATAATAATAGCAATGTTAAATAATAATAATAATAATAGAATAATAATTATTATTTTCTTTTAATACAATAATAATTAAAAATTATATTACGGTTTCTATAACAATAATGTTAAATGATTGTCCTTTTCACGAGAGAGAGAGAAAGACAAAGAGAGAGGACCTTCACTTAATGAATCACGCATTACCACGTGGCTCGGGCTTTCTCAGAGAGAGACACTATGCATTGTACTTGCCCACGCGCCTTGGGAAGCAGTTGTTGGGTTGTGTGAAAGAGAACCCACATGGGGCCTGTCACGTCACAAGCACCTCATTGCAAATGTGCTTAGAATTTAAACTCTAGTGGTGTTAGTAAACAAGTGGCAAAGATGTCACTACACTAAGAGGTCTTTAACCACTATTTTTGTAGTTGGGATCTTCATTCTTTTTTCCCCAACAATCATCCGTTTGATCCAAAAATTAACATAATGTTTTCAACAAAGAAAATTTAACGTGGTGTTGATTAAAAACGATCGGTTAACTCCACAAAAATATTTTTTGGGGGAAAAGTAAATAATTGTATTAACTCCCAAAAAAGAAGGTTACATAACAAGTGGTATTCAACAAATTACCGGCTCATTCAGATTCAAGACATGATTACAAGCTTGCAAGCAACAAATATATTGGCTTTGCTTAATCAATACATCAATGCTCGTCTTTCGCCTCTAAACTTTTCCATCTGAATTTTTCTATCTTTCCATAGCTCATGAACTATGGCAGCCATCAAGGTCCTAAAGGCATTTGCACCTATGAGAGTAACCTTTGCAGTGAGTTTCAAACCATTATCTCTCTTATCCAAAAGATTATTTTCCTCGATTTTGGTTTAGAACAAGCAAGTAAGCTACCCCAGACTTAACATGAAATAACACAATAAAAAAAATATATGTTGACGACTATCTCCGCCATCCTCACTACACAGGCCACATTTATTTCCATACTCGGTTCTCTCCTTTAAAACATTTCTACTATAGCAAGTCTATTTTGATAGACTAGCCACAAGATTAATTGGTGTCTCCTGCCTAACTTTTCCAAACCAATTTTCAGCAATTCTAATGTCTTCCATCGGTGCGAGAAAATGATATAGTGTGCTGGTGAAGAATCTATTATCCCTTAGCTTGAGGAGCATTTTTCAACCCTAAGCATCCCCAATCTGGGCCTAAATTGTCCACACATCCCCTCTCGAAAGAGGATAAGGTTTAGCCCATAAAACAAAGACTAAATCAGCACAGACATAACTTTAAAAATAATTTAACACACATGGCCTTGTTCCAAGCAAGCACCTTCTCAAAATTTAATCCTTCATTTTGAACTGGTTAACACATACTTTTCTAACTCACAAGAGCCATTTTCTTATCTTTAGATTTGCCACTTTATAAAAACTTACTATAAAGAGATTTAATAAGGTGGATTGTTTGCATAGGTAGAGGAAATACTTGAGTCCAAAAGCTGACCAAGCTTGAATGACTGCATTAATCAACATTTTACCGCATAGGACAGGTACTTAAAGGCCTAGGAGGAGATTTTCTATTTAATTTTATCCATCAACCCTTAACACATATGGTGTGTTAGTTTGGATGCTGAAAGTAGGAGCATAAGGTACCTAAAAGGAAATGTTCTAGTAGAAAACCTTGTTTTTGCAAAATTGCTTGTTAAAGCGGCACTATTACCCCATCAAAATATATCTCGGATTTCTCAGCATTAATATATAAACTTGACATATGAGAAGACCTCTGGAAACATTTCCATAATACTAGGATAGAGCTCAAGTTTCCTCCTAAAAAACAACAAGGCATCATCTGCAAATGCTAAGTAGGCAAGTTGCGGTTTAGCACATTTGAGATAGTAGGGAAATGTTGATCCCTAACCGCCAAATTGATTCCTTTGGAAACATTTTCATATAAATAGCAAATAAGTAAGGTAACAAGTATTTTTTTTACACAAGTATATTTTTGAAAACCTATTAAGTTGTGCCCTAAATTTTTCACATTTTTGCAGAGATGCGTTGTATGTGAACTATTTGATTTATTTTCATCTTGTATAGCTTATTTCTATAATAAATTTTTAAACATTTTGTCGAATTTCATTGATTAAAGTGAGGTTTTCGAATTGAAATAAGTTCATGATAGTTATTAGCGCTGGCAAAAATTCGTTTGATCCGATAGTCCGAATTTGTTCGACCAGAAAAAATCGGGTCTAATTACAAAAATTTGGTCCGAATTTTAAATTTGGACAATCGAGTCATGTCCGGATCCGTAACGTCCTTAATCCCCATTACTTAATAATTTCCTAATTCGAGAATATTAGGTATGGTCGCAGTTGAAGTTAACGACTAAAGGCATTACGGCCGCCTTGATAATAAGACCAGGCTAAAATAAAATACCATGACCACCGTTGTCTATCGGTTATGCTTGAGTAAGTCTTGAAAGCACTAAATGTTACATCGCAGGGAGTCAAATCCAACAACATAAATATATATTAAACAAGCTAATACAACAGTCTACGATAGGAAATACGCAATATTTAATTACATTCCAAAGTCAACCCAAGATTAGATGAGGAGGAGAATCACTATGAGCATCTAACCCATCATAGAACAATGATAACAAAGTATCCAGCTAGGTTTTGCTTCCGTCGAGCTTCTTAGGCAAGGGACTATTCACATATGCTTATCCTAAAAACAAAAACATTAAAATAATTCGAAAAATGAGTCAAAACTCGGGATGAACATTCCTGCATAGTCAAATAATTTTGAAACACCTTGATTGAGCGCGCGCATTCAATTCATTTTAGTTTGAAATCGGGGGAGAGAATATGAGTAAAACTTGCTTACCGGTTATTATCTGAAAGTGGAACCCCTTGTATAATTGATGCGATCTTTGAATAAGGTGCACACCTCCCGGGCCGATCAAGAACCCGAGTTGAAGCCGCGCGAATGGAATTGAAGGGTGTAAGCCACGATAATTGATAATTGATAATTGATAATTGACCGGGGACCACTTTATTAGGTGACAAAACTTGATTTGCAAATGATTCATTATTAGTTATATATAAGAGATATTGAGATTTGTTGAAAACATGTGAATTTTCGAAAGGTACGAGGCAATGAACGTGCACTGGATTAGAAATCTTTGTTTCTCCCCTTTTATAGAAACTTAGGTATAAGTGTTTGCAATTTGTATAAGTGTTTGCAATTTGTTTCATTTCCTTTATTTAATACATAACCAGTTGAACTAAGATTTTTATTACTTAATTCTATTGCGTTAGTATCATTTGAAATCTTGTCCACAGACACATATTTATCAAATAAGTTGATCGGGCTATATTTATGTGATTTTATTCATTAGTTGAATCGGATTAAAGATATATATGTATATATATTCAAACATTTATCCGAGTTATTAACATATGATTGACAAACGTAAAATATGCTCGTAATTGTTATTATTATCGTTACTATCATTGTTATTTGCCAAGCCTAACTTATTTTCAATCCTTATCCCTAGCTTACTTCTTACTTCTCACTTCATTACATTCGAAAGCCATAGTTAAGTAATTAACTAATTCATCAAATGCCTTTCCATGGTAAGTTCCACAATTTACTTAGTCGTTCAATATCCATACATTTACTACTTTAAGATTATGAGCATTTTTTCTCAACAAAATTTACATTCACAACCACAATTAATTATACTTAATGCTCAATTGTTCCCACGCCTCTACACTTACTCGTTATCTCATTTCAATTTCTACATGCACATTCCTTTTCGTTTGCTCAATATAACCATTTCCAAAATATAATGAAATCCATCAAATTACTCAATTCTATAACAAAACATCCCTAACCTCATTCACTAAATCATAATTTCCCAAAAGAAATCACATTCATACACAATCACTCCACCAAAATATCAAACCTCAACCATTCACACCAATTCAAAATTTTCCCAATTCAATCTTTAAATTTACATCATAAACATCTTTCTAAATCATATAATTCGATTTACAACTACAATCAATAGATGGATAATTAGGGGAGATGAATTAGGGTTTAGAGTTTCACCTTCAAACCCAAGAGTGGAAGCCAAGGATAAGAAGGAGCGGTGGTGGTGAACAGCGGAGCTCCGGCGGCTCTGGGAAGCGCCGGCTTCGACTCCTGGTGGCCGAGCTACGGCTGGTGGCTGACCGGGAGTGGGCTGCAGCAGGGCGAGGAAGAGAGCGAGAGGGAGGGAGCGAGAGCGACAGAGAGAGAAAAGGCCGGCGTCGGTTGCGCTGGTGGTCGGAGGAGAGGCGGCAGCAAGGATGGAGAAGCAAGGGAGGGGACGCGAGGGCACAAGCGAGAGAGAGATGAAAGAATGAAAATTGAATTTGCTTTGTGCCCGATTAATTTGAAGCTGATATTTTTATCGACATTAATTCATTTTATTTTTATTTTATTCTTCTTTGTTTCATTTATCTCTAGCACATTCTGATTTTTTAAAAATTTTTTTATTTTATTTTTTTGTTATTATATTGTTATTTCATTTAAATAGTATTGCATATAAATTATACAATTCATTATTAAATATAATGATTCCTTTAAAATATAATCTTTAATGGCTTTATAACTATGTACCTTTGCATTTATATGTATTATATACTAATACAATTTTTAAATTTTCTTTTAAACATATGCATAAATTTACAATCATTATTATGAAATTTCATTGGAGGCCACTTCGTCGCCTTAGCTGCGTAACACACACATAAAAATGATTTAGATATAAAATATCGAATTGAAGTGCGCACGCTCAATTATGTAAATTTTGTAATCAGTAAATAAATAATGTGGTTTAGGGTCGGGTTGTTACAGGATATAAATTCGGGTCGGACTTCGGGTTGTCCAAATTTTGTGATTTATTCGAGGTTCGGACAATCGGACAATCGAGTTTGGCATTCTGTCATTCGAGTTTAGGTACAATTTAGTCTAAAATTTTTAATAAAATATTTGAACATTTAGGTTCGGGCATCGAAAATTCGGGTTCGGTTTCAGCAATGTACATAATTTCACTTCAATTTTCAAAAGTTCATATCACAAATTCGGACATTCGGGTTCGGACATCGGACATTCGGGTTCGAGTCCGGTCGAGGCCTTTGAATCTACAATTCGGATAGCATCCGAGTATGATGTTTTTGTCCGAATGTCCGAATTGTTCGAACTCGAATTGACCTAAACCCGAATTTTTACCAACGCTAATAGTTATCTTTACTTTTAACAAATATAAGAGGTTTTTATTTTTTATTTTTTTGGGGGGTGTTGTTGAAAAGTTAATTTATCTTTGTCAAAGACATACAAGTAAAATTTGGCCAAATAAACAAATAAATTATGGTGCGCTTATAATTGAAGGGATTCAACTTAAGGGGTTATTATTAGACTCGGCAAAGCCGACCCGAAACGAATGGGTCAACCCGAACAACCCGAACAACCCGAAACCCAAACCGAACCGACATCCGAAAGCAGTTAAACCGATTTTGACCCGAAAATCGAAATGAACCGACCGAAATGTAATGAACTTGATTCGGACCGAACCGAAATGACCCGATTCGAAACCGAACCAACCTGAAACCGAAACCGACTCGAAATATAATTGACCCGATTACGACCCAAACCTAATCGGACCCGAATCGAATTAGATCCGAACTCGAATTTGACCCGAACTGGAATAAAAGTGACCTCGACCCCAACCGAATTTGAATTTGACCCAACTCACATTTTTTTGGTAAGTCTCTCATAATGGACTTTTATGCTTGTAATGGTACAAACAATTTTGATCGACCTCAAATCCTATTCAAGCAAATCCATACCAAGGGATGGTGGTCGACTCGATAATATTGTATTGTACATTATTCTTATGAATTATAATCATTCGTTCCAAATTTTGAACAAGCGTTGATTATGTGTGAAACTAGTGTAATGATGCCACCTGTGAACATGATTGTTGGTGCAACACTAAGGACTTTTGAAAATTACAAAATCAAATAAGACATCAATTCCCATTTCCGATCGAGACAAACATGGTAATCTCCATAAACAACACCAACGGCAACACACACAACACAACAAATCAAACCGGTCATCTCCATAAACTACATCAATGGCAACATGGACAACACAACAAATCAATACAAAAGTACTAGAACATAACATAATAACATGATTATCTAATAAAAATTACACAAGCTCATAATAGCATGTAATTAGTTTTTAAATATAAAAGATTACTACTTAAAGAGTTAATTGTGTAATATATTGATCATTTTTCTTCATTCTTCTTATCTCGCATCAATGGAGCAAAGCAAACGGCTCGTTTCGCTTCAAAAACCTATAATTTATTGCAAATCAAATAAGATATAAATAGTGAACTTAGCAACTTCGCAAGATTAAAGGAACAAATGAACAATAGCAAATTAACTCAAACAAAAAACATGAATAATAGTAAGAGTTATATATTAATTTCATTAGCGATCATTATTTTGAAGGAAGTGTACCTTTCTTAGACTACTTAGCATTCATTCATCCAATCCACATAAGAGGCAGTAAATTCCTCTTCATCATTAGCTAAAGTTCAAACCATCAAACAACTCATATGTTAATAAAAATAGGGACAAAAGCATATTAGTTAGGAAAAATATAAATAGAAGGAAAAATAAAGCAAAACACTTACAATCAAAACCATACAACCAACTTCGAGTAGTTATCAAAGCTTCCACATTTTGAGAAATGAAAAATCTTTTCCATTTGTTCAAAATCCTACCACCAATGCTAAAAGTTGATTACGAAGCAACCGGGGTAAGTGGCACACTCAATATATCACTAGCCATAAGATAGAGTTCTTTATACTTTTCAGAATTTTCTTTCCAAAAAGATAGAACATTCAACTCTCTTTTGCACTCCATCTTAGGATCTTCCAAATATCTATCAAGCATTGTCTTTTGATTGGTGTAAGAATCATCACCAAATTCATCATTATCGAAATCCTATAAAATTACAATTAGTAACATAATTATATCTTCAATAATCAATTAAAATAAATAATGTTAACGTGTAAGGTAAATAAAAAAATACATACATCTAAATAATTGAACTTTCACTTGTGAGGTGGAGACTTCAAACTTTGGGAAACGCCGGTTAAAGATAGTGTTGGTGCCATATTAGATGAAGGACTAGCACAATTGGTGTACTCTCCAAGAAGAACCTCTAACTTAGCAATCACTTGATTCGCCTTAAAAGTTGCAACTTCTTCACTTCCATACAACTTTTTGTAACAATATTTCAAAAGCACTTTTTGCATCGGGGATCAAGAAGTGTAGCAAAAGAAAACAACAAAGTATATTCACTCCAATACTTGTCAAACTTTGCCTTCATATTTCACACTATGTGTTTAATCACTTCATCCCTACTTTCCGATTGCTCTTTTAGGAACATATCTATCTTCCATACATTTTCAAAAGACAAATTTGTCGTCGGATACTAACTACCGGAGAACATTTCAGTAATTTCACAAAAAGGACCAAGAAGTTCATGAATTCTTTTAACTCTTTCCCATTCATCATCCAAAGGAAAACTCGTATAAGAAGAATCGGTGAGGTAAAAGTGCTTAAAAGCTTTGCAATAGATAAGTGCTCTATCAAGCATAAAGTATGTCGAATTCCATCTAGTAGAAACATCTAACCATAAGGCTTTGGTTTCCTTAATCTCACCTTGTTCCACACAAGCCTTAAAATGCAATTTCCTACTCTCCGATCCTTTGATATACTTTACGGTTTCTCTAATCTTAACCACGCAATCATCAATTGCCTTCAAACCATCTTTCACAATAAGATTTAAAATATGTATTGCACATCGAACATGAAAAACTTTATTCAGCATGTAATTTCAAACAATCTGCTTTTGTGGTATTCGTAGTTATAGTTACAACTTTGTTATTAAGATATGCATGAATTTTCCCTATTTCCTTGGTGCTCAACCCATGAAAAACTATAGCCATGCCTTATGATTGCCTTAGCTACCAATTCACGATAAACATGTTGATCTAACTTGATAGGTAGGTTGGAAGCCTCTTGAGCAACCTTTGCTTCTAGATATGGTTTGCACTTGTCAAGATGCTTCTTCATGTTGCTAGTTCCATACCTTGAGTTTGCTAAAAAGTCCTTGATTCGCAATGTCTACAAGTTGCTCGCTTCTTCCCATCTGTAGATGCGGATGCAGGTATTACCATATACTCTAGCCATACTGCACTTCTAGGTCCACTACCATTAGTAATTGTGGAAGTATGCATGTTGCCTTGATTATTTGACTCCTTGTTCAAGTCAATATGGACATCAATTGGATTGTCATCATCAATGTCAAAGAAACATCCACCATCTTCACCATCTAATTCCATAACTCCCTATGAAGCTGTGCAATAATAAGTTTAACAAAAATAAGAAATCAAAATTACTAATGTTATTGCAACAATATAGTGTGTTTGTTCATAAAACTAATAGCCATATATCATTACAGGAGACTTGTTATATACAAAAGTAATAGCAATAACAACACTCGGACTAAGCCAATCTAATGGCATTTTGCAATTGTATCCTCTTGTTTTTACATCTAAATATGACATAAGCTGTGAGCACTTTTGACTTGGCAATCACATACACGAACGAGGTGCTGGAGCAGATTTACTCAAGATGGTTGGCATGTCGGGCTTTTTAAAGGTCCTGTAATTAGCAACATTAATCGTAGGAACTACGTCGTTTTGTAATAAACATTAGAAAAGTATTTTTATGACAAATGGAAGTGCAAATAATCATCGGAATTCACAACTATTCATCAATAAGAAGACATTACTTAAGTAGCCGTAAGCATAGGCTAAAAGTGATGGTCTTATAGCTATATAAAGAATGTAAAAAACGAAAGAAGCATAGGTCTCAAAGTGTGCAATGGCTATTTGTAAGCTGTAATAAACATTAGAAAAACAACAAGGCATCAAAATTTGAGGATGACATTCACGAGAAAATTTACCAGTCATATTACAATTTACACAAACACCCAATTAAATCAAATCAAAGACCGGTAATTGAATCCAGGCATTTAAGAAAACACCCACTTATTCACTCATCCAAACCGGACCACACTTGAGAACAAATCAAACCAAAATTCAGCGATACGAGTATACATAAAAATGAAATCAACATTAGCCAATTTGAAGGAAATTACCAATAAATCGAGTCAAAACAATAAAGCCGAGCGACCGGAAACAACCGAGTCACCAACGACCATCGACGAGAGACCGGAGACCGAGAGAGAGAGCCGAGGAGAGACCGTCGACGAGAGACCGAGAGAGAGCCGAGGAGAGACCGTCGACAAGAGACCGGAGCGACGAGAGACCGAGAGAGAGAGCGACGAGAGACCAAAGAGAGAGGGCCGAGGAGAGACCGTCGACGAGAGACCGGAGCGGCGAGAGACCGAGAGAGAGAGCGACAAGAGACAAGAGAGAGCCGAGGAGAGACTGTCGACGACTAGAGAGAGAGTGACGAGCGACGAGAGAGAGAGAGCCAAGGAGAGACGAGTCAACGACCGAGAGAGAGCAACGAGAGACCGAGAGAGAGCCGAGGAGAGACCAAAATGGTGCGGTGCGAGGCTTGCAGCCGTGGAGGAGAGAACAGAAGACCCAAGCCAACCGAGTGAGAAAGAAAGGCTTAGGGTTTGGTTTTTTTGTTTTATTTACTGTTCCTTTTTTGACAACTAAATCTAAAAGTCTAAAATAAGAAAAGGAGCTTTCCCTCCAAAATCTAATTATAATTTGTGACAAAAATTTTGATTTTTAAATTTTACTAGAGTAGAGTAAAGGTGAAAATTCTGATTTTTATTAAACAAATAAGAGGAAAAAAATAAAAGCTTGAAAATTTTATATTATAACTTTATAAGATATTATTAATAAAATTTAATTTAATTTAATGAATACGTTTAAAGAATTTACATTAAAAAGTAAGTTATTATTTTGTTCATGAAAATGAAGGTAAAATATATAATTTAAAGAATACTAAAACGTGTAAATATATATGTAATTTAAAGAATAATGAAATATGTGTAAATATATAAATAATTTAAAAAATAATAAAATATGTGTACAATATGTAATTTAATTTGTATAAATAAGTTCAATTTGAATTGTATTAGTTTTCACTTTGATTTAGCAAGTTTATTTGGGATTATATCGACTTAAACTTATCTAAGTCGGGTTCGTTTCACGTTAAATATAGTCATTACATGAATAAGTTAAGTATTTAACTAATATCGATGAGCATTGAGACTTGGTTTAGTAAATTAGTAGTCATTACCATGTCTCGGTATCTCGCAACTCTATTTTTGTTAATGCGTACTAGTTTGAATTTGACTAAATTGATATTAAATTTAACTCTAGATTAATGTTCAAATTAGTTCAATTAATTGGTTGGAAAATTATAATACAAGATGATAATTGTAAGTCGAGTACTTCGAATTGAGCAATAACCGATTGATTGATTGACTAGATATTCTTCTTAGTTGGTTATTATGACTAGTGGCACCTAGTGGCCGATGAATATTCAATTTTCATTTTGATTTAGCAAGATCATTTTAGATTGTATCGACTCGAACTTATCTAAGTTATTCTAACATTATCTTTATAAATTTAACATCAAATATAATCATTATAGAAATTCGAACCGTTGCCATTTAGTCTATTAATATTGTTATTATGTCGAGTATCTCGCAATTTCGATTTTATTAATCTATGTAGTACGTAGATAAGTTCGGTTGAAATTGTACTAGTTCGAATTTGACCAAATTGACTTGGCATCGTATGAAATTCAGCATCAAATTATGGTTCACATTAGTTCAATTCATTACAAATTACAATTCATCGAGTAAATTCGGTTAATCTTAACTCTTATATCTATTGGATTGTAGTTATCTTACGATTTCGTTTTTGATACTTATCAATAAGTTTGAGTTGGATTATACATATATGACGTATTGAAATATTAACTTGGTTGATCGTGTTTTAAATTTAGAGTCAAATATTCAAATTTTGCTTGCGTATACTTATAAGTTATATCTCTTAAAAGTTACTAGTATTTTTTAATAAACAACGTTCCGTTTTTAATATGTACTACAACAAATGTGTAAAATAAAAAAAAAAACTAATATTAATAATAAATTAACTTTATGAAATTTTATTTTTCTTCAACTCAAAAAGGTTTTGTAAAAAAATTTGACACGACAAGACCGAATATCAACCGGCCCAAAAGTGACCCGACCCGATTTTAACCCGAATTCGATCCAAAGTTAACCCGAAATCATACTCGAAACTCACCCGAATTGAAATTGACCCAACCCGAACTGAAACCGACCCGAATTAATTTCACCCGAAGTTGACCCGACCCGAAATTAACCCAAACCGAACCGGAACCCGAACCAAAACCGAACGAACCCGAATGAGATTGACGCAAATTTGAACCAAACCGAAGTTGACCCGAATCGAAACCGAACGAACACGAACGAGATTGACCCGAAGTTGACCCGAATCCGAAACCGAACCGGACCCGAACAAGATCGACTCGAAGTTAACCCGAACGGAACTAACTCGAACCGAACTCAATCCGAATGACCCGATTGCCAGGTCTAGTTATTATTTTAAGTTAAGTTATCCCTTTTTGGTGTAAATTATGAAGTTATTATAATTTGACAAATCAACGTAACCAATCTACACGTATTATAACATGATTACAAAGACTCAAACTAAACTCAATGAAGTATGTTAAAATCCTATTAATAATACTAATTACCAATTTTTTTAATTAAAATAATACTAACTACTATATCAATTCATAGATTTCATACTCTAAAAGTACTAGCGAACAAAATCTCAAAATTTGAGAATCATGCTAATTATGATCTTTCATTGCCACAGAAGTGTGGTCGGAACACTTACATTAATTAAACAAGAAGAAAGGAAATTGGAGAAATAAGGAAAATGAAAAAAAAGAAGTTATATTTACATCGATAAAATGTATACAAATTATAATGTTGTCTTGCGACTAGTGTTTTTATACCATAAATAAATAAAATATTTTTTCCGAAATGTCCTCTGTTGTACATCCTCTTAAAAATTCACGTTTTATTGATACATTATCCCTATTCACTAATATGTCATCTAGATCCATAGATCCATCTAGGTTCATGGTATAACTTCTTTTGTTTAACAACAAAACAAAAAGTTTATTATATTAACAAATTTTCAACATAAATACATTTGTCTTTTGTTGCCGGATCGTTGATGAAATTGGGTTTATGATATAACTTCGCAAAAAGTAATTATGATTAGTTTATTTTATTTTAAAAACTTCTTATTTTTTATTATGATATTTTTAATCTAATTATGCTATAATGTCATTTAGGCTTTGTTCCATTTAATTTTAACTTACAACCTTATAACTTCTTATTTCCTTTTACAACTGCTCATCTCCTTACAATTTCTTATAACTCCTTACAACTTTTTATAACTAATTTTATAATTATCTTATATCTTTTTATATCTCCTTATAACTTCTTATAATTTTATAATCCTTTACGAGTAAATAGAAGATCACCTTATTGTAGTTTTGTTGTCTATTTTGTTAGAAAATAAAACGATTTACAAATAAAAAGAGAGGAAAAGAAAAGAAGGCTTAAGAAGTAAAAACACCCAAATTAGGCACACAGTGTTGAGAGAGCGCCAAAAAGCAAGAAAACGAAAAACTCGGCTGCTTTGCCTCTGGCGATTAAGAAAGGGCGGCGGAGAGAGAAAATGGCGGGGAGGAGAGAGACGATGATTAGGGCGGAGAAGCTGGTCGAGGAAGCCATGAAAGGCAACGATGCCTCCCATGACGCCGCTCATGTCTTCCGGGTTCGAGACTTGGCGCTCTCTCTCGCTCACGAGGAAGGCCTCTCTTCTTCCCCCGATTCAATGGAAATTGTAAGTAATTCTCTTTCTCTCTGTCTCTCTCTCTCTCTGATTGAATGAGAAAATTGTAGTTTCATTTGCGGCGCTGTTGCTGTTGATTGTTTCTATATAAGGAGTTTTTCAAACATTACAATTTGTTTAAACCTAATTGGTTGATGTTATGCTCAATGGACTTGAATTTGAAGATGAGTTGAAAGCATCGGTAACTAAGCGGCAAGATTCCTTTAAGCATCATATTGGGAGTAATAATTGACAGTTTCATTTAAGTTTCAAGTTCAATTAGGGGTACATAGAGAAAGAGTGGAATGAGATTCCTTAAATTTGATGGTGGTGTTATATGATCTAACTATCCATTTTGCTATTTTCTTTTTCCATTACAAACATCATGTAATTCAAAGATATGTCGGATTTTAGTACACATTCGACACTTTTTGCAAACCTGAGAGTTGAATGGGATGCTTGAAATCTATGATTCACTTCACAGAGCTTAAATTGCTTCTCACTTTGGAGTATCCCCAAACAATTTGGAATTGCTTACTTTTGTTTCGGGTGATGCAGTCGCTATCCATTGTTTTTAGTTTTTCGATACAAACATATCTGTCTCTACTACATGACTGTTCAAACTACCTCTTCTTCTCATGCTTGGGTTTTTGGGACATATACTTGTGCATCTTGGGTGATTTAAATATCCCTTGAACTTCCATGCTGATGCCATTCGAATACTTGCCATGCTTTAAGGGGTTTCAAATGTTTCATCATGCATACCGACATCCAACTCAACCATTAGTACTTGCCTATATATTAATGAGAATTTCCCATGAATATATAAACATGAGAGACCTGTTTAAAAGTTAGGTTTGAATATTTATTTCATGTGAACCAGTTGATCGTATAATCAAGAGTATTCAAGATTGATCAAGCCTTATCTTTGTGAATACACGCATGTACTTGCACAAGTGTACACATGTATGCTTTAGTCTGTAAATTTTGCATGCAACATGTATGATCTCCTTTTTGGCACTGGATGTTCTCTGTTGCACTTTCTGGATTCAAGAGTTTTGTACAAGGCATATTAATTTGCATTATGTGTAAAAGATGATCTATAAGAGATGTTGAAGTAGGTCTATTTTCCTAAACTAGTTATTCCAAGTATAACGATCTTATATAGCTTCCATTCGGAAATGATAAAGGATTAAGGACAGTTCAAGGAGGATTATATTTTTTTCTTTTTGGGGAAGATTAGTCTATTAATGAATGTACCATAGTACAGGTCTAAGGGAAAGTATCATAAAACGTAACCAAAAAACTAATAACAGTTAAATTATAACAAGATAGTGAGCAAGTAGCAAACAAAAGGACATAACACAACACTATCTAAAATGTCGCATTAATGGAATACCTTCAAGTCCTGTCTAGGCAGGGTATTTGGTAGGAGAGTTAAATGTAATAATTATACCCTTGAATTATGGAAATATTGTTCTTAATGGACCTTGGATTGGAAACTGTTTCTTCCTTACTACTTCCGAGAAAAAGAACTTGTCGTTTGCAATGACAATCTTAGAGTTCTTATAAAGTTGTTGATTCGTATGCTTTAGCATCTCTTGAGCATCAAGTATTTCAAATTGGCATGCTGAAAAGTCAAAGCATTTGAGTTCTGCTTTGAGGATGCTAATCTTTGACAGAAGACAATCTTCACTTTATATTGGATTTATAATGTTTTTCTTTTCTCATGAAAATAAAGTGTCATATTATCATATAGTTGCTATAAATGGATTATGAGATTTTTCCACTCGCCAGACAGGTCAAAAAGTCACTTTGTTGCAATTATTTCAGCTTGTAGTGCAGACTTTATTGGACTAGAAAAAAGGCCCTTGCGAAAATGTCCTATAATTTTATTATTATTAGTTTTTAATGGCAGAAGTAGAACACATTCAAAAAGGTTTTGACTAAGGGTCCTCTACTTGAGTAGGGGTAACACTGTTACATTTGATCCCCAATACCCTATCATTAGACTTCATGTTGTGAATTTGGATTTTGATTTGGATTGTGATAAATATAATTAAAAGTATGTATTCAATTCATGTGCATATTTGTCATTTTAATGAATTTGGTAGTCAGTATATGTTAGGATTGGGCTACTCCAAGAGTTTGGCGTTCAGTATCACATATGAATTGCACGAAACTTTATCCAACAGCTTGAGCTATTAGCTCTTGGTTCATCTTTTCACGACCGATGTGCGATTTCAACTCACATGTGTGTTTTTCTTAACATATTTGGTAAGTGACAAGCATAACTTCGTGAAACATGGAGTATGGATAGTATAGTTGGACTTTTGTGGTTGTGTCGAAAGAAAATGGATTAGTTTAGGATTAGTCAAAATGGGAAAAACTATTGGCATTATGTTAAAATCTTCTGATGTATACTTAATACTTGTTTTGGTCGTCCGACTTTGACCCCAAAATCTTCTTTTCATTAACTTCTGATTTTGCTTATGTTTGAAGGTGGAGCTTGCAGCCCTTCTACATGACATAGGTAATGTTTGTTCCATTTTTACATTTTTTTACTAGAAAATATCATGGAAAAGAAATTGAAAAAACATATTTTCTGTTTTTAGCTATTCAAGCATGGTTCCAATAAACGCAAACTAGTCACTTTTAATAATTGCTATTGAACGTGATTAGTGTTTGACATGCCAATGGGAATCATGAACCATCCATCATCGATGTAAAGAAATTTTATGTGCTGCATCTTTGTATTTTGATTTCTCATCTATATGCGTACCATATACATAGATTCAAATGACCATCGTATGTTTGAAACATATGATGCACTTTGTGCAATCATGAGATTGTGTCTTATGTTTACCAATGTCAAGCATGCTATTTCAAGGTTTCTGATTGTATTTGCTCCTAAATCCAAATAGAAAAGACTTCTTGGAAAATTGAGCTGAAGTAGAGTTCCAGTGGGTTGAAATATTTCTTTTTAGAGTGGATTCTGAGTTCAGTTGTGTTTGTGATACTGGCCAACTACACACACAAATGCATACATAGTGTGTGTTCCTATTGCATCCTACCTTGTAAAATGGAGCTCCAAATGACATCTATCATGAATGGCCCCTTTGTATGACTTAAATCAGGCAAGGTACAGAATGTTACATGTAGATGAGCCCAAGTTTATCCTTCATCATTCTTGTTTGTGATGGATAAGGATGAGTGGATGACATTACTCAACTTTCCGTGTAACTGATTATGTTCATTTGGATTACTAATTGCAGGAGATTACAAATATGCCAGGTGGCTTATTCCATCTAATTCAACATTTTGCCCTCAGACTAGTGAGAAATTCTATGGTTGTTTATTTATTCACTATAAATATGTTTTGATTTGTTTTTCCCTTTAGCTACTTCATCTGCTGTTACCTTATTCTTTTCTTGAACAGTGTTGACTCTCTCTAGTATTGCTCTTCTACTCTGCAATTCTTTTCTTCTCATGCTCTTGTACAAGTTCAACTCAATTTCTTCTCAGGAAAATAGTTATAAATGTGCTATCAGGCTGTTTTTCTTCTAATGATATTGAGTTAATGACTATTCCCTTCCTTTTGATTGGTTGCTAGTAGTTTATGCAGAAGTAAGTTACAACTGATATGCTGAGAGTTAATGCTAACTTGGCAAATGTACTGTTCAGCTGGGTTGGTTTGAATTAATCACATGTCTTATAAGAGAGGGTGGCAGAGCATTTGGTTTGCTAAAGGGTTCGCTTTCAATTTATCTAGTGACTCGTCATGTAAATGGAATCAGTGGAGATCATGAAACTTTCATTTTTGTGGTTGTTTTATTCGTCATGTAAATGGAATAAGTCAAAATAGGTTGACTTATTTGGGTGTGGCCTGTGTGGATTGGGTAATAAGTACGTTATGCCCAGCTTAGTTAATGCTACTATTCTGATTCTGTATTGAAATGTTATTCAATTGATTCATATCTTGGAAGCAAATTTGAAAAGAATAGGATGAGGAGCTTTGGTTCAAAGAGAGACTGATGGAGCATTTGAGCTGCTGTGGGCTTATTTGGATCTGCCTTCAGTTTATCTGATAAACTTGTCATGAAAATGCTATCAGTGAAGATCAAGAATTGTCAGATATAGCTTGTTATATTCATGTTTCAGCCAAAATCAGGTTGGCTTCTTTGGGGGTCTGGGTTATGTAATACAAAAGTTTTTCCAAGCCCGATAGTGCTTGTATTTTGATGAAGTTTTCAGTTGAAATGTTATTCAGGTGGTCAGACTGAAAAGGAGAAGAACGAGGAACTTTGGAAATAATGGTTATTTGGATGGAAAAAGTGATCAGTGTGCCCCCTTTATTTCTTCTTGATTTGTTAGTTGAGTTCAATTGTGCATGTGTGAGCGCGTGTGTCTGTGTTGGTTGGCTTCAGCATGGGGACTCGCAAAATTTAAGATATATGGAGAGTTTTGAACATGGAACTTCTCAGGGAACCTAAAAATCTTGGTAATAAGAAGTATATGTACAAAGCGGCAGCATTAGCTGCTAGAACAAGAGCTTGCATTGAGAATACTGCTGCTACTGGGCTCTGCGAATAAGAAAGTATATTTGGAAATATTAAAATAACTATTGTATTGAGGTACTAAAATAACTTGTGTATTATTTACATTTCCTCAATGTTGTATTATTTACTTTTCAACCTCTTTATTAATTCCTCATTGTCATTTTGCGAGTTTCTTCAATGATTATATGTGCAAAGGTTACCTATATTTTAACCAAATCGCATAGAAGTACCCTTTTCCAATTTCTGCAACTTGGCATGTTTGTTCTTGGCACTTTCTTAGTTTGCAAAACAAAGGAGGTTTCTTCCTTCCTTTTTCTAGGAAAGAGAGTACTGCTCCTCCAGTTCCATTGTGCTTGCTGAGACTGCAGTCTTGACTTGATTCTGTGCTTTCTCTGATAATATGTGTTTTGTAGAGATCCTTCTGAAGAAAAATTAGTTGAGCAATTTCTTGAGAAAGAAGGCATTGAGGAGAGCAAGAGGATGAAGATAATTGGTATTATAGAAGGAATGGGTGAGTTGGATTTTCGGCTACTTATTATTTCTTGCTTTAATCGCAGAAACTTCTTTATGGCGCAGTCCTAATGAAATTGAATTCTGGAGATTCTTAGGGGTTAAAAAAGTACTTTTACCCCACCCCCCAGCAATACAACTATGCAAGAGTTGATGATAAAGTGCTCCCTAGGTTTCTATCAAGATAAGATATAAAAATACTTGCTTTTTCTCTATGGGGCAGATATTCTTAAGTGTGCTGCTTTATGTGTTCAAAGGGAACCCAAATCTGCTAAAAAGCCTAGATGTGACCTATTGGAGAACCTACTATAAACGTCATTGTAGCAGGAGTTCAAGTATTGTTTGGGCTAGGTTTACTGCCATTTCTCTCTGTGCTGTACTGAACGTCAGGACTCAGTGTATATAAATTATCCTAATGGCTGCACCAGGGATTCAAACTGCGTTTCTGGTAGCGACCACGGGATCGGTTGTGATACGGCAAACTCACTCTAATGTGACGTTGTCGTGGAATGGCCACATCTGGGCTGCACCATTATATTGATTATTGTTTGAAGTCTATTTTGCTGGAAATAATTTTAGGTTTCAAAGATGAGCTTGCCGGGCAAACAAATCAGCACAATTTTGTGGAGTTTGGAGTGGTGCAAGATGCCGACCGGCTTGATGCAATTGGCGCAATCGGTAATTGATCTATTTCATGGTCAACATCAGCTATGTGAACTTTAAGATATGCATCTTAGACGAATTGAAGAGAAAATCATGCCCTCAATGACATCCTACTTTTTCAAATTCAATTTCCTAATTATTCATTATATTGGATCTTGCTTCAAAAGTGTCCTAGCCACATTATGATGATTCTTGGCTAGATGAAAATCAA
Source organism: Talinum fruticosum (assembly GCA_021018815.1). Classification (NCBI taxonomy): domain Eukaryota; kingdom Viridiplantae; phylum Streptophyta; class Magnoliopsida; order Caryophyllales; family Talinaceae; genus Talinum; species Talinum fruticosum. The sequence goes on from JAITYX010000020.1 coordinate 1,867,432, forward strand.
TTGAAATCTTGCAGGAATGGCCAGAAATCTTGCGGGTATGGCTGTTGATTTTTTATTACAATATTTTGCATCTTCATTCAGGGTCCAGTAAGACCTGCCCCCTTTGAAAAAGCAGGAGGAAGGGCTTTGAGAAATTTATACATTTCTCTTTGCATGGCTTGGATTCTTAGCGATGTTGGGGTTGATAACTCTGTCACTTTATATTTCTCACGGGTTGGAAATCCTACAATTCTGTGAGATTGTTCTTGAATCTCCAATCCTTTCTTATTGCATCCATTTTGAACATTCATAAATATGTGGGGTCACTTTGTGTGCACTAATTCCTCTATAAATTTCTGCTGTAACTTGCAATAAACTAATCTCGTCGGCTTTTGTAGTTGAGAAGTTGTTTCTTTTCTAGTTTCAGTTATCAATTAGGCAAAACAGTATCAAATATTTCTTGTGTGCAATATAATGTTGGTTTATCACAATTTGTCCTCCAATTTCAGGAATTGCTCGTTGTTTCACTTTTGGGGAAGTAGAAACAGGGTGCTGCATGATCCAGCCATAAAGCCACGACTTGAGATGTCAAAGGAAGAATATATGAACAAAGATAAACAGACCACCTTAAATCATTTTCATGAGAAGCTTTTGAAGCTGAAGGGTTCAATGAAGACAAAGGTGAGAATGAGTCTGCTATAGTAAAGCTGTGGCTTTGTTGCTTTAATCTCCACTCTTCTGTTTATTTCTGTTACAATTTAATTCATTTACCTGTTTGTTCAAAGGACAACCCTTTTCCTTTTTGGCTCTTTTGGAGCCATTGGTGTCATTTTTTTTCTTAGATTTGATTGGATATTGCAATTTCATTCATGTCCTATGGCAGTTTAAGTTTATATACGATTTTGTACTTTTTCATATGGATATGTGTTTCAGGCTGGGCAGAGGAGGGCAGAGAGGCGGCACAAGTTCATGGAAGAGTTTATTGAAGAGTTCTACCTAGAGTGGGATGGGAGTGCTTAAAGAGAAGGTAACTAATATCGAGCCTTGTACAAGACTGATCACGGATCATTCTCATTTGTTTAAGGACATGATTATTGGAGGAATTATGATGTCCTGTACAAAGTGTAACCAGGGAAATAATAACCCCTTTGGATTCTGTCTTTGTTATTACTTTAATGTTTAGAGTGAATCATCAAATAGGAATTGTCATGTTTGAGCTGTAACTTGGCTGCATGGCAACTGAATTTTACAGTTGCAAATTGTTAGTCCAACATCCAGAATGGGGCTCATCCTGTAGTGGTATTCAATAAATCAACTGATGCCCTTCCGAGACGACTATGATCCTTAGCTCACCTATGGCTACATGGGGCATAACTGGTCGTTAAGATATACACATTGTTGAGTGCCAACAGTTTCATTAAGATATATGTTGGGGGCAGATCCAGAAATTCTAGTAATGGAGATCCTCTTAGAAGGATAGCGATTTACCACTTTAAGTTTGTGTATATGCATGTATTTATAAGTAATATCTATATATACATGTACTCTTTTGCATGTATGTATGTATGCATGTATCTGTGTATGTGCACAGGGACACATGAGTACACGCGTAAATACACATACATACGCATACATACATTCAAACCTGTGTCTATGTACACCAATTCACTAACGCTAGCTTCGTATCTGAAGGTGTATGTTTAAAATATTTTTTCGTGTGAGAGATCGATAAAAATTAGGCTCTCCTCAATTCCATGGGGTGAGAATAGTAAATCCAACTACCGGGAGCCTTCATTAGTTAGAATCTCATTTGGTTGAGAGTATTTTTGTTTTTATTTTTTATTATATTATTAATGTTGTCTGGGGATTTTCCTTCCTACCCTTGAATGTTATCTTTGATGCTATTGGATCTTATTTTAGTGGATGGGTATCTCTTGTTATACGTTTAATCCCTGGATTTGATTGGAAGCCATTTATTTTTTGTTTAAATTAGTTTGCATCAAAGACCATCTTCCATTAATCCTCACCAACCATGACCCATGTAGAAGCCACCCATAAAATATCTTTGCATTTTTTAAATGCTGTATATTTGGGTTAGGGGTGAGCAACATACAGAAAAATGCGGAATGAGATTGACAGGCTGATAAGTGCAGAATAATAGTAAGATGATGTTTTTATAAAAGAAATGAAAGCATTGTGATACCATAATTAATTAATTCATTCAAAATTTAAATATCAAACACATTATTGACATGTTGATTCTAGCATGCCTAAGTATACAACTCCATTCCATCATAGTTCATCCTTACTATGCATTTTCTATATACCTCCTTTCGAACCCCCACCCCCACCTAAATATATTTTCTTTTACAATCAATCACAAAAATAGCAAAAACAGAAGGTAACATAACATATAGCCTCGTTGACTGAATTTTAGCACTCGGCCTTAAGATACTTTTGAAGCTCAGATTCATCGCGTCTGATGAGATTTACTTTGAGACCATGCTTCATGTACATAGTCAATGCGAGCTTTGGTGCAACTGGATGATATTTCACCACCTTAACATGGTACCGGTAGATGATTGAGGCAGCAGCAAACTTCATTTGGTAATAGGCAAAGTCCTTGCCTAAGCATAGCCGAGGTCCTCCATTAAAAGCTGTGAATTTGTAAGCAGATTCACTCACGAACCGGCCATCTCTGAGCCATCTTTCTGGGTTGTATTCTCTGCAATCCTTTCCCCATATAGCTTCCATTCGTCCCATTGCATAGATAGCATATATTACCTTTGTCCCCTTCTTCAGCACTGTTCCATCTGGGAAGACATCGTCTTCAACAACCTGTACATTATAAGCGTATAGAATCTTAATGAAGGTTTTCTGATGATAAATAAACAAGAAACAAGGATTTATTTATGTTTTCTTTATCCCCTTCCTGTCTTTTCTCTGCATTCATGTCAAATGATTTATCATATTAATAGGCCAAAGTTTCGAAATCTTCCCTCCAAATCTTAAATTCCCATTGAAGGGGATTGGAGGTGGTTGATTTCATGTCAAATGATATCCGTTACTCAAATATATCAGTATTATTACATGTTCTTTGTGAAACATAAATCCATGGTGATCGGCATTTAATTAAGGTATTCCATTGTTGTCTGAAACTTCCCAAGTATGTTTTTTCTGATTATTATGATGCTTACTATAGGGGTTGGTTTCAGATCATAATTAGGATTTGGATTATGGATCGTGGGAACGCAGTAAGGCATGTTAATTTCCTCTGATTAAGGCTTCTAGATCTAGATCATGTTACATGAAGCATTGAGATTGGAACACGAGTCTCTTTGGACACGAGCATTCCCAGTGGTCATGGATGGACAAAGGTAGTTTGTCGCACTTGATTTGAAGGGTGTCGTTGAGAAGTCTTGTAATGAAAGATTTTTGATGCAGGAATGTGTCTATCTGGTATGTAGGGAGAAAGAGTGGATGTGGCACATCCTAACAAAGTAGGATCCCCAGAGTTTTTCTACTATTTTTTTCTCAAGGGGAAGTTCTCAGGGTGAACATTGGAATATGGTGGGTGGTAAGAATGTTTGATTCACGTAGAACAGAGTAAATTACCTCCTTATGATCAACAGGGACTGAAGGGTACAGCCTGAGAGCCTCTGAGATAGCAGCCTGTAAATAATCCATCTTTTTAACCTCTTCTGGCCAAAATACAAAACTGCCTTTGTCATCCTTGTTTCCTGCAGTGTCCCTTTCCCTGATTATTCTGCAGATCTCAGCCAATATTTTCTCCTCAACTTCGGGGTGCTGATCAATAAGCCAGAAAAACCAGCTGAGTGCCACAGACGAGGTATCCCTCCCAGCAAGGATGAAGTTTACACAGATATCCCTCAAAAACTTGTCTGAAAATGGCTTCCCATTCTCATCCCTCAACTTCATAAACACTGTGAGTATGTCTGATCTCTCTTTATTGTTTTCATCTTGCAAAGCAAGTTCTTTCTTTCTTGTTCTAATAACTTCATCTGCAAATTTATTAACGCCTTTGATTGATTCTTTCAGCTCTTTCTCTGGCCCAAGGTTAAGGGCCCTCATTGTCTTCCATATCCCGGTTGGAGTAACAAATCGAAGAACTGAAGCTTCAGTTGCCTTCTCAAATGCCCGAGCAAAAGGTATCTCTGGAAGTCCAGGCCTGAGGCAGCCAGGGTCCACCCCAAAAGCTATCATGCAGATATTGTCAAAGGTGAGCCTAAGGAGCACATCTTGCAAGTCAATAGGCATGGATCTCTTAACCGACTCTTCTAGAACAGGAAGAAGTCTCTCGTGGACCAACTCAAGGGATGACTCGGTAGTGAGCTGGCGAAACCTGGCCGAGTGGAACTCAATGCTAGCTGTCTTCCTCTGGCGCTGCCACGTGTCATCATCCGCATTGAAGATCCCGTCTCCTAGGAGGTCCCTGAGGGTGTTCCTGAAGTATTCCCCCTTAGGGAAGTTCGAGAACTTGGTCTTTAAGAGATATTCAAGATTTCGGGGTCAGCTGTGACAACACATTTGAGGTTGCTTAAAGCGGGCCCCTTGAAGTGGAAGGTTCCACCTTGGCGGCAGAGGATGTTGGCTAGCCATTCGTACATGTTGCTCTGGCTAAGGCCGATTATCATGGAAGGCAACATTCCCACCAATGGCCATGATGGTAAACCCTGATGCTTCCTTTGCCTTAGAGAACGTATGACTATGAAAACCGCGATAGCGAGGAAGATCTCGAGGATCTGGATGTCATGTAGGGAGAAAGCTTGCTGGGTTACTCCAGCAAGGTCCTGGGAGGAGGAGGAGGAGGAGGAGGAGGAGGACGAGGAGAGAGAAAATGAGGAAGAAGTCATGTTGGTTGTAGTGTTCATGATGTTGGGATGATGAGTAGTAGTAGTAGTAGGAGGAGGAGGAGGGAAAGGAGGAGGAATGTAAGAAGAGCAGAGTTGCATGAGAGCAGAGGTTAGTTGAGAGAGGAGGGTGGTCATGAGTTTTATGGGGATCTGCATGCGTTTCTTGGCGTGCTTGAGTTTATGCCAGTCGTTTCAATTTGGTGAGCTGAAATCTAGAGAGAGAAACTCACACACACACACAGAGCAAGAGAGAGACAGAGAGAGGGGGTGTGTTTAATTTTGTATGATGAGGCAGTAAAGTGGAAAAGAATAGAGTCTATTTCTTGCAGGAAGGGTTTTTGCGGGGTCGTCAAGTTGTGGTTTTTTTGGGAGGGAAAATCAATTAAATGGTTGTGATTAAGGGAGAGGAGGGTTTTTAAGTGTCAAATGCAAGATTTTGAATTGTGTTTGACGCGAATTGGAAGATAGGAAGTGGGTGTGACTGGTAACCTAAGCTTTTCTGTGTTTTTACCTTCTAATGTATATCTGTATTTTCCTAGTTTTCTAGTGAATTATAGATTATGCATGAATTTTTATTGTTAGAAAATTATTTAATCAAGCTAGGTCACCAATACTTTGCTTTCTGCCGAAAGAATAATGGGTCATTGTTCACAAAACGTAAAATAAAATTAAAAAAAGGGATAAGATTAGACCACCATCCTAATTCCTAATACTTCATTCTCTATTGGTTGTTAATTCTTGTTATTTTGGGTCGTATTCATTAGCGTAAGCGTAACCAGTGCCGTGGATTGTTGTACAAATGAATTTTATGGGTTCTTTTTCTTGGGGTTAAGAATATTTTCTGTTACTTTTTATAACATCATCTATTACTTGTTGGTAATTCTAGTAATTTAGTAGTATGTTGTAAAGAAAATGGGCTATGGGTGACCAAACGTAGATGCTTGTTTCTAAAATTATAAACTCTTATCGAGGATGAAGTTTAACTTTTCCAACATTTAGTCCCCAACTTTTCGAAAAATAAAAAGTTTAATACTTACGCGATATTGATGCAGTCTTTTTATTCTAGAATGTTCAATAATTATCTTATTTATTTATCTTTTCAATATATATGTATTGAAAATACGTGCATCATTTGGAAACTAGACAATTTATAAAAGATTTGAACTATGATCGAGAGTTTAAGTTGATACTAGACAATTTATAAAAGATTTGAACTATGATCGAGAGTTTAAGTTGGTGTTATGTAATTTTCATGAGTAATAGTCACATGAAAGCTCTTGGTTTCAGTTTCAGGTATTTCTCTATAAAAGAAAAATCAAACATGCTTAGATAGTTAGGGTTTGGAGTTGGAATTAAAACCCTTTCATAGTCTCGATTCTTGGTAGGTATCGGTTGGGTTTTTGCTTTCCCATTATATATATACGCTCATGAGGCTCATCCTAGGCTCGAGTGCCTCAATCTATGTAATAAATTTAACAAGTCATGCATATTAATTTTTATAATCTTGGTTTTTCTTGTAATGAATTGACTATGGTAATTAATTATATGATATATACTTGCTGATGTGACAACAATGATATATTATTAATGATTATTACTCTCTCCGTCCCTTAATTATCTTTATTTTTGACAACTTTTTTTTTGTTCTAAAATTATCTTCCTAAATTGGCTTTAATTGTATTGTCAATTAATAATTTTACATTATTTACACTAAATTGAGATCTTATTAATTTACATTTATCTTCCTTAATTTTTTTTATATTCACAAAGATCAAAATGAAAGTGTGAAAAAATTAACCGTTCAATATTAACTACAATATTCACAATTAGAGTGTATATATCACATTGATTATGTAGTTAAATGAAACTCGATAATGAAATTTTCAAGATAATATCGTCTACTACTATACTGTAAGTGTATTGTTTAATTTGTATAACAAAATTTTAATTTTAAGAAAATCTTTACTTGGGAGAAAAAGAGTGTGTGTGGAAAAACAAACTTAATTTATTAAGAATGCAGGCATGAATTTTGCTTTAAAATGCTATATATGTAAAAGGTTGTAGTACCCTCAAGAAGACGGCCGGGAGCATATGGTAGCACAAAGGACCCTAAGCTTAGGCCAAAGACACGCATATTGTTTCCTTAGACTGGAAAAAGAAGGAGAGATATTTGTCAATTGGACAGCAAGCAACAACCTTGTTACATAAGCTATGAAGTAGGTGGCTTAGGTTTGTCCACAAAATAAGATAAACAACACAATACCACACCTTGATTAGATTGTTAAACACTTGTTCAATAAAATATGTGAGATTATCGATACTAGTTAGAAATGAGCCAACAAGTACCAACGCAGTCTTAATATAATGGTTAACACTTATATTTTAGGTATATTAAATCTTATATTTGATTACCACTTCCCTTTATATTACAACCGTATTGTACTAATATAACTCGGTCTAAACCGAAAGAAAAAAGCACAAGCCAACAACTATTGACATAGTTGGTAAGGCATATATACGCTCTTGAAGAGTTATATGTGTGTATTTGATTTTCGTTATTTATACGAGGGCTGTATTAATGGGTGATCTATTGATATCTTTACTAGTACTCGTTGAGTCTTGGGACATGCTCTAATCATAAAGCGGTTAAATGTTTAATTTGAATTAATTTTTCCTTGACATATTTTTGAGAAAACAAATGAGAAATCTATACACTATATAATACCAATCTTTTCAAATTTTAAAATATCGCAACCAGAGTGAATTAAGGAGTTTCGTCCGATAAAAAATAAATAATTTATCATTTAAAAAAAAAAGTTTCCACTCATCTATGGACTCTAATAATAATAATAATAATAATAATAATAATAATCTATGTAATATATAATAGTAATATTTTTAAATTGGTCAAATATTGTAATGGGAGTGATTGTAAGAAATTAGGGTAATCTTAACAATAAAAATTATTTGTCTATTGAATATGAGTCGTTGATGTAAATAATTAAATAAATAAATAAATAATATAATTTATCCAAATAAAAAAATCCTTTTATAAGTGGACTATCCTCCTCCTTTTTTGTGTGTGTGATAATACAGTCTCATTAGTATTTTTTTCTAATAAATCTATACAATATATAATAGTAATCTTTTTAAATAGACTAAATACTACAACAAGAGTGATTGTAGGAGCTTGGTGTAGTCTCAACCATAAAAATTATTTGTTCATTAAAAATAAGTCATTGATGTAAATAATTAAATAAACGATAAAATGCATCGAAAGGAAAAAAAAGGTTTCCTTTAAAAGTAGACTGTATCAAGGTAATATTGGATCCCCTTGCTGAAAAATAAATAAATAATATTATAAAATTATTTAATCTAAATCTAAAAATTAAACAGTAAATAATTAGCCTTATTAATTTTAAAAAATATAAAACATAAAATAAAACCAAATTGAGCAGAAAATTAATAAATAAAAATTACAGAAATTATATAATGAACTAAATTAAAAATTTGGACACAATTAAAAACATAAAAATTTTTTAAAATTTTTCAGAAAAATTAAACACAATGACAACAGAAAAACAAAAACATAATCTAAAATAGAAAGTTAAACAAATAATCAATTACACTACAATACATATGAAAATAAATAATTAAATAAACTAGAATATTAAAACTATTTTTTGGACCGAAACATACACTAAAAACCTAAAATTAAAATACAAAAATTTAATTTATAAATTTATTAAATTAAAAACTTGCTTTAACCTAAATTAGAAAATAAATTAAAAAAATAATTAAATTAATCATAAAAACTAAGAAAATTAATATTAAGATATTAATACTCTAACTAAACCCTATAATAACATAAAAAATAAAATTAACCAAAGAAAACTAATTTAATACAACTTCTAACAATTTGACTAAAAATAACAAAAATAAATAGAAAAATAATCTGAAAATTAAAATATATTAGGACTCAAAATAAAATTAATATAAAATTACTGAGATATCTATCCTATTATCAATCAATGTAATTCATTCTCACGTCAATCATTAGTAAAAACCCGTGAAAAATTCAAAAAAAATATATTGATGACAAAAAGTATATTGAATGATTTTAAAGAAGGGATGTAATTAAGAGTAATTTTATTTAAGATAAATTATAGAATAATATTTTAGAAAATAATTAAAGGATATTCTATTATTTTTAACGGTGTTAAGGTTAATTCACCAATATTTTTAACCTAAAAGTATAATCTATATTATTTCAAATTTTGGTTTGATTTGATTTACATTTGAGAATCACAAGTTACGTTTTTTTTTCCTTTGTGACTTCAAATTGTGACTCGACTGAAATCTAATGAGATAACTATCAAAGTAAACAATATATATTTAATTATATATTTTTGGATGGATGAATAAGATATTTCATTAGATGAGAAAATTTGTTCTTCCTTTCTACTAAAAAATAAAATATGTATTGTAAAGATGTAACAATAGCTTCTGTCATTGTTTGATTTATTAATTTGCTAGGAAGATGTGGTTGAGGTGACTAAAGAACATGGTATCGGTTTCAAACTAATTTTTAATTAGTGCCTTTAAGTTTTGAAAGTGATTGAATCAGTAAGGGTCGGTCAATTGGAGGAGGTATGTTAAGATTAAGGTATGAGTTTAACTACTTATTTATGTAATTTTTTGTCTAATTTGATTTGTTTGGATCATGAGTTTCTCTGTCTTTCCACTTACTTTTTAATTTTGTGTCTATTCTATCATTTTCAAAATACGACATGCATCCACGCTTTTACCATACTTATGTTAAGTGTGGAAATGGTATGAGTGGACAAATATTCCACACACTAAATAAGTCGGATGAGAGTCGTCTTTAACCACATACTTATATCCAAAGAAAACGCCATCACTCGCCATACTTATATCTATGGACATATTACCCCTTGAGCGAGTCTTTTTTTCCTATTACCAGTTTACGCTTGAAGCAACTTCTACCACTGATATAGACACTTAGGTTGTCACCAGTTAAGCTACAAAATTTTTTTGAAATTAACTAGGGTTAATTAAAATATATTTTTTCTTACTCTTTATGCCATGTTTTTCTCTCGAAAAGACGGGGTTGGGTGACCACGGTTGCCCTAACATAGATCTGCCTCTCGGATTAAAAATACTTAGTTCTTCTTCAAATTAGGGTTCTGTTCATTAAGGTAAATTTTTTTAGTTTTATTTTATTTTACTTTTCTTTAAACAACATTAAGAAAAAAAGATATAAAGCGGGCACATGTGAAATTTAATGATTAAGCGAGAAAATAAGAGAGAAAACGAGATTAGAGTTTGAGATTTGAGGTTTATTTCTTATTTTGATTTTTTCAATATATTGGGCATTGTGCTATAAAAGAGAGAAATCGAAAATTTGCATAAAAATATTTCCTTTATGTGTTTAATTTTTATAAAAATTCTTTTCAATTATTTTTTAAAAAAATTTCTTTTTGATTGTAAATTTAGTATTTGACTTATATGATTATCATAAATTGTCCAATGCGAAAAAAATTCTTTTTATGCATTTCAATTATCTCAAAATAACCGTCACGCTTATTATCTCGCTACGCTTATTATCCATGCTAAATAATCATTTTTTCAATAGATGTAAATCACCACTCGTTAATATACATGGATATACCTTAATAGGTTAGTACCACTCTTACAAGAGTGGTTATATTTTTCCACATTATTATGTGTGAAAATAATTTCAGGCAATTCATTTTTGCTTATTTTTCTGCCACACTCAATCATGTGTAATTAGATAAGGGTGGAAGCATACCATATGGTGATTGTAGCATTTTTGATTATTAATCTCATTTATTAAATGTAGTTATTAAATATTTACTTTTTTAGTTCATAACTTATTAAAGAGTATTACATTATTCCGTGCATAGCAAGGGTCCAAACTAATAGAAGTATAGGAAATCTGTGAGCCGCAAAAGCTGTGTAAGGCAATTAGGTGTTGTGGTTTTTCGTGTTTGACCCTATAAATTAGAATTGACAAAGAGAAGTTAGAAGAAACAGTTGAGATTTAGGCCCTCATGCTTCTCCTGAGTTATAAACAACTCGTTAACATTTCCCCATCAATGAAACGTACTTGTATGAGATTACCAATTATCTCATCCAAACACGTGTATAATTATCATATCAAAACTACTACCTTTTCTATTCTTCTGTATTTTTTAAAAAATTATCTTCTTCGTTAAGGGTGCAATTTGATTTAATAGACGTCTCCTAATTTCTTTGATTTTTTATTTTGATACACTATTTGATATTGAATTATTACTTTGATATTATTTAAGGTTAAAAAGTTAAAAAGTTATGTATAGTTTTTGAGTTCGAATATGATTTTAATATGATATTATCTTTTACAATGTTGAATATAATTTTTTAAATTTGAAATATTTTTTATTGATTTTTTTTTTTGTGTAGAAAATTCACAAAGGGTCGTACAATATACAATATAATAAAGGAAAAGAGAATTGAACTTGAGACCTTATATACTCATGACCTCAATTTTGACCACTAGACTATAACCTTATTAATGAATACTGATGAATTTCATGCTTTATTAAATAATGAATTTGATGCTTTATTTAATTAATTATATTATCTTTTTTTTGGTGCATATGTCTTTTATATTAATGAATATAACACTTTCTTTGATAAATTTGTCAACTATATTATATTGTTGAATCTATATCTTTTAGATCTGATTTGCTCTGTAATATTGAATACGATGTCTTTGTTGATAAATTTGCTTTCTATGTTGGTGAATTATATTATATTTTAAAATATAAATTAGATATTATTGGATATACCATTTTGAAAAGGAGATTACATTAAATATGTATTTTTTATGAAGACGTGAATTTTAGTGATGAAAATGTCAATTATTATTGATGAATATTTTCTAATTCTTAATAAATTTATCTTATGTTATAGAAAAAATGTTTATTTCTAGGTTTTTTTTTTATGAATTTACTACTTCTCCCATGAATATTTGATTAATTTATCTTATGTTATTTGTACTCATATTTACTTAGTTTTTGATTTGTGAAACAATATAGTTTTACGATTTTTATTTATTTTATTTACTTTTGTATGTAATAATTTGAATCGAGCTACTAGCGAAAAGTTTGAGTCAAAAAGGAAGAAAAAATGAAGAAGCAATGGTGTGCATAAGTAGTTGTATAGATTCACAACTGTGCGAGCAAACCGGAAATTTTTAAGAACTTATACAAGCACCAGTGCAAAAGTGTATGGTTGTGAAGACTTGTAGAGGCACCCGTGCAGCTTTGCACAGTCGTGTGACTTCTCAATTTCCCTTTTACTCGATTTTTCAAGCTATTAAAAGTCAATTTTGGGGTTAGTTTTTTGGGAGCTCGGTTTTTATGGATTTAAAGAGTAATATTAGGGTTCTTGCTTAGTCAAAACAAAACTTTATTAGGCGAAAGATTAATGTATAATTTGTATAAGATTTTATATTCAGGCCTTCAACTACAATTGAAGCATGAATTTTTCTCTTTCTCTCTTCTTCTTTACTTCAAGTTTATTGTTTTAATTGTTCAATTTAATTTAAGGATTTAATTTTTATTAGTTTAGATGTTAATTATAATTAGATTAATTGTTTGTTTTTATATTTGAGTTTAATTAATTAGTTTATGTTATTGTTGAAGTGAATTCATATTAATTTATTCTTTAGTTTAGTTATTAGATTTATCTTATATATTAGTATTAATTAGTTACTACAGCTTGGTCACTTTGGTTGTAGTTAGCCTCTTTAATGGCTAATTAATCTCATTTAAGTCTTAAACCACCTACTTTATGCTTGTTATTTGAGATTGTTTCTCATGCCCACCACATGTTCGATGAAATGAATGAAAAGGTTTTTCATTTTTATTTTTAAGCGATTGATCTATCACTTAAAGGTGGAGCCAAATTTCTAGTGTAGGTATAGAGAGCAGTAAGGATTTTGACATGAAAATAACCTGAATCTTGGCTAGGTTTGAGGTTACTCGTTCTCGTAGTTTAATTGAGCTAACCTCACGAAAGTAGATGGTCAAACAATTATATTAGCTCATGACCCCGAAAAGTGTAACTTAAGTAGGTTTTGATGGTACAATCAACCATTTATAAATACTTTTTATAAGTTTGGGTAAGTTTAAGCTTGTCATGATTAATTAGTTTATTAAGTGGTGAAATCACAAGTTGAGTATTCCTTTTATTGCTTTTCTAGGATTGGTGTAGAGTCATATCTCTCTACCTCTCTTGATTTGCCTAAAATTAAAGTTTAAAAAACTTTGGTACTTGAAATACAATTATCTATGGACATGACCCATGCTTCCCAATTAATTACAACTACATCGTATACTTGTGGTAATATTTGCCATAATAATGATGAAACATGAGGTTACCTTTTCCTCCATTGCCCTCATATACAATAAATTTGGGTTATTGCAACAAGTCATCAATGGTTATATATTAGAAGTAATTAAACCCCTCAAACAGATGGCAAAACCATACCACAGTTCTACCACTCCACCCTTCTACTGAATCAACTACAAATATTTTTGTGGATCTAATTTTTCTCTTTCTCCAGAGAATTTTTTTGCATACTTAATCATACATATAATCCTTAATTATCTCATTAATAAGTTCCGCCGTATTATAATGTCTTTTATACTGTCAGTTTAGTCCGAATATTTTTCGATTCGATCACAATAGATTATAATCAAGCATCGATCTAGATTGATATTTTAATGTTGCAATAATACCTCTTAGATTCTGTTTCACTTAACTTTAACTTACAACCTTATAACCGCTTAAAATTGTTTATATAACTAACTTTACAATTACCTTTTACCATCTTATAATTTCGCTTACAGCTTTACTTACCTCTTATGAATTGAACAAATATAGTCGTAATATCTTAGATAAAAAGTAAATAAATAAATAAAATAATAATATGAGCATTATGCAACACAATAAATTTAAATTGGGACACCAGGGTGAATCTATTATCATTCTATAATATATTATTATTTAATTGATGTTTTAATACAATTATTGGGCTAGGTATCATCTTTTTTCCTTTAATTCTTGGCACTATAACTTCTCAATTTATTTATGAAATAATTTGGGTCCTGTCATGTAATGTCCTAGAGTTTTCTTCGTTTTTCCTTTTTTTGTTTTAATAAAAAAATCACTTTGCTAACAACTACACTAGAAAAAAATTAACTTGATTTCGAGTAAGAATTAGGGCCAGATTTCAGAAGGAAGGTGCTATCTACCTAAAATTTGTTCCTTTAAGCAAAAATAAAGAATAAATAAAGGGAATGAAGTATTCCTTGAATTCCTGTTCAACAAAATATATATTCTAAAGAAGTTTATGTATGCTATGTAAATGGTTGTATAATTGTACATTGGGTACGAACAACAAAAAAATTATAAAAAAATTCAGACCTATTATTATGATTTTTATCAATAACCTATTACTACGGTTCTTAGGTAAGAACTGTGGTGAAAGGTTGACCATCCCCCAAAATTTTGAACAAAAAGGGGGTTTTTGGATCGAAACCAATTACTACAGTTCGTTTGAGGAACCCTAGTAATAGGGTAATATTACTATGATTCTAGAGAAAGAATCGTAATAATAGTTATACCTATTACTACGGTTCTTTAAATGAACTTTAGTAATAGCAACTTATTACTACGGTTCTTTAAATGAACCGTAGTAATAGGTCATCTTTTACTAAGGTCTTGAACCGTAGTAAAAGATGCCCTTCTACTAGTACGCTCACATACACGACTGACTTGTAATCATAGTAAAAGGTCTTTTTGAACCGTAATAAAAGATGGTTACTCGTAGTCATAGGAAAAACGATTTCATAACGTATCAAATTTATCGGAGCGCAATACATAAAATCATCAAATTTTAATACACATTCATCTTTTAATCATTTTAAAGTTATACATAATAAACAAAGAATCTAAAAAACTAAACGAGAAAAACACTCGTAAAGATATCAAGAAGGTTTTAAGATTACAATTGTTATTTAAAACATTATGCCAATAATCAAACAACTTAAATACACCTCACTCATATAACACTTAGAACAATATGGCAATTTGTTTGGGTAGCAAAAGACAAACACTACTAGAAAACTGACAATTAGCGACTGAAATAGTAACGGAATATTGTCCAATAGCGACGGATTTCATAAAATAGCGACGGAAATATTCCGTCAGCTGAAACTCGGGTCGCTAAAATTATAGCGACGGAAATAGTGATATTTTGTGGTTGTACTAGTCGACTGGTGAGATCCGGATGCTTGCCGAGACTTCATAAATTCAAGTAAAGCGTGCTATTGACTCAGCAGTAATCTGTTCACCTTTTTTTAAGCTGCCTATTTTCCAACCCAAGCACCCGAGCATGCTCAATCCATTGATGTAACTCATAAGTTAAATTATGCATTGTTGCTCTCAAATCCGAGTCATTTGCAGTAGAAGCTTTCGGTGATTTGAAGGGCATGGTTGGTTTGAAGTTTTTAGCCTCGGATCCAAGTCCATAAATGCGACCTTTCTTATTCGCATTGGCTTTGACCCACAACTCATGTTGTGAAGGGGTGGAGACATCATGCTCGGAAGAGTTGGGGTCATCACTAGAAGGTTGAGTGGGTTGAGTGTTTTGCAACTCTTTTCACTTTTTTGAAACTTGTCCGAATAATATATAAATATTTGAGGCATGTAACTATCACAGGTTGTTAACGAAAATCATAGATTGAAAAATATGAAAATTGCATATATAAGGTTACTCACATAAATGGTCTTGGATTTTTGGTCGACCCATTCGTCCTTTTTTGTTTTGTGGGTTCGTGAAAATAGTTGGGTCGATAGAGGCTGAACTCCTTTAAGCTCCTTCATCTAAATAAAAAAATGTTAGTAGAGAATCAGTTTACTAATATGAACATGCTAATAGTTGCATGCGTAATCACTAATAAAGGGGTATGTACCAATCGCCACAAGAATGGAGCGATGAACCAAGTCCCCCTTGATCGGCATGGCGGTTTTTCCGAGTCCGCTCACGGAATTTCTTGTAGTCGCTAGCTTCCCAATATTCCAAGCAACTCGCGCCGAGTAGTTGTCACCCAACCATTTCGGCTTCTTCTTATTTTTCCTTGCCTTCAAGCATGAAGTCCTTTAATCGATCACTTCCTTTCTTTTCAAAATTTCTTCTTATTTGGACTTCATCGGTTGGAGACCAAGTGAAAAATTTCTATATAAATAAAAAAGTAGTTTATAAGTTATGAAATTATAATATAATGTTCGAACATGCACAATAAGTCATTATGTTATCCGAAATTCAGAAAACTCGGCCCTGTCATTACCTTGAACTCGGAAAACCACGGATCACGTTGTGATCGAGGAACTTTACCCCACGTAGGCCAAGCTCCGTCGTACTTGCTTTGGAAGATGTGGGAAATCGTGCCAACAACTTTGTCAATGGGGAAGAACCTAATCAAGAAACATATAAAATAGTTAGTTCTACTATTAAACTATTAAGCTTAATTTATTTTATTAA
Source organism: Talinum fruticosum (assembly GCA_021018815.1). Classification (NCBI taxonomy): domain Eukaryota; kingdom Viridiplantae; phylum Streptophyta; class Magnoliopsida; order Caryophyllales; family Talinaceae; genus Talinum; species Talinum fruticosum. The sequence continues at coordinate 1,883,923 of JAITYX010000020.1, forward strand.
TTATTATCACACTTACCCTTCACCATCCGGCTTAATTCGAATTTTTCTCGACTCGCTAGCACTGCTTGATTCAAGACTAGCATACTCGTTGCCCGCATCAGTTGGCCCATCATTTGTAGGCCTTTGTGGTGGCCTTTGTTCGGCACCAATGTGGATGCATGGTACATTATTTGTACCATATTGGTTATATGCATATGTATCGGGCGAGTTTGAGTACATATAAGGGTGCTGAGAATATGGAGGGTTTGGGATGAAAGACCCACCCATTGGGCTTTGCATGTGGGGATGTTTGGAGGTTGGAAAAAGGAGGGTTGGGAATGAATGACGCCCCCATTGGAGTTTGGTTGTAAGGGAGTGTGGAGATAGTGCTCCACCTACAGGAGATTGAAAGTTGTGAGGGTTTTGAGAGGGGTAGAAGTGCCGACATCATTACCTTTCCCATCGATAGTGGTGTTTCTTGGCCTTCCTCGAGTAGCTGATCTTTTGGACCTGCCTCTACCTCTCTCCATATTTCTTAACATAAACAACATAAAAACATCATTAGTAAACATCCAACGGTTAAAGTGATTCCATATAAAACAACATATAAACATTAGTAAACATATAAACATGTAAGCGTTAGATATAAATATTCTTCTATGAATAAATTATGCTTCAATTATTTCACCTTCATTACATTAATAAGAATTCATTTCATTACAACATAAATGAAAGTTATTCAATATAAAACAAACCAAAAAAGAACATCATCAACTAGCCATCATCCTCATCATCGGTATCATCATCGTCTTCTTCACTATCCTCTTCGGCATCATTGAATATGATATGTTCTTCTTCCTCATCGGTGATGTTATCATCATCCCATTCACCTTCCTCATCTTCTTCACTATCCTCTTCTTCACCGACATCCTCAATCCCATCTTCTCGGTTTAAAATAACGTTATCAACTAACTCTTCTGCTGAGATTGAGTTATTAACCAAAGTGTCCGGCAAAGTTTCCATTATAGGATCGATCGTACCCATACTATCCTCTTGGAATGCAAGAGGAATAGTATATTGGTCATCAACTCGACCCTTGGTTTTGATGCCACTACTGACGGACCAATTCAATTTTTCTCTAGGGACCCCTTGTGGATATGACATATAATACACCTGAGTTGCCATACTAGCAAATATGAAAGGATCATACTTACGATACGCCTTGTACGATGCACTTCAACATACGAACTAAATTTATGGCACCGAGTTCCCGAGGACGACTAGGGTCAAACCAATCGCATTTAAATAGCACACACCCTTTTATTGGTTCACCAACATATTCAACTTCAACTACTTCTTGCAAGATGCCGTAGTAATTATTTGAACATGTCCTCCATCGGTTCCTTTCACACAAACACCACAATTGAAGGTCATCCTCCCTTCATTTCGAGCCTCATTATGAAATAACATTCCATTCACCGTGTATGCTGTCCATGTTTTCACTCTCCTTAAAGGACCTTGAGCTAATTGCATCAAGTAAACATGCTTTTCATCATGATATACCCGATAACAATGAATCTGTATCAATAACATAGTGTTTGTTTAGTTTATTAAAATTGAACAACCAATAATAATAAATTTGAGGCATGAGCATTAAGTATTAATATATGATACTCACAGCTCCTTTGAACCAATATTCGAACTCACTTTCCACCATTGCATCAATTGCGAGCATCACTAACATCACCATACATATCTCGCTTTTGGTTTTCGAAGAGACCGAGTTCAAATAGTTTGTTAATATGAAATCATCGTTGTGAAAAAATTTATTCAAACGAGTGTTGTACAGGACAAGATAAACTCACTCAAGGTAAGATTTAACTTCGAACAGTTCAAGTAAAATATGGACATGTGCAGCCGTCTTTTCCTTATCATCAAGGAAACGCGGAGTGCACTTCCCAATTGGAGCACCTTCTCGGTATGAATGCCGAAAGAGTAGGATTGTGGTATGGAACTTCACTGCCTTCATTTCGTCGACTAGTGCGCATACAAGGCACGTTAGAGTCGAAATAGTAAGATGCAAAATGTGTTTCTTCAAATCGTGCGTACTTTTCAGCGATACTCCCTTCGAGGCTTCGATTTGTTTCCTATGGATCTCTTCAATCGGCCAAAGAACCTCTCAAATGGATACATCCACCGGTATTGTACTCGGACCACTCAATTTTGTTTCCTCCGCCAAGTGAACATGAAAGTGTTCCATGACATTGAAGAACCCGGGAGGAAATATTGTTTCCAATTTACAAAGTGTTATTGCAATATTTCGATGCATTTGCTCTAAATCGCATCCTGTAAAACAGATGAGCAAAGGTTCTTGAAGAACTCACTAATTTCAATGAGACGCGCTAAAACCTCGTCCGGAGTGCACTTGCTAGTGGAAGAAGACTCCATGAAAACATGAGAATCATGACTTTTCATGCTATGGAACTTAGTGGAGTTTGGGTCTACAAGGTATGAAATGTTAGAACAAGTAATCATATAGCATTTTCAACTCTCTTGCCCATTCACATATTGTCCTCTTCTGCTCCAACGTGAACACATACTTTGCTTTCAGTTTGAGAATTTTACCATTTACTCCATGCTTTAAATTCAACTCCACACGATCACACAACTCTTCCAAATCCATTCTTGTCTTGATATTATCCTTTGTTTTACCAAGAATATCCATAACGAGTGTTAATTATATTCTCAAAAAGTTCTTTTTAATGTGCATCCCATCTAGGTTGTGGCGAAGCAATTGATCTTTCCAATATGGAAGCTCCCAAAATATGCTTTGTTTTGTCCAATTATGATCCTTTTTGAACCTCGAAATGTTAATTTCTTGCTCTTCGTTACTTTGGGAAAGCTTTCAACCCATTGTTTTATTTTTTCCCCGTATATCGACGAGGAGGACCCGAATGTATGGTTTTTCCTTTTGTAAACGATGTGCTATTCCTTCGAACGCGTGACTTCGGGGCAAAAACCGTTGATGGAAATCATACCATGAAAATTTTCGGCCATTTCTAAGTTTTAATGCTTTTTTTATTCATACATACCGGGCATGACATGGCACCATGCGTACTCCATCCGAGACAACATAGCATAGGCCGGGAAATCATTAATGGTCCACATCAACGCAGCCTTCATGAGAAAGTTCTCACCTTTTGAAATATCATATGTTTCAACACCATCTTCCCATAGTGTTTTCAACTCGTCAATAAGAGGTCGCAAGTACACATCAATTTTATTTTTCAGATTTGTAGGCCCTGGTATGATACATGTCAAGAACATATAAGGCATCGTCATGCATAACTCGGTGGTAGATTATAGGGCGTAACAACGATCGGCCAGATTGAATAAGACCTTGAAGGTTGGCTGAATGGATTAAACCCATCCGCGCACAAACCAAGTCTAATATTTCTAGATTTAGTAGCAAATTCGGGGTGAACTCTATCAAAATGTTTCCATGCTTCACCATCCGAAGGATGACAGAGGACACCATCCTCTCTTACATTCTCATAATGCCATCTCATGTGCTCTGCTGTAGTTTTTGAAGCAAACAAGCGCTAAAGTCTTGGTATTAATGGCAAGTAATGCATCCTTGCAAATGAAGTTCTTTAACTTTTTCCTTGTCTTTCCCTTTGACGCTTCCATCTCGCATTACCACAAAACTTGCATGAATCAAGATTAATGTCCTCTTTGTAGAACAACATGCAACCTTTTCGACAACAATCAATTTTTGAACATCCATCCCAAGATTTTTAATGACCTTCTTTGCATGGTGAATATCACGAGGAACTCGGTTATTAGGCGGACAAATCTCCTTCATAAGTTGAGTAATTTTATTAAAGCAATTTTGAGGCATGTTGTAGTCAGACTTGATGCTCAACATTCTAACGGTGGCGGACAACTCAGTGTGAGTTTCATTTCTTACCCACAAAGGTCGTTGCGCAGCCTCAACCATATTAAAGAAATTTTGGGCATGGATATTTGGAGGCTCACTTGTAGAGTATTGATTTGAGATCATGGCATCCGTGACCATATCATTCATACGGTCGATATTTGATTCTATATCGCCGTAGTTCATATGATTGGTGCCACTTTCGTCGTTGAATATGTTCGAAGTCATACCACCATCCTCATGTAAATGAGGATCTATTTCTCCATGACTAGTCCAATACCAATAGTTTGGAAGAAAACCATATTGATAAAGGTGTAACTTAACTTCATCGGGATCCTTATACTTCCGATTTTTGCATTTGCGACATGGACACATACATTGTTGATTATTTACAAATTTTGATTGACTTCTAGCATGTGCATCAAACTCCTCAACCCCGTCTAAAAACTCTTGTCTATACCTAACTCTACTAGATAATAACCTACGATACATCCATTATGATTACATTTCTTCTATAATGAACATAATCTATATATAACCATTATGCATTGAACATATATTTTTGTATTATACATAAATTTCTTTAATTTCTATATTTTACTCGTAAGTATTTATATCATAATTAAACTAATCATACCTAATTAGCATAAATAAACTTACACAAATATAATTAAACTAATCATACATAATCATACCTAATCATACCTAATTAGCATAAACAAACTCACACAAATAAACCACAAACAATTGCACATATATAAATCACAAAAAACATTTACTTCAACTTCAACAATAATTTCCAATAAATCTAACACCACATACTTTCAACAACACAAATTCTATACATAAATAACATTTACTTCAACTTCAATAATAATTTCCAACAAATCTAACTTCAATAACATTTCCTCCATAAATAACACAATTGCACATTTTTCTTTTCAAATTCATTCACAAACAATATTCATTTGCAATAAATTATATAAATTCATCAATTTTAAGTTAAATTATTAAAAACCCTAAATCTAACTTCAATAACATTTATTCCATAAATAACACAATTGCACATTTTTCTTTTCAAATTCATTCACAAACAATATTAATTTCCAACAAATTATATATATTCATCAATTTGAAGTTAAATTTTTTAATACCCTAAATCTAATAAAAATCAAGAAAACAATACCTTCAAAGAATAGGCGGCACGAGCGGCGGTGGCGACGGCAGCGTCCTCCAGAGCGGCAGCAGCAGCGGCGGCACAAGGGCGGCGGACGGCCCGAGGGGCGGCTAGTGAAGGCGGCGGCGGGCGAACCGGCGGCGGGAGTGGGGGTGGCGACGGGTCTTGGCACTAACGCTCGCAATTGCTCGCTCGGAGTCTCTCTCTCTTTGCTTTCGAAAATTCGGTCCGCCGAAAAGCCAGATCTGGATTTATTCGGATTTAGCGAAGGAACAGTCTGTCGTCTGTTCAGTCGCTAAATAAAAATTTTACTTAGCGACAGAATATTCCGTCGCTAAATACTAACTTAATTTAATTTATTTTTTTTGGGTTTTCCTACATCCGAAAAATCGATCTAGCCTTAGCGACGGAATATTCCGTCGCTGAATAAATTAGCGACGGAAATTTCCGTCGCTGATTCCAAATTAGCGACGAATTCTGTTTCCGTCGTTGATTCCGTCGCTGTCCGACACGGTTGTCGGTTTTATCGAGAATCGTCGCTAATTCCATTGCTATGTGGCGACGGACATGTTTCCGTCGCTATTTAGCGCTTTTGTAGTAGTGAAATATTAGTAGGAAAAGGAATAATATATAATTGGTAGAAATTTAATTAGATGACCCACAAATGACAATAATATCATTACATCACAAATCAATATTACAATACAAAGTACATCAACTCAATAAGAGAATATCAAACTTACAACTCATAACTCTCTACAAAATCAATTCTAATTTAGCATAATTGTTATCTAGACAAATATTTACATGCAAGTCTGCTAAAACATCATTTACTCAAATATTACTCGAACCCTTAAACACATGTACCCATAACGAAATATCAATTTTCAAGATTATAGGTGAACATGATAATTTATCCATTCTTTCCTACTTTGGCACACAAAGACAATCACTTTTCAACTTCTTACATTCTTCGATCCTCAAGAGATTATGGACAGTTGAAGTTTAATCATGAATAACTTTAAACCGAACCCCTACCTCTTAATCACAAATAACTTTAAGTTAATACTCCACCTCGTATCTTCTTATATTGGCATCCTTAAATTAATTGTATTCCCAAGTCATTTTCCCAACATCCAACTCACCTTGCAAAAATGGATTGACATATTTTAACTTCACTTCGGCACTATCAAAATTGAATTTGTAACTATATCTCGCTCTCCGAAACTTTTAACATCTTAATCATCCGAAAGGAAATGAGAAAATTCATTAAAGAATAAATTCATTGTTGTAAATATTCACACGCAATGGTAAAATATGGTGAGAGAAAATTCATTTTGCAATGACAACTTCACTTTTGCATAAATTAGCCAAATTAGGCTTCATAAAATTATACTAGTGATCAAGTAGGTAATAAATTAATAAATGATTTTTAAGGGATAACATATACAAATCTTAGAGACACGTAACTTAACACAATTTTTTTTGGTGGGGGCAATTTAGCAAGCTAGGCAAAGGTATAGAATAAAGATATCTCATATTCTTGAGGTAAGCTATTGAAACCTCCAATTTGTTTTAAGCATTTATATGACAACATTGATCCTTTAATCCTTATTCTCTAGCCCTGTACTTGGTGAAGAAAATGTATATAAAATTATGTGCAAGGATTCATCATCAAACAATTGGGACACTATCTCAAACTCACCCTACTCAATTTCAAGTACACACTATTATTCAATTAACTCCCAAATTAAGAAATGCCTAAGTAACTCAACCAAGTTTGCTAGCATGAGATATCTATAACTCAAAGCGACAGTACTTTTAACACATTCTCCAATCATTCTCAAAACCCTTTACCTTTCAACCACAACAAATATACCATTTTCTTGTTCCTAAATCTTACTTATCCTAAACGACCACTCTATTATATCTATACCGCAAAGAACCAAAACTAAAACAACCTAAACTAAGATCTTGAAAGTATAAAAAGAAACATGTAAGGTGAAATAACAATTTCAAATAAGCCAATAAACATTATTCAACATCTGTTTCAATATATGAAGGAGACAAATACTAATAAGATTATATTATCACACAAAAAAGTGAAACGGAAGAGAAGAGCCCACTTATAAAAGGAAATATGTTTTTTTTTCTTTGGATAAATTATATTATTTATTTATTTAATCATTTGAATCAACGACTCATATTTAAAGGACAAATAATTTCATGATTGAGATTGCACTAAACTCTTACAATCACTCCTGTTGCAATATTTGGCGAATTCGAAAAGATTACTATTGTATATAATATAAATGAAAAAGTGTTAGATCTAACAATGGTTCTTATGTCTTAAGAAAAGGGGAAAAATAGTGGTAATTGATGATCAACTCTGTTAGTATCTTACCATTCAGATTGGATAGAGATTCTTGAAGAGTTCTTTATCCATAATGACAATAATGGTCTTACGAATTTGACATAATTCATAAACGCAAATTTGGTTGACACATACAAAGACAATGATTTTTCTAGTTAATATCCTACCATTTAGATCGACAGAGACATATTGTATATACTCAAAAAAAAAAAAGAATGTTAGAGTTTTTTCAATTACAAATTTTTGTTATCATATTTTTATATGAATATTTTTTAAGGGAAATATAGGTCTCGCTAATACCTATATCAAGAAACAAAAAAATGCAATTACAATGGATATGAATGTGTTTTTTATACTGTTTAATGTTAATAATAATAATAATAATAATAATAATAATAATAATAATAATAATGATGATGACGACGACCACGACGACGATGATGATGATGATAATAATAATAATAATAATAATAATAATAATAATAATAATAATAAAAACAACAACTACTACAACAATAATAATAATAATAACAACAACAACAACAACAATAATAATAATAATATGCGAGGTTATGATTAGTGGTTATAATTATTATAGCGGGTTACAGATGATTAAGAGTCGCAATGAGTTGTTACAAGTTGTTAAAATTAGCAATTAGCTATTATGAGTTGTTAACGATTATAAACGATTTTATAAATGCTCATTCAAATAATAGAGTATGCTCAAATGAACGTTTATAAAAGTGTTTATAACTGCTAACAGACTCATAATAGATAATTATGACTTTAACAATTCATAACAATTCATAATAGCTCGTAACGTACTCATAACACTTCTTAACTATTACAACTGTTATAACAATTGACTTGTATAATAGTTATAACCACTAATCATAATTAAGGTTGCCAACGAGGCGTGTTCAAGCCGGGGAGATATAACCACTAATCCTCCCTCTCGCCCCAGCCCTCGTCGGGCATCCATTCTCTACCGAGGCTCGCTATCCCTGCAGTCCTAATATCAAAACCCCACAAATCCAAAGCATGCTTGGGGAAGTCGCCGGATCCGAGAGCATGTGAGGTGGCGACGATAACGAGAAAGCAAGAAGACAAACGATGACGAGATAGCGAGCTGAAGAGTCGGATAATAGGAGAAGAAAATGGTGGCGAGATAGTGGTGGAGTCGACGAGCGAGAGGAGAAAAAAAGAGAGCTAAGAGCCGGAAAGTCGAGAAGTGAGCGTGATTTAGAAAAGGAAGGAGAAGAGGAAGTGAGCTTTGAGGGTTCTTGGGGGAGAAAAGGAGACTAAGAAAAGGATTCTTCCGGACATTCTCGAGAGAAGAGAGAGGAAAGAGGACAGAGAGAGAAAGAGAGGAGAAAGAGCAACAACTCGGATAGGGAGGGGGTTGGGGATCGGCTAGCTTTTATATTTAGAGTTTAGGGAGAAAATTTTCTAAATTAACTTTACATTTAAAACAAAAATGGGAAATGAGGAGGGAAATTTCTCTAATCCTTGTCCCCGTCCCCGCACGAGAATGAGATTTTCCCCTTGTCCTTACCCCCAACCCCATTTGAGGTAAGGATTTTTCCTAAATAACTTCATATATTGTTATTGTTATTATTATTATTGTTGTTATTAATAATAATGTTCTTGTTAAAATAATAATAATAATAATAATAATAATAATAATAATAATAATAATAATTATTATTATTATTATTATTATTATTATTATTATTATTATTATTATTATTATTATTGAACGATATAAAAGAACATTCATATATATTGTAATTGGATTTTTTATTTCTTGAGATAGACATTAATGGGACATATTTTTCCATCAAAAAACATTCTTATAAAATACGATGACCAAAATTTATAACTGAAGAAAAATTAATCGATTAGCAAAAACAAAATTGTTAGAAAAATTCAATATTGACTAATATTTTGTTCGTAAAATATAAAAAATAATATCATTAACGGTATCTTCAAAATTTCATAACTACTTATAACAATTAATCATAACAACTCATAATAGCTCGTAATGACTCATAACAACTAATTCTAACTTTAATAACTCATACAGCTATAAAAAGTATAACAACTCGTTTTAACAGACTCAAACAAACATTAACAAATGTCTATCAAAAGTATTAACCTAATATTTGATGATATTTAAGAAAATTTTTCACACATTTTTCAATTGATACTGCCCTACAAACATACAAAATTTAAATTATACGTATTTACTTTAAAGTTTAAGGATATGTTCGAATTAACGTTTATAAAAGCGTTTATAACCGGTAATAGCTCATAGCAACTCTTAACGAGATATAAGTGTTATAACAATTACCCACTATAACCGCTAATGATAACCTCATATAATAATAATAATAATAATAATAATAATAATAATAATAATAATAATAATAATAATAATAATAATAATTATTATTATTATTATTATTATTATTATTATTATTATTATTATTATTATTGTTGTTGTTGTTGTTCTTGTTGTTGTGGTTGTTGCTGTAAAAAATATTATATTTAAAAATTTAGTTATTAGCATTATCTCATAGCAACTCGTAACAGCTTATAATCGATATAACGAACTTATAATAACTCATAACAACTCGTAATTGTTAGAAATATTATAATAGATAAAACTAACAAAGTCTAAATTATTTAAAAAATACCATCTAAAACTAACCTTATGTGACTAAAAGTTAATTTTCCAAACATGCGAGTATAAAAGTTATATATGTTTTAAAAGTTAGCCATTAACATTCAAACCTTCAAAATTTTAAAATTATTGGCACTCAAAAATCTCCTACATCGGTCTTAGGCTAGTATAACAAATAGTATTCGATAAATTTGTTAAATGGCATGAAAGTTGTACTTTTTTTCCTAGGAGGCTCGATTCATAGAAGCGTTAATTTTCATGCACTTATATTATCTAATTATATTATGTAAGTTTGGTTTGGTAAGAAAATTGAGTATTCGTTGGTTGATCGATCGCACTCATGGATGTCAAAATCCACATATTATCCTCTTCAATTTTAGAACGAAATAATTAAATTTTCTTCTCATTATTTTAATATAAAATTATTAGTGTAATGCTTTTATAAACTTACTAAATATAACGGCTCGAATTCTAATTATCATTATATATTTCTAAACTTTCTTTTACGTTCATAAAAAGTAATTTAAAGGTAAGCTACAACCGACAATATAAATAAGCTTTGAATTCATACTTTTAATATAAATAAGCTCTCAACATCATATCATTAATTTGCTATTATGGTGACAAATTCGATCGAATAATTTTTTGGTAGGTTTATGGGCAACTCTTAGTGTTTGAAAAAGAAAAGGACAATAAAAACCGTAAGGATTATTAGTAATGAGAGGTAGGCCTAGAAGGAGTGATGAGCCACCAAAGCTATGAACCACGTCAAGTGTTTATTATAGTTTTCGTGTTTGACCGTATAAATTAGAATTGACAAGCAAAGATTACATTAGACGAAACCGTTATGATTTAGGGTCTTAACCACCTTTCAACGTGACATTTATGAGATTGCCTACTCTCTTATTTTCATATATAATCTACTTTGTTTTCTCTCTTCATCCATGTTTTTCTAATTAAAAAGTCGGATAGAATTCATGTAAGATGTCCATATAATAGATAATTAATGCTTGTATAATAAATATAGTTTGTCATGTAAAAAAATATTAATATGAAATTATATTAATTATATTAAAAAAGACTATTCAACTATCAAAAGTTCTAAATGTTACTGTAATAATTATTTATATGTCATAAACAACTAATTAAGTAAATTATTATTAAAAAAGAAGTATGTAAATTCCTGAAAAATTAACAATTTTAATTTTAATGAGACCAACAAATTTAAGATATTTTTTTATACATAAAATGTCATTCATATTGCTATTTATCAAGAATGAAAAGGAATTCTAATATTTTACTTATCAACGACAATCCTCCCTGATGTGAAGAAAATTATACTTAATTATAATTCTCCCATAATTACTCATAAAAAATATTATATAGTAATAATTGACTTTAAAATTAAAAAAACTTAAAAATTTTAAAATAAAAATATTAATAAATTAAAAAAATTAACTCAAATCCTTGCCGAACAAGAGGTATAAACTTAGTACATATAAAAGTTAGGTATGATTTATGCTATTAATTAGTTCAAATTGTTAGAGTATACGAAAGGCTATGTACGTCTAGCCACAAGATCTCTTCTTAGATGATATATTGTTTAATATATGACACTTTTAATTAGTTTATAAATTATAAATATGCTTTCTTTACTTCGTTGGTATTTTATATATTTATTTGTTACATTTTAATTTAAAGTTGATTATAATTACATATTTTTTCATAAAAAAAAATACGTATTTATTTTAGGCTCATAAAGTGGAGACCTACAATGACATATCATCTAAAAGCTTTTTTCTCTCTCCAAAATTTTATACTCCACGATGCTAGACCCATCACTTAAGCTCACTAAGTAAATATTTATTATAAACCCTTTCTACAATACACAACTTATTATTTAAAAAAAGAATAAAATGAAAACCTAAATTAAAATAGACACAAACAAAAAGCTGAAAATGATCCACGTGGCTGAGAAAAGGATGTGAACGAGAGGCCGCCTGCCCCAAGGACAAGACATGCGCCTTGTTTTCTTTATGTTGCATTACAATTCTTTCGAGTCTCTGTTGGCGTGGCACATCATATTCTCTCTCCTCGTACGCCTAATGTTGGAGAAGCAGTTATCCTTTGTTTTGTAAATACTTGAAGCAGTGGGATCCTCGATGCGAGTTTTACCTTTTTATAGTTTAATTGGTTAAAGACGCGAGAACATTCAATTCTCCCCCTCTTCCCTCCCTTTTTATACTATTTGTATCTCGAACATTCTACTCGAACAATAACAATTTTTCGTTTCAAGAATTATTTTGTTAAATTTAAGGATATTTTTTATGTTATAATTATGTTCTTTGTAGCGAATATTTGCAAACTAATGGGTACTATTTGATAAATAATTGTTAGTTCTAACTGTTAGCTATTTGTATCAACCTGTTTGCTATTAGTTGGTTATTGAAAAAGTGTTTGGTAAAATTAGTCTGTTTGAGGAAAATATATTTGGTGAAATTTCATTTGTGCCCTTATGTCTATGTTGTCTTATATATATATTTCTTTTCAAATATAATTATATTGTATTATGTATACAAATTATCTTCATTTATAACATTTTATTTTCTTACTATTTTTATAAAATTTATGTTCATTTTATATCTAATATAATATTTTTTATATTCAATTTAAATAAAAATAATATCACATAATAATAATAATAATAATAATAATAATAATAATAATAATAATAATAATAATAATAAGGGATTTTGGATTAAAATAAATGGTATTTTACGGATATTGGACTTTTATATACCAAAATATAAAGTTGATTGATCATACACCATACTTTGGGGGTGATTTTTTTCTAAACCATCACTTATTTAGAGAGCATCAATTCGATTATTTTATGACTTATCAAGCTAAGAAAAGGGGAATTATTGTATTACCCCATTAAATCAGCTTATTTTCATCTTTACACGTCATAAAATTGTCTCCCTCAAATAGATTGTAGTTTAGAAAAGAAAATCACCCCCAAAGTACGGTGCATGATCAATCAAATTTATACTTTGGTATATAAACATCCAATGCCCTAAAAGTACAGTTTATAATAATAATAATAATAATAATAATAATAATAATAATAATAATAATAATAATAATAATAATAATAATAATAATAATAATAATAGTCAGCGCATATGGTATAATTTCTCCAAACTTTTGGGTAAATGTGTCATTTTTCCAAACATCTCTTCCCAAAAGATTAATGGGAAGAGTTGTTTGAGGTCAAACAGACTCTTTCAAACAACTCTTTGCCCAACACTACTTTAACTATTTTTAGCTATTCAAAACAGCTTAAACCTCTCAAATGGTTATTTTTTACCAAATAGTTGTTGCAACCAAACATGACCATAGTTTATATATTTATATTTTAAATTTTCTGGTACTATTTATTGGATTTATTTTATTAATTATATCATCATATTGAATGACATTATTAACGATAAAATAATTGGTCATTAGATAATGTACTAGTGATTCTCAATAACGAAAATATTTCGTTATTAACCTTGATTGAAAAAAAGTCACAACAAATTATAGTGGTCGATTATCGATAATAACTATAAAATTTAATTTTTAGTACAAATACACGATGAATAATTTGGTCGCTATTAATAGTTTTTGGTTGTTGATTAGTTAACTCATAACGGCCATGTGTACTTTTGTCGTTATTAGAATAATTAACGAAAATTTTCATTTTGTCATTAAAACTATTAACGACGAGACCAATAACAACAAACAACAATCAGTATTTATTGGTCATTAGAACTTTTAACGATCATAAATTATGCTTTTGACTATCAACTTATTAATCAAAAAAAGAAAATTTACACCAAACTAAAATGAAATTTTTTAGTAGGTAACTAGCTACAAGGGAACAAGTAGATTTGACAAAGTGCACTTCTATTCATCAATTTGATATATATATATATATATATATATATATATATATATATATATATATATATATATATATATATATATATATATATATTACTAATAAGGGTATAAATTTGATTTAGATTGAAAATAGGACAAGTTAACTGAATTCAACCAAATACGTGTTGATCTTAGTTGATTAACTCGGCCGAAAGTGTCTTCAACTTAACAGCTCTTAAAAGTTAAAAGGTGGTTATGAAGATTGAAATACTTGTCTCAGAAACCTCACAATAAGTCTAATACATTATACATCAACATTTTCTTGCTCATATATTCCTTTGCCAGTGGTATACATAACAATATTATATACAAATGAATATCTATCTCTTCATTTGTCGGTGTATCTCCATATCTTCTTACCATTTTTTTTTAATTTTATGGCTGATATATTCTCTTGCTTTTGGAGTGATTTTATCAGTTTCTTTTTATAATTTTATGCTTGTAGGTGGTTGAATTGTTGATTAATTATTAGATCGTTCTGTAACGAATATCAATACTTAAATTCAAACTTTTTCTTTGATGATGGGAAGGCTACATGAAATTTGTAGAGCCTTCTTGTTAGAGAATGTATAATAAAATAATGATTGAGTGTTAGACGAGTGTTTAAAAGAGTTTCAATTAATTTTTGTAATTGAATTTTTTTAATTATTTCAATCTTTATTTTTTAAAAAATTTAATATTTATAACCGTTAATAAAATTCATCATCTATTCTTAAAAAATCTTAAAAAAGAATATGCCTTAGAGGTTACATTTCCAAGTAAAATATATGTGGCATTCATGTTGGGTGGGGTTCCTGCAGCCCGATACCACCAATGAATGAATTAAAATAAATAGGTAAAGGTGTTGTGGAAAGGCTTACTTACAAGCCAATAAAGTAGATTGAAGCTTTTTTTTAAATTTGCCAAGATGGAGACTCTCTCATCAGACTACAAAACATAAAAATCGTGTCATTTAAGAAAAACTTGTTAGATTATATAATCCATCACTATCATTACTTGGACGTCATGTATGCGGGCGTAGTAGTATATGGACATCTTTTATTACGATTCTTAAGCATAGTAAAAGTAATTTTGCCGGAAATGAAAACTAATTTGACGTTACGGGGACAATAGTTGGCGTTTTTGCCTTATATGGGCTTCTTGAGCCTCCCAAATAGTCATATACTATGAGAGCACTATTTTTTAATCGGATAAACATAAAATTCAAATAAAGATCATGTATTATTCAAATATATCATAAAGACATGCATATAACATACAATTGAAAAGAATATTTAACAAAAGCAGAAAATGAGTAAGTAATGAGTCATAAGTCGAGTACTATTTTTATATCTTTCCTCACGAGATGACCCGGAGAATCGAGGCAATACGCGACGTTACTCCTCGGATATATGATAGTAAGCATGTAGTGGGCCCTACATTGAGACAAATAACATATATAAAAATGTAATGATTAAACCATTAAAAACTTCATTTAAGTTATTTATACACTTACTCCTCAATAACGAGTCTCGGGTAACATGTTTTTTACATCGTTTTCATGAGGGTTTGACATAAATTTGGATCGGGCCCGAGTTGTGTGTCCCAATGTTTTAATGGTATCGGGATTGATAAACTAAAAAGACTTGATTCCTATCTCATGGAGCTACCTATTACATATTAATTGTACATATATAGTTGGAAATGAAAATTAAGCTGTTAAATGAACTTATATATACTGTAACTTACATCATGCCAAGCATAACAACGGTTGCGTCGATCTCTTGCATCTGTAGAAATTACATTATATCGTCCAAGAAAACCAATATGCTCATCTCATTATTGTCCCCGTCTAATACCCCAAACATGTGACTTGGCGGTTTGATTTCGAATATTTTGTCTTTTGACAAAGTTTTCACAAAACTTTACAGAAGAAAACACCAATCCCGAGGTGACTCATGAATGGGTTGGAGAAGGGACCGCTCTAGACAGCTATCGAGTGTCGCTGAATACTTGGCGGTGCCAACTAAGGACATAGGAGTGTCTTTCCTCCCACTCTCGGCTCGGCAATGACATCCTAGTTCGGGGAGGACCATAATACATGAATTAGAATTATATGTTCGTGATATTAAAAATCAATAATCTAATATTTTAACATAAAATACCGTAGACATGATGACCAATTCTTGGGCCAAGCAACAAAACCGTTGATGGCTTCGGCAATGAGTGTGGAGGTCCGGTGATTAGATCGACAACTCACAGGTGCATTTTCCTTGCATAGCTTCTATCACCCTCACCTTCACCTGATCAACTAAGAGCGGTGCCTCATGAACGACAGCACTGGCCACACAGGGTAAACAACACTTGTTGCAATAATGTGATCTAGGGAGGGTGACGAGAAGCTAGTGTGCACGACTCCGACTACATAAGAATTAGCATAAAAATTAGAATAACGAGCCCTTGAGAGACAACTTAAACTATCAAGAATCCTTTAAAAAGGACAGAGTTTCCCCTTAAAAGTATACATTTTCCTGGATAACAACCCTCATCCAAAACAACAAAAACAAACAAACAAATTAATCAATGGCCACATGCCGAGTTCCACAACAACCAAAGTATATATACCATTCATTCAACAAGTATACACCAATAATTAGTCAAAATAAAAATATGCATTCTAATTAGGTAGCAAAATCTTAATTACCTCGACCGTATCTTCGAATTGGTCGATGGTGAGCTCGCTTTGTGCTCCCGGTGTCCGGGTGAGAATTGACCCTCGGGTAACTCTTCAAATTTGGGTGCCGGGATACCCATCTTGGTAAAGTAGGGCCGTCATTTAGGCAAACATCTCTTCCATCTCGTGTAGCCACTCGGGATTCCACTTGGGTGGCAGCCATTTGGGCGGAACAATCGATACTCCACTTGAGAAATGATTGCCTCGATATCCACTTAGATGGAAAAAGATCGTGTGCTTCTTTCTAGCCTCGAAGTGCTCAAGTATCCCCACCCTCTCACCGATGGCTCGAACATGACCGAGATGCTCATATCTTTCTAAGGCTAAGGCTAACATGATAGATCAATCTCAAATCACAAGTATTCTAGGCCTTCAAAACACTCACAAGCATGAAAAACACAATCATCTATTGGTTCAACATCGAGTTTAAGCACAAATTATGAAAATCTAATCAAACAACATTGTTTCGGATTACAAATCCCTAGAAAAACTAAAATTACTCACACATGATTATTGAAATCATACAAAAATCCAATACATGGAACTCAAACCTCAAACAACAAAAAACAAAGAAGTAAGTTGACGTCCATCAAGAACTCCACTTGAATCTCTCCACTTCGAATGGAAATTCCCTCAAACTGCTTCAAACTTCTTCAATCTTCAAACATATTTTTTAGTTTGATGTGGATGAATGAAGGTATAATAATGGCAATGAATGAATGGTGGTGGATGAATTCTGCAGCTTTTCCGTGTTAAATAGCCATAAATCAGCACTCAAAGCACCCAAAACCGCCGGAACTTGAACAGCTACACGAAATCTGCAGAAAAAGGAGCCACTCCGGGCAGCCTGGAGTGGCCTCCGTCCAACTTCTCTCGCTTTGATCCTTCTACCACGGTTTGGGGGTCCATAGGGAGGTCCGTGGTCCTTGTTTTGACCAAAAATTTAGGAAATTGGGTTGTTTCGGCCTCAAAACCTACAAATTTGCATAAAAAATAACAACACCAAGTGTAATATGGAAATAGAGATATAAATCAAACATTTTAAGTATAATATTCCCTAATCCACTACCGAAATTCCCTAAAAATCAAGTTAAAATATGCTCTTTTCAAACTCCCCATGCTAACTCCTTGCTTGTCCCCAAGCAAGTACAAGACTCAAACATAAACAAAAAGACTCAAAAAGAAAATTACGGACTTAAGATGAAAAAGAAAAATTTATTTACACATCCTCCTCGGGTAAACATCAATAGACTTCTCTAACAACCGAGTCTAACCAAGAATAACCCAAAAGTGATGAAAACCATTAAGCACAAGTAAGGGGAAGTTTTCAAAAATATTTATAAGAATCACACAACCAAGATCAAATCAATCACCCCTAGTCTCCACTGATATGCAAGTTGGTACATGTATGAGCATGAAATTAGAAAGATTGAGAGCAAACCTCGCTTTAGGGAAGTGGAAACACTCCGTTCATGTGTTTGAAAATATATAACAATGAAGGATCTCTCAATACTCCTACAAAAGAAACAATCTACCATATGCTTGTTAAGAATCTCAACTCTCCACCACGAGTATGCAAATACAAATGACAATCAAGAGGTCTTTTCAAAGGTTGTAACGGGGCTAGGGGTCAAGGGTAAGAAGTGGAAAATTATTGGGTAAAGTGGACCTAAAAGTCAAACTTGGAGCCAAACTCATCAAATGTATCATGTATACAATACTAATCACTCATAAACATTCAAAACAAATGCGAAAAATCCAATGGAAACCGCCTTAAATCTACACAAGCTAATGCCAAACACTTTATTTCTTCTCTTTCTTTTCGTTATTTCTGATTTTTTTCTTTTCTATTTCATTTTTCTAATTTATTGGTTTTTTTGGTTGTATTTTTTTTTCAATGGCAAAACAAACAAATTTATAATATTAGGCAAATTTCCAATTTCCAACCCAAATAAATCTACACAACTGGAGAAAGTTTCAAGAATGAAATTTCACAACTATTCCCCATCAACCAAACCACAAAATTTACCACAATAAACCCATATCACATTCAAAACACTCCAAGCAATGGCTTAAGGGTAGGAGAAATGTATTTGGCCAAGACTTGTTAATGTAAGTTCAATAAAAAAGAGTGGTCAAAAGTTAGAAAAGGGCTAAAAGTGGTAATTCATACATGACATGGTGGTTTTTGGCTTATGTAACTTACAAAATTAACAAATGAATGTCTCTATCATATTGTCAATGCAAATGCAAATTACGAGTTTCGAAGTGATTCAAAGCAAGTTATAGAGATTGCAACCAAGGTAGAGTCACACATGGAAAATATGAGACTAATAAAAATGATTGGTCTTCTAAGGCTAGTGGTCTCACGAGTTAAGGCTCAACAATCAATCCTAATTCAAGATGTTTCACATGCCAATCTCACATCAAAAGACCAAGAAGGGTAATCAATCATCTCTATCAAAGTGCAATCCTAAACCAAGATTTTCTTACAAACTCTTTTCAAAAACTTTAATTCACAAATGGGTTATACAAGATCAAACAAAGTCAAAAGAAAAACTACCTAACCTAAGAATCTATCACCAGAGGATTTATTCACTAACCTAATGTCTAACCTAATTTTTTTTATTTTTTAGATTATTTTTTTATAATTTTCTATTTTTTTTAAATTAAAGCAATAAAAACTATCCGTATATGCAACCTAAATACAAATATAAAACCTAGAAACTACAAAAAGAAACTAAAAATAAAAGAAAATAAAAGAAAATAAAGAAAAACTAAACTAAAGTAAATGCGATGCAACTATATGAATCAAATGTAACTATATACACCAATCTCTATATACACCATTCTTTATCAACCACATGAATGTGCAAAACCCCCTCTCAATGCTAGGACAAAGCATTGTCCTCAATACAACTTAAGTATCAATGTAACTGGAGGAGAAATCACTCTTCCGGAGGAGACGGGTGAAATGGGGGAGGAGCTTGGGGTCTATGGAAAACAAACCAATCTCGTAAGGCGGTATGGAAATCACTCATACTATGCAAATATTGGTTATGCGACGAAATCTTGCCACGGATCGTAGCATGCTCCTCTTGTACATACTCCCCGAAGGAGGCTTGTTCACTGCGAATCTTTTGAAGTGCGAGTAGTGACAGCGCTAAGATCTAACAAAGTGGAAGGGGCTCTAGAAGAGGAGGAAGGGCTAGAATGATCCTGATCAGGTGGAGCTTGTCCACCCTCGGGATGACAAGCAAGGTTGACCGGCTCATGTATGGTGATTCGGGCAACATTAGGCAACTTCTTGACATGCCAATTTAGATATTTCCAATTAATAGAACCGCCTCTCATAGTAATGAACTGCATACTAGACAGAGCGGTTTGATCCAACATTTCGGACACTGGGATCTTAAACTCTTCATTGGGCACTATTCCTAACAATTTGGCAATTGTAGTAACAATGCCTCCACAAACAATTTTTTCACTTTTACGATTTGCCTCATCTTGTAAGTGAGTGATTAAAAATGAACTAGGATCCATAGCATTGGCATAATACATGTTACCCAAGATAAACAACTCGGACATTCTAGGCAAATTCAAACTATCCTCCCTAGTGAAGAAACTCGTCATAAAAATGCGTTGAGCAACTCGAAAAACAGGGTTCTTAATATCAATAGCCTTAGAATTACTAGAGTCATAATGAGGAATCCTAGTCAACGGCATCAAAAACTTGACAGCTGCAAAAGCACGGTGTCCGATTGTAGCAAGTCAAGGTTGATCCTACAAGGACTCGATCTAGCAACGCACTAAACTAGCCCTCTACTCAATTGCTAAGCAAATCAGATTTTTAGAGTTGGTTCTTTGCTAAACTACTTCTAAAACTAAAATCAAGAAAACTAATTTAAGATTTAATCAATGGATAAAAACATCTAGGGATTTGATTTCCTAACGCAATGAGTTTGATTATTTAAACATAATTTGCGCAATCATCCTTTCAATTGAATCAAGGATCAATAATCAAATAATTCTACTCGCTCTTTCGATGTTAAATAGAATTGCTCTAATTAACCTAACAAACAACTTTTGTATGCCTTTCAAGTTAATCAAAGTTAAAGATTTCAAATTATCAAAGTGATCCCCTAATTTACTAATCTTTTCTCAAATTTCATAAAATAAGTGCAATGGTTGGTTATCGAATTAGTATATTTCACTTTTCAATATGAAGGTTTGCTCGGGGACAGTCCGAGTCACCCTAGAGGGGGTGAATAGGGTGATGGAGGATTTTCTTAGAAATTCAAACTCCTTTTGCCAAATACGATACGTAAGTGAGTTCGAGTAAAAACGAGTCGAAAAGTATGGACTCGTAAGTGCTACTTAGAGTAAAGTGGCAAATTAAACAAAAGCTTTGAGATGGTCGGAGTCTAGAATGAACTTAGAAAGTAAACACTTAGAGATTACGTGGAAACCCTCCGGGACAAAAAACCACGGACCATGCTAATCCAAGCATGAAGTCAAATCCACTATTTTGAGTCCACAAAATACCGTGAATCGACCGAACCTGAGTTGCTCCCTTAGACAACTCTTTACAAGTTTTCCTAGACTCGAAATTCCTTTATCCGATCTAGTACTTCCTAGCTGAGATAACCCTTACAGTTAGGGACAACTAAGCTGAGTTAACCCTTATAACTTAGTCAAGGGACCTTACAGAGCAAGTAAGAAAGTGTTTGTAACTAAGTACAAGACCTTACAACTCGAAAGTAATGAATTACGAGTAGGAGTTGTAAGTAAAAGATTGAGAATGAATACAAAGACTTCGCTCAAGTATGTGTATTAACAATAAGTTCGGCAAATCTTCAAGTCTTGTGAGGTGGCTTCTATTTATAGATGACCAGGTAGAGTAGCCGGATTTGTAAACAGACAGCCACTGACACAATCTTCTGGAACCGAGACAGAGAAGATGAAAAGCCATGTCTGCTTGGTGATTTGACGTTTTGAAGCCGGTTACTTTTGTATGTCGAAAAACGTATCCTCGTTTGAATAACCCATAAAAGTAAATCAATTTTGGTTCTCAAAGTATAAAATACTTTGGTCCAAGATTAGACACGGATAATAAAATAATTAAGATACATAAACAACTAATTATCTGAATCGGAAACGAGATGGAGTTTTCGAGTCTAATAACCATGTAGCTCAAAATTCCATCGACTTAGTTTAAGAGAGGAATCAAGTTATATGATGAATATCGAGTGAAATGACTTGATATAGACTAAGCATGAAACAGACTAAAAGTACTTACTACAACAGAATAGAGCTTATAATCGGAAGTCGGATCCGAGTGAGAAAAGTCGAAATACTAGTCTATTCAACATGCGATAAGTCCGAGTGATGAGGGACTCGGAACCGAGTGAGATAAGCATATCGGTTTTCCGAGTCACTCAAGGATAAGCAAGAAATACATGAAGTAAAAGTTATATCACTTAGAGAAGATACCATATAGCTCAGAAAAGTTTCTAAGATCCAAAGAATGCCTTGGAATCAAAACTCTATAAGTACGAGATTGTTATACCCGATTCCTTTAATACAACTCGAAAGGTATTGAGCGAGTGTCCGAGTCTTCAATCTCCCCTTTTTGATGAAAGGCATTCCATACTTAGACAGAAACTTTGTTTGTGAAAAAGATCTAAGTCCGAATAGTTACGCATGAAGAGAGTTGAGTAAAACATACTTAATGTATCGGAGCATAAAGTAGAATATGCTTAACAATGAAATAATGTTAACTCGGAAAGATTTTAAACACGAAATCATTGAAGAGAAAGCATTAATTCATTGAACTTAAAAAGATTACATAGATTGAGAAGGAAAACTCCCCTAAATAAGACAACAAGTTTTTCGACTCTATTTCTCCCCTCGCCTTTCAGTAAAAAAATAATAACAAAAAGAAGGGAAGAAAAGAACAATTAGTACAACTTAGATGTCTGGACAAAAGAAATAATAAAAGATCTCTCTGGAAGAAGAAGAATTTGGCGGACTGTGGAGTTGTGACACGGTGCACGGCGCCTACGAGGGAGAGGGGATTTCGAGTGGAAGCGGAGGGGTTGGAGGTACGCCGGCGCTGGTAGGATCTTGACAATGTGCTTGAGCGCGGCGGAGGAAGAACCGGTATGGCCGTCAAGGGCTCGGCTCCGAGTGGCTGACCCGAACGAGTGGATCGAGGGTTCCTCCCTGTGGACCTCGGAAGGCTGGAGGGGCTGCTCGGGCGACCCGCTGGTGCAGCTAGGTCTTCGACCCACCCAAGCTGTTGTCCGAGCCGAGTACAGCCTATTTGAGCTTGTGGAGCGGGCCGTCCCTCGGCAGTTCCCATTGCTTCTTCCTTGTGTTCCTCCCTTGCCCGGAGTGAGCCGCCTTAGCCGCGAGCTCCTCGGCGTCTACGCTTCTGCATCTGCAGCTTCTTCTTCTTCTTCCCGCTGTCCAAGGAGGTCGGACCTAGGCTCGACGATGCTTCGGATGCGTCCGAGTCGCCATGGTCCTGAGCCGCCTTGGACCTTCTGTCTCTAAGGAGCTCGACCAGCTCTTTCTGCTCCTTCACCAGCTCCCTCATCTCAAGAATCGGAGACTACTGCTCTCGGATTTGGGATTGGCCGGTCTTTTGGTTGATGGTCAAATTTTGGAGGACAAGTTTGAAAGACCGGAGCATGTCCTTGAAATCCGAGGACACGGAGTTGATCTTGTCCAAGAAAGCAGAGGACAAGATAGCAGAGAGAGATTTGGAGGCACCTGAGGTTGAGGCACCAACAGGTGGAGAGGGAGAGAGAGAGGGGTTGATTTACGAGTCCGAGGCGGAAAAGGAGGCCTCGGCTCTAAGTTATGTACCCGGACAACGAGGTCGGTTTCCGGTATCCGTACCCTCGAAGTTCCTTTTTGCCGACAACAACGGCAGCCTCGGATACGGTGTTTGGGTCCGAGGGGAGAGGAACTTGGAATTATTTGAAGACAAGGGTGAGAAGAGCACCGAAAGGAAGGGAGGTGTTTTTCTTGGTTTGAACTTGAGCTGGCACAGTCGCCATTTGCTCAATTATGGAGGGGAAGAGGTCTACTTCGTAGCCCTCAAGAATGTCAAAAGAGCTTTGAGGTGCTTGGAGTTGGGGTTCTCCTTGCTAGAATGCTGAGAGAAAAAGGTTCTCATCAGCAGCAAGCTACGAAGACGTGCTTCGACTTTAACCGAGTCACTGAAAAGTTTTTCCGCGACTCAAGAAACTTTTCGCGTACTTTTCAAAGAAGTCGTCGGCGACTTCGAGTGAAAGGAATGGGGTTGTTGTTCAAGAAGAGAAAGGAGACCTTGAACGAGGCGGTGGAGGAGAGATGTGTTTGTGCGAACAGTATTGTTCGAACCCCGGAGGTTAGAACATTTTCGAAGGAGGTGAGGTGAGTGTAGAACTCGAAACGAGTTCGGGATAGATGAACTCGCTAAAACAAAGAAAGTTGTATGCCCCGGTAGTTTGTATGTGAGCCAACCAAGAAAATTTGGTTGTAGGAAAGAATTTGTCATCCAGCAGCAAGATGCTTTGGGTGACAATGGGTTTGGAGGGGTTGAGCTTTCGGAGTTTTGGTGTGAGGCTTTTTGGAGGAAGAGGAGACCTGAAAATCGGGATGGTTACCTCTCTTAGGCATTTGGAGAAGAGGAAGGAAAGATGAAGCTTTTGAGTAAGAAAAGAGAGGAAGAGGTAGATGAGAAGAAACGAAAAAGAGTAGAAGAAACAGATGAGAGCAGTCGAAACTTACTTGAGATTGCCTTTACGATGCTTGAAGAGCTTCAAAGATCACTGTTTACGTAGAAATCTTCCGCGAAAAGTTTTGTTTGAGAGAGATGGAATGTAGAATACTGAGATGAGGATGGATAGATGCTATTTATAGAAAAAATACACGCCCGTCAACTATCCATTAAGTATAACTCCGTTCTAACTCGGCTTGTCCATCGATCATCGTAGACCGGTGTGACGGTTCTCTTCTCAACGGTGAAGATTTCAGCGAGTTAGAGATCTACGGCTAACGTCCGATCACGAGTGCTCGAGAGAGAAAAAGATTTTGAAAATATGTTCGAAACTCTCCACTACTCTAGAGATGGTTTCGGAAAATTTGAAGTCCAAGTTTTCTCTACGTCCGAGTATGACTTAGAATGGTTTCTAAGTGACTCGAAACGAGAAATAACTACTAACCCAAGTATCACTGAATCAAGCTGAGCTAATGGTTATTAAAAGTTTGAAAACACATAACACATAATCATACAAGATTCACAAAGATAACACACAATTATGCATTTAACATACCAAGCTCATTCCGAATAAAACTAAACCGATCTTCACCAAGAGGCTTAGTAAAGATATCAGCTAATTGAAGGTTAGTAGGAATGAACTCAAGTTCAATATCACCTTTTTCATAATGGTCTCATAAGAAGTGATATCCGACCTCGATATGCTTTGTCTTCAAGTGTTGGACTGGGTTCTTGGTGATACTGATTGTACTCGATTGTCACACTTGATTGGAACCGATTTGAAGGACAGTCCAAGATATTTCAAGTGTTGCTTTATCCATAGAATCCGAGCGCAACAAGCTCCAGCTGCAATATACTCGGCTTCAATAGTTGATAGAGCTACTGAGTTTCGCTTCTATGAGTGCCAAGATATTAGGGATTGACCCAGAAATTGGCAAGCTCCAAAAGTGCTCTTTCGATCAACTTTGTATCCAGCGTAGTTTGCGTCCGAGTATCCAGGTGAGAGTCGGTTCCGAGTCTCCGGAATACCATAGACCTAAATTCCGAGTGCCTCGTAAGATATCTGAATATTCTCTTCACCGCAGTGAGATGTGATTCATTTGGATTAGCTTGAAATCTTGCACATAAGCAAACACTCGAACATTATATCGAGCCGGCTGGAAGTAAGATATAACAAAGATCCAATCATACCTCGATAGAGTTTCGATATATTGCTTTACCTTTCTCGTCTAAGTCGAGCTTTATACTACTACTCATAGGTGTAGATGCGTGTTTTGCATCTTGAAGTTTGTATTTCTTCAGCGGCTCCTTGGTATACTTGGATTGATGGACATAGATCCCATCTTTGTCTTGTTTGATTTGTAAACCAAGGAAGAAATTGAGTTCTCCTGTCATACTCATTTGGAATTCTTGACTCATCAACTCGGAAAATTCTCGACACGTAAATTCATTAGTAGCATCGAAGATAATATTATCAACATAGATTTGAACAATAAGGAAATCTTTCTCCTTGGTCTTTATGAAGAAAGTCTTGTCAATCTGACCTCTTTTGAAATCATTTTGAACCAAGAAATTGCTCGGTCTTTCATACCAAGCTCGCGGAGCTTGTTTAAGACCATAGAGAGCCTTTTGAAGTTTGAAAACATGATTTGGAAATTCCGAGTTTTCAAAACCGGAAGGCTGCTTGACATAGACTTCCTCTTCAATAAAACCATTGAGAAATGCACACTTAACATCCATTTGATATAATTTAATATGCATGCTGGATGCGAATGCCAATAAGATTCTAATAGCTTCGATTCGGCAACATGTGCAAATGTTTCCCCACAATCAATTCCTTCTTCTTGATTATAACCTTGAGCCACAAGTCTAGCCTTGTTTTTGACTACCACTCCACCCTCATCCAGTTTGTTCTTGAATACCCATTTGGTTCCTATAACTGGGTGGTCGAAGGTCGGTTGGTCGAGTCCGGACTTGGTTTCTTTCGAATTGATTGAGTTCTTCTTGCATGGCCTCTACCCATTCGGGTTCGTTAAGGGCTTCTAGTGCATTTACGGGTTCGGTTAATGAGATGAATGCAGTGAATGCACATAGATTTTGAAGAGAGGAACGAGTTCTTACCCCACTTGTTGATATCGTAAATTATATTTTCTAGTGGATGACTAGAAGTAAACTTGAACGCTTTACCGGTTCTACGATTCCACGAGATTTGTGGGCTGAAGCTGCTTGATCTTCGAAGCATGTTACGAGTGATCTTCTTCATTGGCTTGTTCGTTACGAGCGAGCTCTTGAGTTGTCTCATTCCGAGTCACTTCGTTACGAGTGACCTTATTTTGAGCCGGTTGAGTCCGAGTCTTTGTGAGTTCAGCTTCGCCATCATCTCTACTCGAGCTTCAATTCCGAGTATGAAGACTCGCTTGGTTTCTCCTGTTCAAGCTCATCAAACACAACGTGGATACTTTCTTCCACTTTGTTAGTTCTCTTATTGAAAATGCGATAAGCTTTGCTTTGTGAGAAGAATAACCCAGAAAAATACCTTCATCGGACCGAGCATCAAACTTGGTCGAGTGATCCTTACCATTGTTGTGAACGTAGCACTTACATCCGAATGGTGCGAAATAGGAAATATTTGGCTTCTTCCCTTTGTAGAGCTCATAAGGAGTTTTCTTCAGAATGGGTCCGATGAGGCATCTATTCGAAGTATAGTTGGTTGTGTTGATCGCCTCAGCCCGTAAATAGTAAGCCAAGTTGTGTTCAATCATCATTGTCCTTGCTATTTCTTCAAGGGTTCTGTTCTTTTCTCCACTACTCCATTCCGTTGAGGAGTTCTGGGTACTGAGAAGTTGTGAGAGATTCCATTTTTGTCACAAAACTCGAGAATTCGAGTAGTCGAACTCCCTTCCATGGTCGGTTCGAATCCTCCGGATATGAGTCCGAGACAACTTGGATTTTTCTGCAGAGCTTGCTAAACTCCTTGAAAGCTTCATTTTTGTGCTTAAGAAAACACACCCAGGTAAATCGTGAATAATCATCAATAATAACAAATATGTAAGATTTACCTCCAAGGCTCTTAACGGGGATTTCACCACATAAGTCCATATGCAGTAGCTCAAGTACTTTGGATGTGGAAACTGTCTTCGAGGATTTGAATGAAGATCCGACTTGTTTCCCTCGGTGCATGCTTCACAAACTTTATCTTTCTCAAAGACACGGTTAGGTAAGCCTCTAACCAGATCATGAGATGCCAACTTTTTGATAGTATGCATGCTGATATGGCCTAATCTACGATGCCAAGTCCATGAGTCATCATGAAGAGATGATTTTAAGCAAGATAAATTCGACTCGGGCAAGAAAGAGGAATGATATAAGTATTACCTGATCTCTTACCCGAAAGCTTGATCTCTTTGGTAGTGACATCGAAATGTAGCGGTTGGTGCGAGTGAATCTTACCTCTTGACCTTTATCACATAGTTGAGAGATCGTTGAGCGGATTATACTTTAATCCTTTGACAAGGTAGACTGGACTGACCAGATTGCTTCCTTTTCCAATCTTGCCAATCCCCACTATCTTGCCTTTGCTGTCATCTCCAAATGTGACCTTTCCTCCTTTATGTTTTTCCAACTCGGAAAAGAGTCCCGCATCTCCCGACATGTGGCGTGAACATCCACTGTCAAGGTACCGAGTGTCCTTTTGATCTCTTACGAGTGACCTGCAAAATAGAGAGAATCTAACCCTTCTCACTGCCTCTAACGAACCCAGTAACATTCCTTACTTGTGGTCCTTTTACGAGGAAGAAGGTGTTTCGGAACCCAGATTTGAATAACTTTGGGTTTTGTCCGATTCTGAGTCTTCCTCTCGAGAGAACTAAGTCTGTGTCTCTTTCTTTTTGAAAACCTTTCCTTTTGAAACAGGAGAAAATGGTTTCTTTTTGTAAACAGATTCTGGGCTTAGTCCTCCCTTCATTTTTGTGAATGGGACCATGCTCGGCTTTCCTGAACTTCACGGTTTTGGAATCTTTTTAAACAGATTCCGAGTAGGAATTGGATTCCTCCTCTTTGTTGAAACCAAGACCTTCTTTTCGAAGGAGACACATTGTGATCCTAAGAGCATGTCAAGGTTTTTCTGTCCTTGAGTAAACTTTAAAACCGGATCTTGAGAATCAATGAGCTTACGCTTAAGTTGCTCATTTTCTTTCTCGAGTAACTCGGACTCAATCTCATTAGATTGAGCACTAGTCTTGAGTTCTCCGAGTGTGAGTCTCGGTTTTCCAATTCATTTTTCAAAGATTTGCTCTCGGAAGAAATTGATTCAAGTTGTTCTTTGAATTGAGAAGAATCGAATTGGACTTTTCTTCCAAAGTAAAAATGTACTTAGCTAAATCGACTTTGGAGAATTTGAGGAAATAATCAATTACCTCTTGAGGATTAGTTTCCTCATTGTTCGAGTCTGAGTCGACTCTCTTTCGGCTTCGAGTCGGAGATTGCCATCGGACACTTCGAGTCGTCCGAGTCCTTGTCATCTTCCGATGAGTCCTCATCGCTCCATGTTGCCATCATGGCTTTCTTATTCTTTCTGTCCCTTTTTCTTTTCGGACAATCTTTGACTATGTGGTCTTTGCTTGCCACACTCAAAACATCCGGAATTCTTAGATAAAGATAACTTTGAGGGTGAAGAGAACTTACCTTTTCTGTCCCTCTTGTCTTTCTTGTAGAATTCTTCCTTTGGCCTTTTATCCCATCTTTTGTGCTTCATTATTCTCTTGAAGCCTCTTGCAATGAGTGCCATGGGATCGTCCTCTCGAGTCGAAGAGCTCGGATTTGCTTCTTTGGATTACGAGGCTTTCGGTGCTATGTTCCTTTTGGTACTGCCTTCAGCATCCTCCTCTTCTAGATGGATTTAGTGAGTGAGAAGCTTCCCGATGAGCTCGTCCGGCTTTAAGAGTGAGAGGTTCCGAGCCTCCTCTATGGAAGTCACCTTGGGACCCCATCTTCTCTTGGGTAGACTTCGAGTATCTTTACGCACATTTCCTCGTGAGAAATCTGCTTACCCAGTGATTTGAGATTGTTGGTAATCTCGATAAATCGAATGAACATCCGAGTGATGTTTTCTTCGGCTCCATTTTAAATAGCTCGTATTTATGAAGGTGCTGGCTGATCTTTGCTTGTCCGACCTGGCTAGTCCCTTCGTAAGTGTTGACAAGTGTGTCCCACACTTCTTTTGCTGAGTCGCAGGCGGACACCCGATTGTATTCTTCCGAGTTGATGGCGCACATCAGAATGTTCATTGCCTTGAAGTTCTTCCCGAACTTCTGCTTCGCCGAGAGTAAATTCCGCCTTTGTCTTGGGAATGATTCGAATTCCTCTGTCTTCATTGGAATGTAGTTTCCTTGTCGTATGATTTCCCATACATCTTCATCATGATCCATAAGGAAACATTCCATAAGTTTCTTCCGAGTGCTCGAAGTTTGATCCTTTGAATTTTGGTGGTCTGCTGGAAGATCTTCCTTCGTCGAACTCTCCGTTGTTCCGAGCCATTTAATCTTTAGACCTTTGGATGGTTAGATCCTTTCCGAAAGGCTAGGCTCGATACCAATTGAAGGTTTGCTCGGGGAGAGTCCGAGTCACCCTAGAGGGGGTGAATAGGGTGATGGAGGATTTTCTTAGAAATTCAAACTCCTTTTGCCAAATACGATACGAAGTGAGTTCCGAGTCAAAAATAGAGTCGGAAAAGTATGGACTCGGAAGTCTTGCTTAGAGTAAAGTGGCAAATTAAACAAAAGCTTTGAGATGGTCCGAGTCTACAATGAACTCGGAAAGTAAACACTTAGAGATTACGTGGAAACCCTTCGCGGCGAAAACCACGGACTGTGCTAATCCAAGCACGAAGTCAAATCCACTATTTTGAGTCCGCAAAATACCGTGAATCGACCGAACTCGAGTTGCTCCCTTAGACAACTCTTTACAAGTTTTCCTAGACTCGAAATTCCCTCATCCGATCTAGTACTTCCTAATTGTAACAACCCGACCCTAAATCACATTATTTATTTTAAATCACATTATTTATTTTATTAATTACACTATTTATATAATTGAGCGCGTGCACTTCAATTCGATATTTTGTATTTACATTATCCTTATACATGTGTTATGCAGCTAAGGCGACGAAGTGGCCCTAATAAAAATTTCATAATAAGATTTTAATTTGTGAACATCATTATTAAAACAAAATTAAAAGTAACAATAAAAGAAAACAAAGTAAATAAATAAATAAATAAATAAAATAAATAAATAAAAATAAAATTTTCAGATTTTTTTGAAAGAAAAATCCAGAAACGGATTTTTCTGGAATTTATGAAAAAAAAAATAAAAAAATAAAAAAATAGAGAGAGAGGCGGTTAAACCAAAATAAACGGGCAATTTCAATTCAACCTCCTCACTTGCTTCCCTCCTCTCGCTCCTCCCGTTCCCTTGCCTCTCGCCATCCCCGCTTCTTCTTCCCCGGTGACGCCTTCTCCGGCCACCGGCGCCAGCCGACGCCGGCGGGAGACCGGCGCCGACCATCCCTCATCGCTCCCTCGTCTCGCATCCTCCCTCTCTCACGTTGTTGCTCTCTCTGTCCTTCGCGTGCCTCTGCTCCCCTCCCCTGCCTCCACCTGCGGCCCTGCTCTCGGCCACCAAGCGCCACCGACGCCGGCCGAAGCCGACGCCGGCATCGTCGATAAGACGCCCGACGTCTCTCTCTCCCGCGGCTCTCTCGTCATGCTACCTCCCTCCCTCGCTGCTGCGTTCTGCTCCCCGCATCACGGTTCCTCTGCCACGGCCACCTAGCAGCCAACCCCAGCCGCAGCGGCCGCCGGAGCAGTCTCGACTCGGTCCAGGTGGCCGCCGGCGCAGCCGCCGCGCCACCGCCCTGTTCGTCCCTCTCGAACCTTCTCGTATGAATTTGAAGGTAAATTACTAAACCCTAAGTTATCAAATTCCTTATTCATTCAAGTAATTGTGATTGCAAATTGAAGCATATGATTTAGAAATATCGTTGTTGAGTGAATTTAAAGATTGATTTGGGAAAATTGGGATTGTTGGAGACGATTGAGGTGTGGCGAGGTTGATGGATTAATTGGTGTATGCATATGAACAAATGTGATTCTTTTGGGAAATTATGAACTAGTGAATGAGATTGAGGATGTTTTATGATCGAATTGAACAATTTGGTGGAATTGTTACATTTTGTAAATAGCTAGAATTGAACACAAAGGAAGAAAAAAAATATGCGAGGAGGATGGAGTCGGATAATAGATTGTGTAAGAGGCATGGGGGACATTTGAACACTTGGTAGGCTTAATTTGGTTATGAATACGAGTTACGTCGAGGAAATAACGCTTAGGCACTTAAAATGGTGTATATATAAATTTTGGACGAATCGGCAAAATTGTGAAACCTCCGATGGAAGGGCATTTATTGGATTAATTACTTACGTAACTATGGGATTTGAGTGCGAGAGAAGGGAGGAGTGAGGAATGAATTAAAAATAAGCGTTTAGGCATATATATATATGTACACCATTTTCAATCCAAGTTAACCAACAAATCGAATCACACCAACATCATTGGGTATTTAGTTAGCCTAATCAACTTCTTTAATTAATATGAATTGTATTCAATAAACGCAGTAAAGTTGAGTAATACAAACATTAGCTTAATTGACTTTCACATGAATATATGAAATGAAATAAATTGTTAAAGCTTATACAAACTCAAGCATTAAAACTCAAGAAAACATTATTAACCCTAGAAATCCATTTTAAACAGAACCGAGGCCACTTCGTTGCCGAATAGCTGGTGACTCAAATTTCGCAAAAGGGGAGAAACAAATATTTTCAATTCGAGTACGTTCATTGCACTGTGCCTTTCGAAAACTCACATGTTTCATCAAATCTCAACATTTCTCATATATATAACTAATAACGAATCATTTACAAGGCAAGTTTTGCCACCTAATTAAGTGGTCCCCGCCCAATTATCAATTACCAAGGGCTTAGGCCCGCCAATTATACCGCGCGGCGTCAACTCCGGGTTATCGATCGGCCGGGGGTGACACCTGTTCAACGATCGTATCAATTACCAAGGGGTTCCACTTCCGGATAATAACCGGCAAGCAATTTTACTTATATTCTCTCCCCCGATTTCAAACTAAAATGAATTGAAATGCGCGCGCTCAATCAATATATTCTTCAAAGTTTTTTTTACAGTGCAGGAATGTTCGTATCGAGTTTCGACTCACTCTTCCAAATATTTTACTTGTTTTTGTTTTAGGAAGAAGCATGGGTGAACAATCAACCATTTACTAAGTTCGATGAAGGCAAACCCTAGCCAGCTACGTGACACTCGCAAATCTGAAGGTACATAGACGCTCACGAGTGATTTTACCTTCAACCGGGGTTAGGTATGGCCTTGGGAATTATTGTATGTCGTATATTAATTTATGGACTAGACAAAAGTCTAGGTTGTATAAATATTACGTTGCTAAACCGAGTAACCTATGTTTTGGGATGACCTAGCTACTTGGGTAATAAGTAGTTACTTCTAATAGTGGATGCATAAATTGTATTCCAATTTTATTTCATATATTTAGCCTTGTCCTACTTTTGGGACGGCGGTAACGTCTTCGATCGTTACCTTCCGCTGCGACCTTACGTAGTAGTCCCTAATGAAGGGATTATTAAGTAATGGTGATTGGGGGCGTTACACTAATTGAGATAACCCTTACAGTTAGGGACAACTAAGCTGAGTTAACCCTTACGGCTTAGTCAAGGGACCTTACTGAGCAAGTAAGAAAGTGTTTGTAACTAAGTACAAGACCTTACAACTCGAAAGTAATGAATTACAGAGTAGGAGTTGTAAGTAAAAGATTGAGAATGAATACAAAGACTTCGCTCAAGTATGTGTATTAACAATAAGTTCGGCAAATCTTCAAGTCTTGTGAGGTGGCTTCTATTTATAGATGACCGGGTAGAGTAGCCGTTATCTTCATCTCGCTGACCGAGAGTCCTTTGTGACCGTTGACAAGGACTTTCCGAGTCACTCGAAAGTATCTGTTGTGATATGAACGTTGGACAACGGTTTAACTCTCTTGGAAGTCCCAAAACCATTGGCGGTGTCTTGAAGGATAAGGTGGAAACCACCGTTAAGCTTAGCGTTTCGGTTTTCGGATTGGAAACAGACAGCCACGACACAATCTTCTAGAACCGAGATAGAGAAGATGAAAAGCCATGTCTGCTTGGTGATTTGACGTTTTGAAGCCGGTTACTTTTGTATTTCGAAAACGTATCCTCGTTTGAATAACCTACAAAAGTAAATCAATTTTGGTTCTCAAAGTATAAAATACTTTGGTCCAAGATTAGACACGAGATAATAAAATAATTAAGATACATAAACAACTAATTATCCGAGTCGAAACGAGATGGAATTTTACGAGTCTAATAACCATGTAGCTCAAAATTCCATCTAACTTAGTCTAAGAGAGGAATCAAGTTATATGACGAATATCGAGTGAAATGACTTGATATAGACTAAGCATGAAACAGACTAAAAGTACTGACTATAACAGAATATAGCTTATAATCGAAGTCGGATCCGAGTGAGAAAAGTCGAAATACTAGTCTATTCAACATGTGATAAGTCCGAGTAATGAGGGACTCAAAGCTGAGTG
Organism: Talinum fruticosum; assembly: GCA_021018815.1. Taxonomy (NCBI): domain Eukaryota; kingdom Viridiplantae; phylum Streptophyta; class Magnoliopsida; order Caryophyllales; family Talinaceae; genus Talinum; species Talinum fruticosum. The sequence continues at coordinate 1,918,255 of JAITYX010000020.1, forward strand.
AGATAAGCATATCGGTTTTACGAGTCACTCAAGGATAAGCAAGAAATATATGAAGTAAAAGCTATATCACTTAGAGAAGATACCATATAGCTCAGAAAAGTTTCTAAGATGCGAGAGAATGCCTTGGAATCAAAACTTTATAAGTACGAGATTGTTATACCTGATTCCTTTAATACAACTCGAAAGGTATTGAGCGAGTGTCCGAGTCTTCACAATACATGATAGATTAATCTCAAATCACAAGTACTCTAGGCCTTCAAAACACTCATAAGTATGAAAAACACAACCATCTATTGATTCAACATCAGAATTCAAGCACAAATTATGAAAACCTAATCAAACAACATTGTTTCGGATTACAAATCCTAAGAAAAACTAAAACTACTCACACATGATTATTGAAATCATAACAAAAATCCAATACATGGAACTCAAACCTCAAACAACAAAAAATGAAGAAGTAAGTTGATGTCCATCAAGAACTCCACTTGAATCTCTCCACTTCGAATGGAAATTCCCTTAAACTACTTCAAACTTCTTCAATCTTCAAACATATTTTTGGTTTGATGTGGATGAATTAAGGTAGGATAATGGCAATGGATGAATGGAGGATGAATGGTGGTAGATGAATTTTACGGTTTTTACGTGTTAAATAGCCATAAATTAGCACCCAAAGCACCCTAAACCACCAGAACTTGAACATCCACACGAAATCAGTAGAAAAGGAGTCACTCCGGGCAGCCCGGAGTGGCCTCTGTCCAATTTCTCTCGCTTTGATCCTTCTACCCGGAGTGGCCTCTATCTAAAAATTTAGGAAATTGGGTTGTTTCGGTCTCAAAACCTACAATTGCATAAAAAACAACACTAAGTGTAATATGAAAATAGGGATATAAATCAAACATTTTAAGTATAATATTCCCTAATCCACTACTGAAATTCCCTAAAAATCAAGTCAAAATATGCTCTTATCACATTCCAAAGGTTTTCCTTAATCGAATCTAGGATTGTGCTCCAATTTACGTAGTTGATGTTTATGTGTGTGCACGTTATTGCACCAACGTAGCTCATAAAATGAGTAGTGCATCACATATTGGGTTATGACGCACGTCGGATAGGACTCGAGTAATGAGAGTTGGATCATTTCAGCTACGTGCCAACTTCTACTTGTTTGTTAGTGTTCGTCCCCTCTACTTCTTTGTAACTTTGAAATGATCCATTTTTATACTTGTCACATTTTGATTAGAATAACATAATTTAATTAGAATAACATAATTAGAATAACACAATTTAATTCGAATAACACGAGTTTATCACAATAAAAGTTGCAAACCAAAGGGTCAAGGAATTATTCTAGTTATAGAGCTACATAAGTTCAAAGATTCCTTCTACCGTATACCATGCACGTTATTGTGTTGACGAATAATCAATTTTATTGTTCGTCACCTTTTTCATGCTTTATACTCATTGAAACCTCAAAATATTTGGAAGGATAATTACACTCTCCTCTTTCATACTCCCCTCCCAAGCGAAGCATATACCCTCTACAGTCGATATTCTTTAAACTACCCCCTTCCCCCAACTAGAAAAAACAAAGAAAAAGGTCACAAAATAACTAGTGATAAGTGTAAGCACAAACCGAAGTAATATATACCGAGAGGTCACAAACTAGAAATGTACATGAAAGCAATGCCACAATGTCATCTTTTTCGGATCGAGTAGTGAAATCTAATCGAGAAATCTAAAAGAAGAAATAAGTCAAGGAAAAGGCAATGATCAAAAAAATTTCAAACGTATTCTTTTTACACCGAATTCAGCAAGTGATTTACACATGTTGAAACAAGTACAACAACAAAGAGAGAAACAAATATGCAAATTTAGCATGCTACTTGTTGAAATCTATTTTCCTAAACCCTAGACCCTATTTTCTATTTCCTAAAACCCTAAAATACAAGAGAAAGAAAAAAGAGAGGGAGAGAGAAGTTGCATACCAGGCATCGACGACAACAAGAGTAAGCGAGAGGCGAGAGGGAACAACACGGTGATGGCGACAACTAGTGGAAGGCAGCGACGACGACGAGGAAACCCTAGAGCAGTGACGATGGCAAGGAGAGAATAAGTGAGACGAGAGCAAGATTGGAGAGCGAGAGTAAGAGTGAGATTAGAGAGCAGAGAGCGAAGGTGGGCAGTAGTCAAACTTTTTACTACGGTTCAATGAAAGAACCACAATAATAGAGTATGTATTATTATGGTTCTTTCATGAAACCATAATAAAAAGTGGACATATTGGCTACTGGTTCAATGAAGAACGACCATAATAGGAGAAATAAAAGAACGGTTTATTACAAAAATGTCACCGCCTCATTTTTACTTTGATTGTTATTTTCAACCAGTCATAAAAGGTCCGTAATGAAAAGTCGATCTTGTAGTAGTGTATGGAGTATGATGCATCATATTTTCGGGATACATGTTAATAGATGGATGGATAACATAGAAAAATAAAAGCTTGGTTTAGTGAATAGTGATAGGTGCCATTTTTGCATTGTATTTCAAAGGAGGTTGCTTGTCATTTTTGGGGATTTATATTTATATTTATGTACTTTATGCCCCATTTATGCTTTTCACTTGGGTTTTGCGTTTTTGGTCTATTTCTACGAGTTTCCTAATGATCTGGACCTGATTTTGTCATATTTTTAGTCCAAGGCTATTTTGAGTCTATGTTTCTAACGTCCTTATTGAAAGAGCTTTCCAATGACAAATTATAAGCTTAATTACGTTGAGGAACGGAAAAGATATGAGTTGGAAAGTAAGAAGGGTACGGTAATGAGACACTTCTTTACTCTCTGAATTATGTTTTTTCCCACATTTATGAAGCAAGCATAATGATGAAAGAATTAGAAACTAGACTTAATGAGCTTTCCGGAAAATCAAGAATCGCATCATTTGGACATCGGACGAAGAAGTTATGACTGAATCAATTTGACGCATGCCTTCCAGGTGACCAACACGGGCGGCCCGTGTTGAAGGTTAGCTTCGCCCAGGAGCATTTTACATCGGAAATGGTCAGGCCGTGTCGGAGGACACGGCCCATTTTCAGCGTCCCCGTCCAGTTTTGACGTGCCGGCAGCCAACACGGGCAGCCCGTGTCGGAGGACACGGCCCTTGTTGGAGGTAAATTTTGCCGAGACGATTCGGTTTTGACGGTTTCGTCTTTTGATTGCTTCTTAATGGCTTATTTAAGCTGCTTTTCGGCAATTCCTGCATGAATCCAGTCCAGAACCCTACCATTCATCCTCCATATTCATCCATCTCCATTATCCATCCATACCTTTCATCCACATCTAACCAAAAACTTTGAAGATCGAAGAAGAAGATTGAAGCAGTTGCGGGGTTCCATTTGAAGTCGAGAGATTCAAGCGGAGCACTTCAAGCCTATCTTCTACTTGTTCATTGGTTTGATTCCATGTACTTGGATATTATTTAAGCTTTTAATAAACATGTGTGAGTAGTTTAGTTTTTCTAGGGATTTGTAATCCGAAACAATGAAGTTTGATTAGTTTTCCATGATTTATGTTTGAATTCTGAATTTGATCAATAGAAGGTTGTGTTTATCATGTTCATGAGTATTTTGAAGGCCTAGGATACTTGTGTTTAGAGATTAATCTATCATGTAATGAAAAGTGAAATAGAATAATCCGACAACCAATCATTCTACCTAGTTTATGAAATTTGAGAAAAGAATAGTAAATTAGGAGATCACTTTGATAATTTGAAATCTTTAACTTTGATTAACTTTGAAGGCATACGAAAGTTGTTTGATAGGTTAATTAGAGCAATTCTATTAAGCATCGAAAGAGCGGTAGAATTTTGTGATTATCGATCCTTGATTTATTTAAATGAATGATTGGGCAAATTATGTTTAAATAATCAAACACATTGTTAGGAAAGCAAATCCCTAGATGTTTTTACCCATTGATTTAAGTCTAGATTAATTTTATTAATTTTAATAGTTAGAACTAGTTTAGAAAGAACCAACTTCAAAAATCTAATTTGTTTAGCAATTGAGTAGAGGGCTAGTTTAGTGCGTTGCTAGATCGAGTCCTTGTGGGATCGACCTTGGCTAGCTACAACCATAAACTGTGCGCTTGCGGCCTGCCAAATAGATAAAATAGAAAAAGAAGTTGTATGGGATTACCTTAGCTAGGTATAGTTGAGGACTACTACGAAATTGGTGCCCCTGTTTTAAATGTTCTTCTAACAAAGATGGATTTCGTGTGTTGAACCTTTGGTCCACGTACTGATATTAATTATTTATTCTCTAATATTTTTGTTGGAATTTGGAGGGAAAAAATATGATACATACATATTAATACGTAACTTACTGATTTTAGGGCTTGTAAAATTTCTTCTAATTTTAAAAAAAAAATTAGGTTGGGTTAAGAATTTTGTATTCAAATTTTAATTTTGGACATAATACTTGTACCATTTCTATAATTTGAATACAATTTTCGACCCATGTTTGACCTTGTTTGATTCGCATCACATGGGAAAAAAAAACTTTCACTGGCGGTAAAATGTTCCATCCAAATTCTATCCAAGGATTATCCAATTTAGATTGACTCAAACCTGGAATTTTGTCACTCCTAGACCTTACAGATGGTCATAAATTCATACTGAGGTTTTCTAAATTAATCTTGACAATATTAATTGGACTCTATTAATTGAAGTTTTGAGCATATAAATGACTAAAAACTAAATGATCAATGACTTCATTCGTTAGCCTTGCACTTGATATACAACCCCACCACGTATATTTATATGCCATCTTTGACAGGATAGAGAGAGAGAGAGAGAGAGAGAGAGCACACAGAGAGTCATCCATCAATGGCTAATAATATCTGCTCAACATCAGCAATACTATTAGTATTCTCCTCACTTGTCCTTGCATCTGTAGCCACCTCCTCCTCAGGACCTGAGCTGAGCACCGGTGGCGACGAGGTGGTGGCACAGCAGCGGGCGGACCTCGTAGTGGGCCTGCCGGGGCAGCCTCCGGTGAGCTTCAAGCATTATGCAGGATATGTGACAGTGAATAGCAGCCATGGAAGGGCACTGTTTTATTGGTTCTTTGAAGCTGTTGACAACCCTCACAATAAGCCTTTGCTCCTTTGGCTCAATGGAGGTAATAATTAACATATGTTCACGTTCTCCACTCAATTATTTCCTTTTTTCATCTTTTAATCCATTTTTTCCTATATAAAAATTAGTCTTGTTTTTAATTTTTAGGTTTTTTGTTCTTGTTTTTTTTTTCCTTCTTATGTTAGTCTTCTAGTTTAGGTCCCCACTGTAATCCCCCAACCTCTTTCTTTCTAATGCACAGATCTGGTGTACAAAAGTATCGTACGGGTAAAATTTAAATATAAGTATGTCATGATGCAAAATGCAGTTCTAATTACAATTAAATCAATTTATTAGATACATTATAATATTGCAAAAGCGCACTAATATATGAAGGTTCAGTAACAACATTTATTGTAGATTTTCATGGCTCAAATTTTTGTTGTGGTAGAAAAAAATAGCTTTAGAATTCTATTATTAGGATAATTAGACAATAAAATTGTGTCATATAAGTTTCAAAGCTAATTATAAACTAAACATACTAAACTAAGAAAAATTTCAATATTGACATCACGATCATTCATTTCATCATCAGAATTTATCATAAAATTTTAAGTAAAACATGAGAAAGACAAATATAATTATTTATCTGTAACTATTTTATCATAATACATCATAAATACATAAGGCTCGTTCATTAATCAGTCACAAATATTATTAATGATGTGTTCCTAGTAGTTAAACATTATGAATTACTTGAAAGGGAATGAAGTTACCCATGTTTTGTAGTAGCAAGTATAGTCGTTAATTTTGCATGTGGTACGTGGTCCTTACTAAGACACACACACATATATACATAGAGTAATTGCATGGCATACTTCCAAAAGAGAATTAAATATATATTTGTCTCTATCCTCAAAAAATAACATGTAATAATTCGTTTGTTAGGACTTAGAAGTTAGTACAAGACAAGTTAGGCGAAAATTCCCTTTCGCTTTTCATATCATTATGAGGGTTATAAAGGTATTATAGGGTAAATATAATACAATCTATTTCCGTTGCTCTTTTTATAATTATTAGTCATTTTGTGAAGTAAAAAGTCATTTTTAAATGAATAGAACTAACCCGACAAACTTTAAAAAGTCACAATTAGATAAGTCAGTTTCACAAATTCTTTAATGTAAAAGATGGTCTTCTCGAAAAATCTTTTGTGTGTATATGTAACCGATCCAAGTTATATCTTGTACTACTAAAAATCAAATAATGATGCAATTTGCAAGGTTCCACATAATTAAATTTTAGAAAAGAAGGTCAAGTTGGTGGACCATTAAACATGGTGACAGTACAAATTTGGGGGCCACTATAAAAGAATTGGACTCAAAACCTACATGAAGAAATACAATAGAAATGCTGATATGAGTGAGTGCAAACTAGACACTGATAAGAGAATCTAAAAAAATATCTTGCAAATTAGAGAAGCCGTAAATGCTTGACTGTGAGATATATGAACTGGTCAATGTTGAATCATAATCAAGACCCTATTTTTGCTCACTACCACAAATGAGCCTGTAAATTTTCCCTTTGTGCTACATCAATTATTGTCACATTAATAAGAAAATATCTAAAGCTCTAAACAAGTCAAGCATGCATATATATAATGTGTAGTTTTTTATTTTAAGTTAGGGTTCTGATAAAGTTTATTCCAGACCAAATTATGAACATTCGAATATTTTGGTCATAGGATTTTTATTTTAGGTCTTGTTCTTGGCTACTATTAATAATTTCAATTGAATGTTAATGGAAACAAAATTAAGATTGATATAAGTTAAACCGGTCTTAAGTCATCTTCAACACAAAGGCCAAAAAGATGTCTAATAATGAACATTGACGGAAGCTAAAATTGTTTGGATGTGAAAAATGTTAATATGGATTAGTTATATTATGTCCAGATAAGATGTGAGCAGTGACAATAATTATAATTATTTTGATATTTTTAGAGTTGTTGTTAAATATTTGGAATCAAATTTGATTTGTATCAAATTTTGTAACTCATTACTTACCAGATGAAAAAATAAATCATGTCTAAGACAAGATATCTTTTGACTACAATTCCTGTGAGGGTGGGGGCACCCAAGCAATTGTAGTAAGAAATGATGGCTAGCTAAGGTATGGAAGTGTAAACATGGGTAATCCTCTTGTCCAATATCCAACCAATCTTCTTTACATTCTTCCTATTTCTTGGAAATGTCATGGTTTTCATTATTGCAATTGGAGGGCCATGTTTGTCCCCCAATTTTGAACCTATGTAAAGTGGCCAATCTACATTGGAATATATATATAATTTGTTAGCATATATTTTATTGGTACAAGTATAATTTTTATTTGTGAAATCTCAAGGACGGGCAAATTTAGTATCAATCATTTTAAATACATTTATAAAATAGATACCAAATATATACTTATATGACGCAATCCGACGGAAGAAATTATTATGAAAATAGAGGAATTTAAAAATACTAATTAAATAAGTCAATTACAATGTATTGATATACTTTTGATGTATATTTCGTTACTATAAGTATAATTTCTCATAGACATGCATTGATTCGAGGAATCTATTGATTATCGTACTAATTTTGTGCTGATGTTTCTCTTGTGTGATTTATTCAGATGATTTTGTAACACATTTTTGTCCGCTAATTAATTATTGAAAAAAAAAAGAGATGATTTTCATGTAACCTTAAAAAACCCATGCTTATGAATTTTTTTAATTTTTTGGCAGGTCCTGGATGCTCTTCAGTGGGTTTTGGAGAGGCAGAGGAGTTAGGTCCCTTCTTCCCTCAAAAAGGAGAAAAAGCAAAGTTAAAACTGAATAAATTTGCATGGAATAACGGTAAAAATATTCACAGGTTCAAATTACATATTAAAGAAAAGATTTCGAAAACAATTAATGGCTAACAATTGTACTTTGCTTCATTTTCAGCTGCCAATTTGTTATTTGTTGAGTCCCCAGTTGGGGTTGGGTTTTCTTATACCAACACCACCAATGACGTCAATGAACTTGGTGACACCATTACAGGTTATCTTTTTATATAACTCCCAAGTTATTTTAGATCTTTCAAACCAACTCTTTTATACATATATAATTTATGGGGGTTTTAGAAAATCTAAATAAATAAATTGGAAAATCAAACCAAAGCCCCAAAGATAAACAATATGGTTGATGATGAGTTTGGTCAATGAAATTAGAAAAGTCAATAATTAATTTCCTAATCCAATTTGAATTGTGATTTTTACATCTAATTAATAGTTAGTCGACTTGAATTGGTTTGAGTATTCGTTACACATTGCGTGTGTAATAATTATTGAAATTATTTTGTGGATTTTTCTTTAGATGCAACTTCTAAACATCTTTTTAAATAAAACTTTCATACTATATATAATTATCGATTCTGCTTAACCAATGACCTGTTTTCATTGGTAATTAATATTTTTAAACTTGTATTTAACTTTCCCTGTAATTCACTTTTTATTATAATGATCTTTAGACCCCCTTAAACCAAAAAATATAATTCGAAGTTAACTAAGTTTTGTTTCTTGTTAAAACAGCAAAGGACTCATATGTCTTCCTTGTGAATTGGTTCAAAAGATTTCCGCAGTTCAACTCCCATGATTTCTACATTGCTGGAGAAAGTTATGCAGGTTCACACTTAAATATTTAAATCAAAAAATGTTACACGTGTAATAAATAAAATTCCTAGAATCTGAAATTATTTTTATGTTTCTTAAAAAAGTCAAGGCTTATTTATTGTCTTCTAATATATAATTTTGTAGGGCATTATGTTCCACAACTTGCGGAGAGCATCTTTGACAACAATAAGAAGGCCTCCAAGGAAGATTTTATCAATCTCAAAGGTTTCATGGTGGGATTTTAATACTCTTTTCCCATTTACTATTAATAAACTTTGGTTTTTGGTTCATTTTGTTCTCTAAAATATATAGTTTTTAAGATTAAGAAGAGGGTCATGTGTGTTATTTTTATAAAAATAAAAAAAGTAAACCTGATAAACGAGTCTTTGAGGTTAGATTATATACTATGTGTAAACCCTAAGCCTTCAAGAAAATTATATTTTGAATTGATCAAGTCGACTTTAAATAAAACAAAATCGAGTTAACTTATTTGCTCCATGAGTAGGGTGACACTAGTATAGGATATTAGTCTCATCTAGTAATCGAGAGTTACGTCAAATTTACGAATAAAGAATTGTAAGAATAAGCGTCTTTGGGTGGAATGGCATATAGGTTGGGAATGCATTGTTGGATTCAGAAACAGATCGAAAAGGGATGATCGATTATGCGTGGGATCATGCTGTTATATCGGATCAATTGTACAATGATATCAAGGCAAAATGTGATTTCAAAATGAACGATTTGAGCAAGGATTGCAAGAAGGATATGGAGGAGTACTTTGCAGTTTATGACCTCATAGACATGTACAGTTTGTATGTACCTGACTGTGTTAAGAATGTCACTTCTACTGCTACCAACAACAGGAGGAGGCAGCAACAACTTCCTGTTATTCAAGGCAGATCTCCCCACTCAGTCTCCCAATCTGTAAGTCATTATATACCCCAAGATCTTCTGCTCAAACGAGGTCTGACGGATCCCATGTGGCACCCTTACCCATGAATTTGATAACTAAAGAAGGTTAAATTTATCAGAACTTACATTTAAAAACTGTTGGCTATCTACGACCCCATAGAAAGGAAGTAGATGACCAGTTTAGAGAGGCATGCTGCTCTAGTCCACAGACACGACAATCCAAGCTATAAAAATCCCCGAAATTGGCTTTTTAATTGTTTTAGAAACATTCGAGCTCTTTCTTTCATCTAAATACCGGCATTATTATTGTGTACTTGATAGTCTAACATGGATATTGATATGTGAACCTTAATTGTAAAATAAAACGTTAAGAGTGATATGTAGACTCATACATGTCAATACTCGTTACTCCAATATGGATATGACCAAATCCAACCAACTCGAACTAACAGAGTGGCATACTCTGTGTTTCCAGGAAGATTGGCACAAGAAACTAGCAGGTTATGATCCTTGTGCATATGAGTACACAACATCATATTTAAATAGACCAGATGTCCAAGCTGCACTTCATGCCAATGTCACTAAAATTCATTATCCCTGGACTCATTGCAGGTATTTGTATGATCCTCGTCTTCTCTAAACTGAACAAACATATTTTGATCTCATTTGCAGAAGGTTGTAATCTGATTTCTTGATTTGAAGGATCTAGAACCACCACCTCCCCCCTCCGTCTCAATGAAAAGCATAAAATCTGAATAGGACTATACAAATCTGATTACACACAGACAAATAGACGTAAAGTTTTCCTTACTGATATATTTTACGCTTCTTGAGAACTTATCGAGTATCAGACAAAAACAACAGAGCTAATGCGACTTGACTCAGAATATTGCACCCTATACATTTGAACCAGACATGAACTCAACCTGAATAATCTGTTACCAAGTATAGTTTTATATGTAAGCTCCTTCAGTGATTTAATTGGTACCGCACAACAATTTGTTGATATATGGGTTTCAAATTGACAGTGACAGCATCGCATTTTGGAAAGACGCACCATCCTCAATCCTACCCATTGTACAAAAGCTGGTAAATGGAGGCATTCGAATATGGGTTTACAGGCAAGATTACCATATCCTATGTCTACTAAAATTCCACATCAAAAATCATCTGAAACTCAGGTGTTAGAGTATATAACATATCCTGGGCCTTCAACAGAAGGTTTTAGTTGAAGGCCCAAGATAGGTTATATAACTCTAACAGAAGGCGAAAGTACTCTATTTACCATGTATTGACGAAGTATACATGGGCATCTTTCAGTGGAGACACTGATGGCAGAGTCCCAGTGACTGCAACAAGGTACACTCTAAGAAAGCTCGGCCTGAAGATTGTTCAAGATTGGACACCCTGGTATAGCAAGAAACAGGTGATTCCAAAACTGACTTATACCGCGTCAGCTGACCTTAAATGAGACCCAACTTAGACGCAAAATAAGGCATCTCAGTTTTTATCTGACAAAAAATTAACTGAACCTAGAATGCGTGAATTGACATGAAATTTGTCCGCTCAATATTCATTGCATCTTCTTGACGAACTTATTAGACAGGCAGACTGAAGATCCAAATTATACCCGAACCTTGTCGACCTCAAAGTTCCCTCCTATCTGAATGATTGGATTTGTTAATGATTATGTCTTTCAATTGTGATTTGGTAGGTGGGAGGATGGACAGTTGAATATGATGGGCTGATGTTTGTAACAATAAGAGGGGCAGGACATCAAGTTCCTACTTTTAAGCCCAGAGAAGCTCTTCTGTTACTCCAGCATTTCGTAGCCAATGAAAAAATGCCTCCAAAACCCTTCTGAAGAGTGAATATAAGGTTGATTTCTACATGAAATTGTACCCCAAGTCTCAAGTCCAATTCTTGGGTTAGGTTGATTAGAAAGTTCACCAATGGGGAGAAAAAGAAGCAAGGAAAAATTATTCTTGTCTTGGTTAAAGGAAATATATATCCTTGAACTTCTCCTTTGGATTATGTCTGATCTATTTGGTAAATGTAAAGCACACATGAAAAGAAGAGAATGATCAAGAAAAATTGTCAATAAACACAGTCGGACATTTTGTCTTGGACATTGCCATGGTGATTGATAGATAGCCATGGGCCATGGCTTTTGTTTTTCTACAGTGAATTTATTCTTGAATGCCCAAGTTTTCAGATTCTGTGACCCACATATGTTTGGTCCAAAGCCCATGAATCTATAGTCCACAAATACAAGATTCTATATAAAACTAGTCAGCAACTAGATCAACTCTGTTACAGTTCTTTCCTATGACACTAACACGGTTTAAAAACCACTCATAACATAGTTACAATTGAACTTGTATTGGCAATTATGTCATAGATTCAGGACAATAGTATCAGGACATATGGAAAAGTATCATTTTTTTTACAGCATAAAGCCTAGGGGTTTTGGAGATTCCAAAGAAAAAGAACATCTTTATTTTACGTGCTTTGAAATATACCAATTGTCATATTGCTGCTGCAAGTTTTCCTTGTGGCTCCCGAATACTCCTTTATACTAGTCTTTATTACTCCTTACTGCTTACAGACACATCTTACTGTTCTAAATATACTAATTATCATATTATTCTTACATATCTGCAGATTTAAATATATGTATCTCAAATATGATAATCTCAATGAGTTTGAATAATATAAAATGATTTATGTAATACACATGGAGACGTTTTTCAATACAAACTTCGATTCTTGACCAAAACAGCGATGCAAACTAGAAGCCAGAATTTTCAAGTCACGAAATCTTCATATCCAAGGTCATGAAGTCCCTAATCATAGTTAAGAAGCTAAGATTGCATCAGACCTCTTGTATCTTTTTTCTTTTTCTCTTTGATAGTACACCAAACTTTGAATATATCATCGTGTAACTAGCACTTATACCTGCACACAATTTTTCTTTTATTAACTGGTGTAAACAGTGCCGCTTTACTTCTTTTTTTTATCTTTTTATTTTACTGAAGTAGAGCTATTGTTGATCCACAAGGAGTAAAACTCTCTGATCATAGTTTTTCACCATTCACAAGACTTGAATATGAAACCTTGTTAAAGAGGGAACAAGTGACAAATCACTTGAACCGACATGTATTATTATCGTAAAGCTTTGATTTACATACATTAGAAAAATAATTAGTATTAATTAATATTGGTAAAAAGCAGCATGGTTTGTGTGTGATCATGTCAAAACTGATATGAAGTAGGCAGAATTGTTGATCTCCAACAACAAATAAAACATTCTCAAGGATATCTAAAAAGAAAAGCATGGCAAAAATGAACAAATAAAGAATAATAATTGAAATTATAAGTGAGGGTGATGTGAGCCCTCACTTTTGGTGTCCAAACTTGCACCTTCTTTGACCTCATCTTCAAGCAACTTAGTCACTAACAAACTTAATTCCCAATCACTTTTGCTCATCCCAGATTGGGAAGTTAATGGTGGAGTTAGAGCTGTTAAAACCTCTCTACTTTGATTTTGGAAAGGACCAGAAAAAATGATGAGCATGCTCTTTTCACTTCATTCTTTTTCCTTTTTCCTTTTTCCTTTTTCCTTTTGAAGCTATCTCATGCTTTTTCCCTTTTCGTCTCTTTCTAATTCAATCTCTCTATTCATAGATTTATTGATATTTTCACAAAAAATGAATTTTTAGTCCTACATTACATAAGGTCAAACTTCCATTACTCAACATGGTTTTGATTAGCGTATGTACAAATTACAATTTTACTTGTTACGATCATGTACAAGTTGAGAACTTCATCATCATTATACTTCAAAAGTCTACTCTTTGTTGCGAGTGTAAAATTAGACATATAGGTCGATATAAATGAGATTTAAATTTAAGTTCTTTCCATTTAATTTGAAATCCTAAAATATAAAATTTTAGATTCAATTATTTTAAAATCCTAAAATATAAAATTTTAGATTCAATTATTTTAAAATCCTAAAATTCACTTTCAGGCTCTTTTACAGGAGTGGAGAAGGGGAAAAATAAAAGAAAACCCAATGTAGCGTTATTTGGTAGGTTACATAGGCCAAATATTGGAAGGGATGTATTTTCTTTTGTTTTTTAGGTGCAGAAATTTGGATTTATGCATGAATTCTGGCCCCAAGACTTAAATCTAAATTAAGGCCCCTGTAATAAGAAAACTAAGATACTTTGTGGGCATATAAATACATTGGGAAATGGTCATCTCCACAGCCAACAAAACAAACTGAAAATAAGCAAAGATTAGGTAGTGCCTTAAAACTACAACATTCCTCTTGGTCTTAAAAATAACAACTCCCTTGGCTTTGACACAAGAAGTTGAGCCTCATCATTATATATACCAACACCTCCATCCAATTGAAGCTACCTTCATTTTTCTTCTAATTTGTACTAAAAACTTCTATATTACTTCTAAGACTTCCATCATTTTTCCCCAACTTCTCATACATCTCTTTACAACTTGCATATAATATTGAATGAGTGGCTTCATAATAATAATGAGCTTCTATTGTGTTTTGCTGTGGATGTTAGTATGTATCAATTGTGTCGATATCATGTTTGTTTCGGCTGCTTCTCGGTCATCGAGCCACTTGAGCCCGAAAGTATTGGCAGCACAGAAGGCGGACTTGGTGGAAGGGCTTCCAGGGCAGCCAAAGGTGAAGTTTAGACACTATGCAGGGTATGTGAAGGTGAATGCAAGTCATGGCAAGGCACTGTTCTATTGGTTTTTTGAGGCTGATAAGAAGCCTCAAGAAAAGCCTGTGCTTCTCTGGCTAAATGGAGGTAATTGTCCGTATATCTCATCAGTTACATTAAGAAAGCTTGCTATATTGACATATTTGTCCTACACAATATTATGCATAATATATCACATTCATATGTCCATGCATGCGAAAACTCTGGCTATCTTACTAGTCTTCTGTACTCAGAACCGTTATGTATTTGAACGAAGATATCTCAAACAGGAGGAGAATGTGTCTTATAGTATAAAATAGTCATAGAAGACCATCTGATAATATTAAAGCACTACAGTAGTTACACGGAAATAGGTTTTAAAACCTATCTCCCTTACGGGTCTGTTTAAGAGTGCGATCAGATCATTTCAAGAACTACAACTGATCGAAGATTTTGGAATCATTAATTAGTATAGCATGTATGCTTGAGTAGGTTAGAATGTGGTAGTATTGTAGTTTTCGATGATTTCAGTATCTAACAGAAGTTGTAAAATAGACACAAAGGTCTTAGTAGCTCGAACTCATTCATCTGTTTAGTAGGTAAACAGATATATCATCCCATTCTTGTTGAGAATAAACAACAAATGTGAGTCTAACTTAATTGGTTTAAAGCCCCTGCTGAATTTATCAACAGAATACATGTATAAATAAATATCGAAAATTCTGCCAATAAATAAATGTTTAATTTACTGTTAAATTGAAAATAGATTTATTCAACTTTATAAAACTCGACCATTTAAATACTCCATCTCGTAAATTATGGGTATTATGGACGATTTTAAGGGTCCTTTTTCTTCAAATATTTACATTTATGTTTCAAATGAAAAATATTATATTTTTATGGCATATTGAAATGTTTCGAATGTAAATATTTTAAGAAAAAAATATGTTTATAGCACTTTTGCTACTAATATTAATATTCTTAAAAGACTATGTATCTGATTTAGCTAAAAATTAATAAAATAGCCAAATACCTACATAAAGAATACCCACATTATCCCCTTATTGGAGCGATGAGGAATTAAAGTTCATAAGGAACTAATTAAGATTAAGAAAAATGCCATTGTTATGTATTACATAGTAGATAAAAACAGCCCACTACCATTTTATTTCTTTCTCTTTCTTAGAATTAGCATTAATCCGCTCTAATTGATTGTGATTTTTATTTAGGAATTTTCTAAAAAAATTTAGAATTAATTACATCAATTCCGTTTAAATTGGGTGTTATATATCATTGTTATTTAAAATAACTCCATTCTAAATGGATAATATTAAGTAAAAATTGTGATGATATATATATAATCACATAATCAATGAGATCTTGACCGTGCTGAGGTTTTGGTATATTTTTCTTAAATATTTTTTAAAATAAAAAAATATTTTTAAACATTAATAGTTGTGAAAAAAAAAAAAAGCAAATTTGAATTAGTTAATTTAATTGGGGAAGGCAACAACCTCCAAATATGAAGATCTGAAAAGATTAAAATTAGGTGTGATGGTTTGGTATGTAGCTGCTGCCTCGTTGTTTTGAAAGCTTAATTAACAGCAGTTGTTAAACTTCTCCTTAACCACTTATTAGGTGGTATGCTTAACATATACTACTAATTAACACAATTTGATGGCTTAATTTTCCTTTCATTTGTTTCCTTTCTCTTTGTTTCTTTATCATTTAACATCATTCATCTAATTAATTAATATTAATATACATGTAATTCATTGTTAAATAATATGATGATGTACATGTACAGCACTCTAAAATTCGCTATTATGTATTTCAAAATACACACTAATGAACTTTTTCGTTTCACAATAATTGTCATATTATATTACAGCCCCAGTTACATATTAATGATTAGTTTATCCATTTTGTCCTAATTTATTGCTTTTTTTTTCTTTCCCTTTTTTATTGAGTTCATTCATTTCCAATGAGATTTTGGGGCAACTTGACATTTCAATACAAATTTTGTCATGAATTTGTACTTCCTTAGTATTTCCTCGCAGATTAAAGACGACAAGTATTGTGAAAATGAAAAGAGTATCATTTATACCAGAATTTATCATAATTCACAGCTTTAACACTTAATAAATATGCTTTTTGCTGCTCTATTGAATTGCATGATGGCTTTCCTCCTCATGATTGTTTCAATTAGTCTATCTAACAAAACCCTAAAACTAACATTAAAGGGCTTAAATCGGCTATATCGATGTATACCGGCAATCGGGTCATTCGGTTTGGCTTAGTTCGGTTCGGGTTAATTTCGGGTCGATTATATTCGGGTCCGGTTCGGTTTCGGGTTCGGGTCAACTTCGGGTCAATCTCTTTCGGGTTCGATTTGGGTTAATTTGGGATCGGGTCGTCATCATGTCACTTTTTGGGTCAAAATCGATTCAAAATTGTACCACTATAGGCACAAAAGTCCATCCTAAAAAAATGTGGGTTGGGTCACTTTTATTTGGGTTAAATCAATTCGGGTCCGATTCGGTTTGAGTCATTTTAGGTTCGGTTTGGTTTCAGTTCGGGTTGGAATCGAGATTCATTAGATTTCGAGTCGGTTCATTTCGGTTTTCGTGTCAAAATCGGTTCAACTATTTTGGATGTCGGTTCGGTTTGGGTTTCAGGTCGTTTGGGTTGACCCGTTCGGTTCGGGTCAATTTTGTCAGTCTATATCGATGTTTACACCTTCTTTTATATTATTAATAAGGGATTAAAATTCTGACCTCAGATAATTATGGGTAAAATTTGTTCACGAAAATTTTGTGATGATGATGATAAAATTTTAGTTTGAAGCCTTCTAATGGATTAATATATTTCATCAGGGCCAGGATGCTCTTCAATTGGGTATGGAGAAGCAGAAGAGTTGGGCCCTTTCTTTCCTGAAAAGGGTAACAAGCCCAAGCTCAAGCTCAATAAACATTCCTGGAATAAAGGTGGTCAATTCCTTTCCTTTCTATTGTGTCTTGTATTGTCATTATTTATTTTTATTGGAATTATTGAAAATTGTGTTTTTGGCATAAGCAGTTAAGGACCTAAAATTAGGTGTGCAAGTGTTTTCCTAAAAATGTCTTTTATATTTTTATTTATAAAAAGACAGGGATTACATTCATTAAGATCAACCGTCGTTATAAACGTCCTCAACAGTTATTTTGTTTCCTAATTTATTTCAGTAAAAAATAATAATAATTTTTTACCAGATATAATTTATTTTCCATTTTTGAGTCCACTCTCTTTGACACCTTTATTATTATTTTTTTGGGTATTTTCAGCTGCCAACCTGTTATTTGTGGAGTCTCCTGTAGGAGTTGGATTTTCCTACACCAACAACAGCAGAGATGTTAGTGACCTTGGTGACACAATTGCAGGCAATAATTCTCTCTCATTCCCTCGTTGTCAGTTCAACTTTGGAATTTAATTTCCCGCAAATTATTAAAATTATTTTCTCTGTTTAATTACCAGCCAAGGATGCATATATTTTTCTCATAAAATGGTTCAGAAGATTTCCTCAGTACAAATCCCATGATTTTTATCTTTCTGGGGAGAGTTATGCAGGTAATTACTGAAAGTACAAATCCTAGATGTCTGATGTTTACCTCATTGCTAATGTGTTTGTGTTGCTTTCAACTCACAAATAGGGCACTATGTTCCTCAACTTGCTGAGGTCATTCTCAACAACAATAAGGTTGTTTCCAAACAAGAGCACATCAATCTCAAGGGTTTTATGGTATGTATATATACCTTTCTACTGGACTCGCTTTATCTCAAGTACGTAACTATGTCGGACACTTGTAATTTGCTGAGTCTGACCTGACACTTGTGTCGGTCATTTGATGCTTCAACAGGGACATGGAAAAGTCCGTGTCACATAGATCATTCATGGGTTTTTCTACTTTTGGCATAGAGAAAATTACTTATATTTTTATTTATTTCCAAGCATGGTTACTGGTACCCCCTGTATACATATCCTCTTTAGTGATTCAGTAACATTGTCTTTTATCAGCTGGGAAATGCACTGTTGGATGATGATACAGATCAAAGAGGGATGGTAGATTATGCATGGGACCATGCTGTGATCTCAGATCGTGTTTACAATGAACTTAAGAAGAACTGTGATTTCAGCAAGAAGAATCTGTCAAAACCTTGCAATAGGGCCCTCAATGAATTCTTTAACACGTACAGACTTATCGACATATACAGTTTATACACTCCTATTTGCATCGAAAATCAGACTACATCAACTCACAGAAGGAATACTCAGCCTCCAATTAACAATAGTGTCTTTGCTCTTGTAAGTCTACTGAAAACAGTTTCTTTGTTTATCACTAGGAGCACTAATAGGAGTTCTTGGATTATAGTAAACTAAACCAAAAGGTCTCCCTAATTGGTCCTCTTCCTCTACTTCCTTTATACAAAGTATTAAGTAGTTAGTGGTTCTTAAATCAAAGGTCCAATGAAAGCTGCCTCTCTGCAATTATGCAATCCAAACGCAAGGCTATTACCCCCTCCCCCAAATACCCCTGAAACAACCTATCTTACCGGGATTCTAGAGGTATGAATTGGGTGGAAAAATTGCATAACCTAAACCTCCCTAGCTCCCAGCCTTAATTAGAGGGACTCATTGTGGAAAGCTAATTAGCATATTTCGAAGGGATTTGCATCAAAGTAATCAATGTCATGTTGTGATTGTTGTATCGCAGCATGAGTGGCTGAGGGCAGGGTATGATCCATGTATAGATGACTATACTGAGACGTATTTCAATAGACCGGAGGTCCAAGCAGCATTACATGCCAATGTCACAAAGCTCTCGTATCCATGGACTCACTGCAAGTACGTGTGATCAATAGCATGGTAGGCTAATGTATTACCAACAATGTTTTATAGAAGACTTTTATTCGGTTTGATTTTTGTGCTGGATCCATCTCTTCCGATTTGATAAAAGGGACTAGTGAAATATGCATTTTGGGTTTGTTCCGTGACTTGGAAACAATCACTTAAGAAATGGTCATGGTTTTGACAGTAACAACATTACTTCTTGGAGCGATTCACCGTCCTCAATGCTTCCAACCATAAGAAAGCTAATAGCCAAAGGCCTACGCGTATGGATATTCAGGTGACTGACTCCCCCTTCCTCTCCCATTTGCTATAATTCTCGCGAACTTTCAGATGTTCTACTCTTTGCAATTACTTGCTTCAGCAGTTATCTCTGAAATGTACTCTTCTTCAAAATGTTAAAATCTATGTCAACTTGGAGTTATTGTGAGTGCTCGAAATTAGCTAGAACATGATATATATCAATCTCTTAAGAATGCTATGCTTGTGGTATTTGATGCATGGAGACTAATGTTATGTTCCTCTACTTTGCAGTGGGGATACTGACGGCAGAATTCCGGTGACATCTACGAGGTACACTCTCAGAAAGTTGGGACTTAAAACTAAGAAAGAATGGACAGCTTGGTACAGCGGCCCACAGGTACTTTCTCACTTCTCTTTACGTAATCCGATCCAAGTAACCCAAAATCAAACACAAAATAAAACAATCGAGTTTTGACCAAAACCCAAATTGAGCACACCCTAACTAACCAAAATGAGTTGGTGTTGCTGTGTTTAATTATGCCCATGGAAAATCCAAACACGACAAAAAACGACCGAATTTGAACCTATAAATCCCATCCAAATATTCTATCGACCCATTCTCATATTTGTTCGATCCAACTTACTCATTTGCCAGATATATTTAATAACGTATCTCAAATTATAGAGGTTTCGATAGATTGATTCTGTGAATTATCTGTGTAATGTAGGTGGGAGGATGGACAATTGAGTATGAAGGATTGATGTTTGTGACAGTAAGAGGTGCAGGGCACCAAGTTCCAACCCTAAAGCCTAAGGAAGCTTTGCAGATTGTGAAACACTTCTTAGAAGACAAAAAATTGCCGCCTACTCCACCTTCTTGATCCTGCCTCATCCAGTCTTATGCTCTCATCAACTATCATCCTCCCTCCACCTTCATTTTTGCATATCTTTTGTAACACAGTTTTTGGTGTTCAATTTTGATGTTCTTGTAAAGAAATTGTTTTTTGATATAGAAATATTTGGGTGCAATATCTCCTCTGTGCATATATTTTAAAAGTAAAACATGCATTTTGAAGAATTAATTGAGAGTCTAAAATAACACAATCCAGATTTTAATTTGAACTTATTCATCTAAAACAATCAATGTAGAATTCTCCTTATGAATACATAAATTGCATTTTTCCAACAGGCTCTAATCAATAGCCAAATCCATCACAAGATCATCAATCTAAACCCAATACAACATGATTTGGGCCTTTCAAACGTACACCACTACAAGAACCACTTTTAATGACGGGTTTTTAACGACAGTTAAAAGGACAAACCGTCGTGAAAACTGGACCGGTGGCATTTTTGTAAATAACAGGCATTTTTTAACATATATGACGACGGTTCTAATGTAAAAACCATCGTTATAGGTTTTCTCAAACATTTAACGACGGTTCTTCTTACAAAACCGTCGTTACTGAACCGTCGTCATATGTCTTTCAAATCGGCTTAACAACGCGATCTGTTGTTTTCACGCCCACTTACAACTCTCGGTCTTATCGTTTTCTATAGTTTTTCTCTCCTCCGGGGACCTCCTTATCAGATCTGGAATTCGTTCCTTGTCGCCGGTCGACTTGAATTGGTAAGCCTCTCCTTACTCTCGCCGTTTAGATCTCTTCTCTCTTAATCTTTCATTTCTTTATAGTTTCATCTCGTTTCTTTTAAGTGTAGATCTCTTCAAATTCTCACTTGTCAACCCCGACCACCCTCGCCGTTTTCGGTTCTTAGGTATGAATCTCTATCCTCTCTTATTTTTCGCTTTAAATTATTTAGGAAATTGTTTTACGATTAAATGTTGAATGTATTTGCGGTAATTATGTGAATATTGAGAATGTGGGTAACATTTTTTAGTTTATTAAGTTGGAAATTTGTGAAATGTTTGAGATTTTGAGAAATAGGTTTAAGAGTTTAGGATTTGTGGTAATTATATCGAAATATGATAGGTAAGGTTGGTAGATCAAAAGAGTGCATCGGGATTTGTTTAGGGTTTTAGAGAAATATAAAGATAATTTGGATATAGGGTTATCCCCAAAAACCTTCTCATAAAGGTAAATTTGTATCCAAATTTGTTTATTTTGATGAGGTGATGTTGGGGTGAACTCATTTATCCAATTATCGTAATTGGTATCCAAATATTTAGAGAAATAAAAATATTTGTGGTTTAGGGTTTGAGAAAATCTAAAAATTTGTGGTCATACATTTAAGGATATAAATGTGAAAATGTAAAAAATTGGAAAGGTATTTGGATGTAGGGATCTCCCCAAATACTTATCATAAAGATAAATTTGTTATCAAATTTATTTATTTTGATGAGTTGGAGTTGGAGGTATCTAAATTTCCGGTTTCATTTTTGGGTACAAGTTTGTTGTATTATACATGATTGTAAACTAGAGGTCGTGATTTTTTTGAAGTTTACGTAATTCATAAGAGAATAATAAAATATGAATGAAATGTTGAGGCCACCCTTTAATTTCCTTTAACGACGCAAGATATAACGGGAATTAAAATTATCTTATTGTGATTAACAATGAAGTCGGTTTTACAAGACAAAACAGGAAGTGTACATGCAACATAGGCCGATATACAAAGAAGGGTAGAAGGTCGATGAGTCAAATGGAAACAAAAGGTAATAAACATGAATGACTATTCTTTATGACCTTTTGTTTCCATTTGACTCTGCGATCCTTCTGCCCTTATTTGTAGATCGACCTATGTTGTATGTACACTCCATTTTTGTCTTGTAAAACCGACCTCGTTGTTAATCACAACAAGAGCATTCTGGTTCCTATTATATCTTGGGTTGTTAAAGGAAATTAAGGGGGTGGCATCAACATTTCATTCATAATTTCATTATTATCTTATGAATTACATAAATTTCAAAAAAATCATGTCTAATTTATGATAAATGTATAATACATCAAAATTGAAAACAAAAAGGAAACTATATATATATTATATATTATATACGTAAATAATTTTCTTACACAGACAAATAGAGGGAAAGGGATATATATATATATATATATATATATATATATATATATATATATATATATATGGTTTAAGGATTCATTTATCCAATTTCCTAAATTTTTAATATTGGAGAGATATTTAAATATAGGGATCTCCCCAAGTACTAGTCATAAAGATAAATTTGCTATCAAATTTATTTATTTTAATGAGTTGAAGTTGGGGGTGGACTAATTTATCCAATTACCTAAATTTTTGGTTTCCTTTTTTGGTGCAAATTTGTTGAATTATACATGATCGTAAACTATAGTACATGATTTTTTGAAGTTTACGTAATGCACAAGACAAGTAATGAATATCAATAAAATGTTCGGGTAATCCATTTAGTTTGCTTTAACAACCCAAGATATAACTAGAACCAGAGTTCCTATAACCTTATTAACTTTAGTAATGAGGTCGGATTCACTAGATAAGACATAGAGTCTATGTGCAGCGTGGGTCAAGTACATCGAAGAAAGGAAAAAGGGGTAAAGGATTCATCGGAGAAAAAGGTGCTAAACAATAGGGAATTATATATTATTAGTTTTGTGATTGTTTATCATCTTTCTCTCCGATGAATCATTTATCCCTTTTTCCTTTCTTTGTGTATCGACCCGCACCGCATATAGACTTTATGTCTTGCCTAGTGAATCCAACCTCATTGTTAAAGTCAATAAGGGTTATGGGAACTCCGATTCTAATTATATCTTGGGTTGTTAAAGTGAATTAAATGGATGACCTCAACATTTTATTCATATTAATTTGTGCTATGCATTATGTAAAATTTCAAATAAAATCATGTCTACTTTATAATAATGTATAATACATCAAAATTGGAAGCAAAAAGAAAATTATATATATATATATATATAAAACAATTGGAAACCAAAAATTTTTTTGAATGAGAAGAGGGGTAGAGGTTTTATTGAGAGAGTTCGTAAAAATAATTTTTGACTTAACTCTCTCCTTCGATCATAGAGAAAATGAGTTATAGAGAACTTTCTTTACACTCAACAGACAAGTGATGCGGCGGGCGGAGGCACCATTTTAAACATGGGCCCATTGTCCGATCCCCTCCCGAGAGCAATGAATCGGTGGAGGGCCCTTTCTCTCGTTCTTCTTCGGTTCGAAGGAACTTATCGAAGGAGAAGGGGAGGAACCTCCCTAAGAAAAAGAAGAGAAACTTCCCTAAGAAGAAGTGAGGTTCTCCGCCTCTACCTCCGCACGAACTCCAAGGAAGCAAACAAAAGACCAAGCTCTCCAACGGCGAGTTAGAAGATTCATCATTTGATAAGGGCCAAAAGAACTAGGCTCCTAAATGTTACCTTTTGCCCTTGACTTTCTTGGAGTAATGAGCTCACTCTTGACGAGGTTCGTGGGTGAGATCATTGAGTTTTTATGTTATCCACCTCCGTATGTATTTCTTTTTTGAAACTTTGTGATTTAAATGATTTCAATATTCATGTCAAAAGTTCATCTCTATTTTCTTGAATAGATGTTTTTTAGTAGATTGAGTTATGTGTTTGTTTTTATGACTATATTGCTTGCTTAGAGTTCGTGCAGAGATAGCATGGATTGCAAATATGATGTATATATATGTTATACGAAGCTACCTTTGCAACAACTCCAAGTAAGTAATATCATCGTAAAAACAATAACATAATTAAATCTATTACAAAAGCATCACTTTGGGTAAATAGAGATGAACTTTTTCACATAAATAATGAATAAGTACTCTTTGTATTATAATTTCACATTTGTAATATATTCATTATGAAATTTTGTTCTCGAACTCGTTGTGGTTGTAGTAAGTGGAAAATTTATCCTCTTGTATTGTAAGTTGTGATGTATTATAAGTTGTGATGTATTTGGAAAATTATGGCTATTGCTTATTATCGTGTAAGTTGTGATGTATTTTGTACGAGGTACGGAAAAACAAAAAAAAAACTATTAAAAAAATTTAAAAATATGACGACGGTTCTTACATTAGAACCGTCGTCATATGCCCTCGCCTTCGGGACGTATGACGATGGTTCTACTATAAGAACCGTCGTTATAGCGTATATGACGACAGTTCTTACATCTAAACCGTCGTCATAAGTAACATTTAACTACGGTTTTTGAACCGTAGTAAATATATACAACGACAGCCACATACACGACACTAGTTAACTATCATTAAATGTCATTTTTAACCGTAGTTAAAAGTAATTCTCGTAGTAGTACTAATGCTTGAAAAACTATTCTAATTGTGTCCAAAATAAATCTGAATCAATTCAACAAACCCTTCTGCCAAGTCTCTAATACTGAAACAAATACTGTGTTTTAAGTTTGAATCTCTGACAAATCTCTAGACACTATCATAATACCAAATCTTAATTAGTGTCATTAAATTTTTGCACTTATGACTGTGTAAAGAATAGGCAGCAAATCTCTTATAACAACTTCTATGCTTCATCAGTTAAGTCAACGACAGGTAACGAGCTTTATGTTGTCATGCAAATTCCTAAATGATCCTGGAGCATATATTGCTAAGTAACACATCAGTATGTTAGGTCTATAAAACACACTTATTTTTTCATTCGTCCAATAATCTGTTGACATATAGCGAATGAACAAATACTCCTAAATTCATCGGACGTTCTAATGTTACAAATATTACCGTTAAAATTATTAAAATTTATATTTAAAAAACCTTACAAATGTTGAGACACACCTAAAACATAGACCACTAAACAGATTTTCAAGCTAAGTCGCTTGTTAACCGACACCCAGAAGCATATGATTATTGAATAAGATACTGTACTAACATACTCCTTAATCTAATTTAACTAATTAAGCAGGAAAAGCGCTGATAAGACGTTGGCAATCAACAAGATAAGCAAAACCATAAGCCATATTTGAGAGAGTAGCGTCGTGAAGCTCACACGACGAAGTGGCTGTGGCGTCGGTGGAGAAGAACACCCTAAACCCTCTCACAAACGCCTCCCTCGCCGTCGTTTCACAGCACAGATTCGTCATCACACCCGTCACTATCACCTCCTTCACCCCCATCTCCCTCAGCCGCTCCTCCAGGCGCGTGTTCCGGAACGCGCTGTACGTGTTCTTCTCCACCACTTTACTCCCCGCCGCCGCTATCATTATCTCCGGCAGGAGCTCGGACTCGGGGGTGCCGTCCACGATAAGGTCGCCGAACCACCACTCCCCAGAACCCCGCCGTCGTCACCGGGTTTGTGGGAGTGGCGCGTGAAGATTACGGGGATGCCGGCGCGTTTGCAGAGGTCGATGGTGGTGGTTATGGCAGGGAGGATGGGCTTCGCCGTGGACGAGAAGTAGTTTTGCATATCGATCACTAACAGAGCGGCGGAGTTCGGGTCAGGTAGGCGTTTTCGGATCTCGTATTTCTTGTATGATGATGACGATAACGGTGAGGATTGGGTTGCCATTTTTCTGGAGAGAGAGAGAGGGAGAGAGAGAGAGAGCAGGCTTGTCGATAAATGGACGTTTGTAGGATATATATAATTGTGGCGGTCACTATGATGGAGAAAGTAGAAGTGCTGCTAATAATGGAGATATTCTAGGACGTTCTTGGGCTTATTTGGATTCGAACTCAGGGTCTATGGATTGGTATATAGGTTATTTATTGTCTTTTTTTTTTTGGTGCAGGTTATTTATTATTATTATTATTATTAATGGACAATAAAATTACACTTTTATTATAATAAAAATTAAATTTTATAAATACCTTCTCCACAACTAAGGCCATGTTCGACAACAAGTGGTTGGAGTATCTTTTATCGTTTTGACCAAATCAAAACATTAATCAACCAAATATTAGCATTCGATAAGTTAGTGTTTTAATTAACGTTTGCAGTAGCTTTTAACGTTTCAAGTAGTGTTTTTGAAAAGCTAAGAATATTAGTTTTTACATTTGAAAGTAGCGTTTCATATTTTTTGACAAAAAATCCCTTCATTAATTTATATTTGACAAATTATTTATATCCTTTTACGTCAATTTACAATAATCGGCTAACTCAACCACTAAATTTACCGAACACATTTATTCAACCGCTCAATTGAACAGGTTATCCGCTAACAGCTAAAATCTAACGAGTTATTAGCTACCTAAACAGACTATCGACTACACAAACAACTATCCGCTACTCAAACAACTCATTTTGTCGAACATGGCATAAGTAAAGGATAGGAGAGGTTTTTCTAAATTCAGTCTCTTTGTCAATAATTTGCGTAAGAACTTGGATAATTTTGCTATAGGTAGATTATTTCAAAATTTCGGCAAAGTGGTTTATGCTTATATTCCTAGTAGGTCGGCTAGGAGAACTTTCTCTAGATTTAGGATTTGGACCCCTAAAGAACGTCTACTAGCACAGGTGACGAAGGTGAGAATGAGCCAAGATATGGAAGGTGGCACAGTCATTAAAACAATATGTGGAAGTGTTTGAGATGAAAATGTCTCTTGGTTTAAGAGAAGCATAATTTTTGAGGGGTGTATTCCAATGGAAGCTGAGTGGCTTGAAGAAGTTCCGAGGTCTCACCTCCCTTCCCTAGTCAAATTCACCAAGTTGGGAAAGTTTAGTTTTGTTATTACTTTTGAGCTCGAAGAAGAAGCTAAGAGAGTTCCGTCGGAGGATGAAGAGATCCTTCTTTTGTGGTTTAACAAATTTAGAAAATGGTCAAAAATTGATATTTGTCGGTCTAGAAGGACTTGGGTTGAGCTCTTAGGATTGCCACTACATGGGTGGAATAGAGAAAACATTCAAAACATTTCGGTGCTTTGGGCGGATATGGTTTCCATTAGTCTAAAAATAGAGGATTTAAAATCTTTCTCTTCAACAAAAGTGCTTTTAGACACTCTTGATTTAAATCTCATTGATGGAAGGTTCTCATTGTATTTGGGTTCTTCTAGTAATCGAGTTAATGTACTCGAATCGAGAGCTGCAAGTTAAGCATTTGGGCCCTTTGAGCTTATTTCCGGAGGAAATCATGCTGAGATTCCGCAAAGTGTAGGGAAGGTATCCTTTGCAATTTTGAATCCTTAGATTGTTATGTAAATGTGGATTCGAACCCAAACGAAATTGTTAAGGATAGTATTGTAGGTGATGGATGTGAGGTGGTGGAAGTTAGCTTCCAACAGAGGAATCAAGCGGAAGAGCCGGAGAATCCAAATCATTTCGAGTCTTCTGCTCCAAAGGAAGACGAAGAAATGAGTTCATCTAGTCGTACGTGGTCCGATGTGTTAGTTGGAAGAACTCCTAATCCTGTCAAAGTTTCTCAACTAAGAAGTAATGAGATCTCTAACTTTGAAGCCACGATTGGAAGCACTCGAGGTTGATGAGTTTGTCATTAAGGCCGGCAAAGTGTGGGAAGTAGCAAAGGCGGCGGGGCTAGCAACCAAAGGTCACGACTTAATCATTTTGGCGAGAATTGCACAAAGTCTTGCTTGAAGAAAAAAGAAATTTGAATCTCTAACTTCCTCTATGAGACCCCTTAACAGGACTTCTTTTAAGGAGCAAATTATTCTTATAGTCTGCTTCCATGTCTCGTGATCTTTCAAGCCGTGCTTGATTGCTTTTAACTTCATCTTTTTCATCATTAATAGGCACTCGCTTGATGGCTTTTGGAGATAGTGGGAAAGCTCATGGAGGAGGTATTTGCTCCATTTACTTGTCTCTTGACTCCAGCGTGAGTGGACCAAGTGTTGTATCAAATACAAGGATTCATGTTAAACATGCGTCGAGGGAAGTGACTATTGGAACATAGATGCTTGGCGGATCTTTTTTCAGGACGAGTTATCGGTAGCCGTTTGGAAGTTTTCTACTTCTACTAATTTAGGCGTGTTTTTGGTGGATCAATTAATGGCAGGTTTATTTTTCTTAGTCTGTTCCCATTAGTATTTATGGGCTAATTTTCTTGTATTTTTGGGCTCTTAATCATCTTTTTTCTGTTGTACTTTGTCATGGTTGTACTTGGCTTACTAGCTTTAATGATAAAAAAAAAAGTAAAGGATACATAATAAAAATAAGGCCTTCGTTAAAAATTTTTTAAAAAAGTCTTTGTTCGACAATAACGTTTGGGGTAAATTTTAGTGTTCGTTAAGGTAGTGTTTTAACTAGCGTTTGTAGTAAATTAGAACATTTCAAGTAGTGTTTTAAAAAAGTTAAGAATATTAGCTTTTCACGTTTAAAAGTAATGTTTTATATTTTTTTAACAAAAACATCCTTTCATTAATTTATATTTGGCAAATTACCTATATTGTTTTACGTCAATTTATAATAATTACCTAATTCAACCAATAAATTTATCAAACGCATTTATTCAACTACTCGGTTGAACAGCTTATCCGATAACGGTTAAAATCTAACGGTTATCAAATACCTAAACAGAGTTTAAGGTATACAAATAACTCATTTTGTCGAACAGGACTTAAATAAGGATTTGATGAGTATATTAGGCAGTTGAAGAAAACTTAATTAGTATGAGTCAGGCTTATATAAGTACTTGAAAAGGTAAATATAAATATGTCATATTTGATAAGACATTTGAATAAAACTAATTTGTGCTTTTTTTTTATGAGGAATACTTAAAAAGGCAAATATATATTAAAAAACAAGCACAAATTAGTTAAGTATGACATATTTATTTAAAACATCAAAAAACATGAAACAAAAAACTGACAAAATTTTTTAATTATTTATATATAATCTAGGAAAAAATAACGACGCATATGATTCTTGAGAGAAAAGTTGTGCTTTTCATTTTGGAGGCTTTCAACCTGTGACTTGCGCAGTTTGCCTATTCTTACCATATATTATCCTGCCTAATGCTTGGTAAAAGTTCGGGTTCGGGTCGAAATCGAGTCGGTAATCGGATGAAGTTTTATGTCCGATTTTTTCAGATCGGACGATTTAGACAAGTGTAAATTCGAATTAAAATCGGGTTCGAATGAAATAAATATGAAAATTTTATGTCCGAATTTAAAATTCGGACAAAAGAGTCATACCCAAACCCTTTTTTTATCGGACAAATTCGGATAATTAAAATCGGACAAAATTTTGTCAGCGCTAATCCTGCCATTGCTATTTTATTTTATCAAGTTTTATATTTATATGAAAAGGAACTTGAAAGCTCTCGTCCTCTCTCTATTTCTCTTTACTCGCTCCTCTCTCTCTCTCTCTCTCTATGCTTCTTTTAATAACTAAAGTCTTGCCCCATTTTTAGCCCCACTCAATTACTAAATTGTACACAATTTTATGGTAAATTATAAAAGAGAGATAAGAGAGGGACCAAGGAGAGAAAAAGTGAATGGGGATGTAAATGGGGATTTAAGTTAAGAGAGAGAAAGAGGTCTCAGCTTTAAATGGAGAAGAGATAATGTGATTTAGGGGCCTTGAAAATAGGGATTCAACAAAATAATTAATAAAAATGAGGGGTTTTTTTCCTCGGTCCAAATTGAAGAAAATAAAATCAATTTGCTCTTTTTTTTTCCTTCAAATTTTCTTTACACCTAATTTTTCTAGAATAAAATGAAGTCCTCGATTCTAGAATATGGAGTTTTAGTGTTGGATGAAATCCAATTAAACCCAGATTTTCCTTCATAGCATCATAATAATTAAATAGCACATATTTGCTTAGAATGTTGTCTTGCAAGTGAAAAAATTACTATAATTAATAGTTGGTTAAGCGTGTAATCCTACATTGATAACCAATTATGTAAACAAGTTAGAATTGTGGAGAGTTGATTTTTTTCCTATGTGCTTTCTTAATGTTCCAACGTTCTGAAAGTGGGAAAATTAACTGAGAATTATTCTCATTTTGTATATTCAGCAGAGTTGTAAAGCAAAGAACTAGAATAACTACTTGATAAATAGGTTGCGATGCAGTCCGTATGTTCACCCTCCGAAACGTCTTAACATTTTAAAAAGAAAAGATTGTATCACGGTAAACTTGCAAGGTGAATAAAACGGAAAGAGATGAGTAGAATCTAGTAACCTCAGCTTTCTTTGGTTTGTTGCGTCTCATTTTAGTTCTTTTGAACATCTTCTCAGGCCATGGCTTTAGACATTGTAGGGATTTTCAGTCTTTTTAGACCCTTGAATAAATACATCTCATCTCATAGCTATAGTCATAAATACATGCATAAATCTTCTAGGGAATTCATATCTTTCCTTAAATAAATGACTGAGATGTCTCATAGCATTTTGCATGATGCATAGACCATGGCATTGATATAGCTTTTACCATTGTCGGGTTTTGATCTGCAAACATGGTCGTCGTCTTAGGTTTCTTCCCATACATTGTCTTTAAGAATGTTTCAAAAATCCACGGAAAAAGTCAATTATCTCATTATACAAAAGAGCAACTCCACATATCACAGTTTCTTTATAGTGGTTCAAAACAATAAAAACATCAAAGGGTCGATACTCTTTATTTATCAAAAAAGTTGTGTTAATGGTAATAACATCACCAAAATTACTACCGTTAAATATTATCTTTGCGTCTGCCTAGAAAATATTTGTAATTTGCTCTTCTTGTGGATTTGAATGTCAAAAACAAATGAAGGATTTTCAATTATTCACTTCCTGAAATACAAAAGTAGGCTCCTAACTTCCTCGTATTGTAACAATATCTTCCTTTTGGATCTAAGATAATTTTTCTAGTCTTGCTTCATAAAACCAAGATGCACATTACCACCTGCTTGTCTTCCAATTAATTCATGAGATGCTTCCAACCTTTTGCCATATGCTGGTAACATATGGACACACTCTGAAAGTTGAGGCTCGTGGTTATGCTCAGCTTAAAATGCATAAACTCGGTATTTTTCAGTTTCTCGATTAAGAGATTTAATCATATATGTGCATCACTGTCGAGGAGGCCAGTGGCGTGATGGCCACTGGCTCTACCCTCCACCCACTCCCCGGGTTCGAATCTTGGGGAGCAATATTCCTCAATTGTGAGGATATTGTGTGTGGTGGAGGCTGGGCTGATACCCCTATCCCCGGCTCGTTAGCTCGTTGGCGCTTCCTCGAGATAGGGGCCCAACAAGTGGCCCGTACGTGTAAAATATTATTTGACATTCATTGGTGTCAATCACCCTGTTTTTGGACATTTATTGGCGTAACTTTTTGAACCCCAAAACCAGTCCTCCTTGCATCTATTCTCTGTAAAAATCAAATGAAGCTTGCTTGGACTTAAACTCCATACTTTTTAGACATATAGGTTGTAGCTGTATTTTCATTGAATTGGCCGCAAGTGTTACATGTATTTGACGTCCAATTACCCACTTCTTCTTCAATCTCAATCGGTTTTTCATTTAGTGGGTGTTTGGCCTAAATTTTAAAGTGTTTTTTACTCTAAAATCTAAAATTAGGTCAAGCACTAATTCTTTCTAAAATTAAAATTGTTTTTGAGAAGTGATTTTGGAAAAAATCTCCCCAAACACAAAAATAGTAAAAAATATTTCTGTTTCTAATTTCTAAAAAATCCGTCAACAATAAGAGTAATTAGCACAACCTCAATCCTTCTCTTTCTACTTTTTTATCTCCTTTCTCTCTCCTCTAGCTCTTTCTGCTTTGTTTTGTTTTATCTCTCTCTTTCTAAAAATTTGGCTAAATAAATTAATTATTTGAAAAATACCTGTATAAAATTTAGGCCAAATACTTTAATTTTTTTCCAAAAGTAATTTTTAAAAAATATTTTTTAAAAAATATTTTTTAAAAAACTACGCCAAACATACTCTTATATTTCTGCAACAATATAGAGATGATCATAAGTAATGCATATCAAGCATGAGTTCTCTAAAAATAATCTATCTCATTATTGATTTTTTTAAGTAATTTGTCTTAGTCTTTCTTTGCAGAATAAATTCTCTAGCATCTATAGCAAAATGACTTCCAACCAAGCTCTTAAATTTAAATCTTCATCTTTGCAAAAAAAAAAAACAAAAACAAAGGCACACCCTTTTGTTTTTCACAAATTCTTGTATGAGACTGTTTCACGACAACTTATTGTGAGACGGCATACATGGTAAATTTTTTGGGGCGCTGAAATAGAGAATGAAACATACACTCTTTTTTCAAAACTAAAAAAAAAAGTCCCCTCCTTTTTTAAATTTTTTCTATAAATCCTAAGCATACTACAACTCTCTTCAAAGCTTCCTTCAAGTGTCTTGGCCAGTATGTGATTTAGATATCATGATATGATTGGCCTCATTGTTCATTTTCAGGCGTATTTGTCGTTCAACTCCCTTTCCAAATCTTCAAAGGTTTCATAGACTTTTCCGCAGGTTAATGATTTTCATCTTCAACAACTATAGTGATACATGCAAAACACAATGAGTTATATAATAATATATTAAATAGTAACATATTGACAAATAATAGCAATAAAAAAAGTCATATATCCAAAACATTATTATTCATATATATGCATTTCCGTTGTCACATTTGTTTTAACATATAAACATATTTTAAATAATCGTACTTGTAAGATATTATTAGTCATTCAATCGTAATATTATTAGTCATATTTAATTTACTTTCAAATAGCCACACGTAACTAACTACGTGAATAGTCTTTGAGTAGTCTTACATGCAATATATGATTAGACATATACTAAGGTATACAATAAAATGGAGCATTTTAAATATGATAGTCACTTATTGTTAATATAATTAGTCATCCCATATCTTAGAATAATCATGGACTATTAATTTTCAATAAATAGTCACATACGAAATATAAAATTAGTCGTATATTAGTATATTAAATAAAGTAAATAATTCCAAATAGAATTAGTCACTCATACATGACATTATTAGTCCCATAAACATTATTCTAATACCATCAATTAGTTTATTACATGAACTCATCATAATTAGTTGTCTATGTAAGGTATTAATAGTAGTATTAACATACTTTAGATGTTAGTAATATTATACTTCGTAAAAAGTCATATATCGAAAACATAAGTCGTCATATTATAATGTGTGACGCAAATTAGGGTTTATAAAACAAAAATCAGAACATCTTTTAACTCTTTCCGCTATAGATCCCTCCATTAGTGTGCCCGGTGTTTTTCCACTACCACCATTTCCATCGCAAAAGATCGACGATGAATGTTGAACGATGAACGAATATCTTGTCGGCAATAAATGAATATCTTGACCACGATGAACAAACATTGCGACAAATTCAAACACAATACCCTACAAACATATGTAAATATCGTGACAATGAATGAACATCTTGATGATGATGGACAATAAGATCGACGAATTTTTCTGCACAAACACGAGTTGTCAATCGCCGACGAGTATGGAAGGAGAAGATGATACGACGATGAATGAATTTCTTGTGAGAATAAAAATTGACGAGAAGTAGAGAGAAGATGGTTGACAAGAGGATGATGATGAAGTTTAACAAGAAAGAAAGTCTCGTTTGCTTAAATATGCGTTTGAAATTCACTTGCCTATGAACATGTGTGGGTTTACCAATACAATATCTAACGTGACATCTCTTTCTCACAATAAGTTAACGTAAGACAGTCTCCCACAAGACGTAATGTTTGTTTTTATAATTGTATTTGGGAACTCTATTGGCTAATTTATTAAGATTCCATCCATTCTCTTATCTTTTTTCAAATAATTTTTAATGAACAATGTCTTGGAAGGCTATAGGTGTTTTAAAGATAAAGAAAAGAAACAAAATAATACCTTGGTTACTTGAGCAGTGATATATATATTTGATTACTTGTAGTTGAATTCTATCCTAATATTAAATTTTTTTCCTTTCTATTTGATGACAGGTTTGGTGATGGCAAATGGTAATCCTTTGATGGGAAAAAAGATGGCCAAAGCCCACACAGTGGAAAATTTTTATATTTAACAACTTTACTTTGTCTTTGTGTTTGAAGCTCTTATAAGCATTGGATATGGAGATGCTGATTTGGGAAAGAGACGTGAACCTTGCAGTAGAATTGTTCACTGCAGATGAGCCGCTCCCCAATAATAAAATGGTAGATTTTGAACTTATGAAAATGAGTGGAATTGTAGTCTGCTTAGGAGATTTTTAAGTTATGAGGCGGCTAACAAATGTTAACTATGCTGGGATATGGTAATTTAGTTTGGGACTGCTGAATATATATCAGATCAGGTTATGCCTGTTGGTAAAAGAAAAGGCTAGATTATGAATTTGTTGCAAATTTTCATCGTATGTGACATATGATATGAAGTTTATCAATTATAAATAAGTGGAAGATATTATTACTTATGATCCAACCCAGTCGGACCATGAGCTATGTCAGGTCGTCAACTAGTTCAGCCAATCAAACCAGTTGAATCATTCACCCAATTCTACAGTTGGTCCGCTTAACATTGTGGCCAAGGCCCAAGGGGACTATTCCTTTGGCTAGCATAAATTAGACATACAAAAACCAAAATGGTGAGATTAGCAGAAGATCGAAATTGCCTTAACCACTCAGTAAGCAGCACTCTTGAATATTGTTCAAGCGTAAAAATATATAACAATCTCCAAAATAACATAAAAAAGAATTATGCAATTCAAACTAGAGAGAAATCATTCAAAATTTTGCTTGCCAAAATCCGCTTAATGGCTGCTTGGACAATAAGCGATGCAGTCATTCATCATCATCGTCGTAATTGAATTTAATCGAATGAGATTGCAAATCAATTTGCCCACCCCTGTACGTACCGCGCTTCTTTTTGGTCTTCTCATGACGGAAACCCCTATTAAACGAAGGAACAAGGCAAACTCTTAGATTTCATAATCATGCATATCCTATACTTCCTTGTTTCATATCAAGAACATATATAACCCTTGCAGAATTTTTTTTTTCTTTGGGGGGTTGTTGGGGCTAAGACAAACATATTTCAACCCACCAAGGGGGCAATGGCTAGTGGGATTTACCCTGCCTTCTTAAGGTGTGAATTTCAATCCCACTAGATACACTGAAGAATGTTTCCTCTCCTCTACTAGGAAGTTGCCATGAGACATGGGAACTCTAGTTGCGCCATCTCACCAGGCTCCAAAAACATAAAATATTCAAGCAGTCCGGGAAAGCAAGTAATGCACAGCCACAAAGGTCCATCATTGACCGTACAACCGGGTGAGAAAAGGACTGGAATGATCAATGCACAGACTTTCAGCAAACAATCCAGTTCAGCACATCCAAGTTTTGGAATTTTTGCTGTCCAATCTCACCAGGTTCCAAAAAAATAAAAATATTCTAGCAGGTGAATATATGTTGGAACTAAGCTATCGATCTCCAGGAAAGCAAGTAATGCACAGCCACAAAGGTCGTCATTGACCATACAACCGGGTGAGAAAAGGACTGGAAGGATCAATGTACAGATTTTCAGCAAACAATCCGGTTCAGCACATCCAAGTTTTTGAACTTTTTGCTGTCGATTTTGGTCAATCCAAGGAGGCATAATTTTTGAGCAATTAAGATCCTAAGGCTTGTGTAGCCATTACTGCAAAATGTTTACTCTTGGGTGTCTCATAAGGACCCCTTAGGATGGCTATAATGGAACACAATTTGACAAATGAGAAAACAATGTGTTCCACTCACCACTATCTAAAACTCCCGGCAGCCACATCTTTAAGTAGGTTATGCCAAGTGGCATCCCTCTTAAGTTTCATCCTTTGGTTATCATTCTATATCCTCAACGATACAAGGAGATAGCTCAAGTAATATAGGAATGGTGCAATATCTGAGTACATATGATCAATCCGAAAAAGAGATATTAATATTTATCTCCCTCGAGGTATTTCGAAATCATTTTTACACCCTCCAACAATTGGTATATATTTTTACCCACCCTAACCAGAGTAGTTAATATTTGAGTTATACATTGACCATTGTTCTTAATTATAGAAAACATCCAAATACGGTGAGTGTGCTGATATGGCATAAGAAAATGAGATAAAGTACCAAAATTGCCCTCTTTGCACAAAAGCGCCAATAACTAATGGGGGTAGCGTAGTCATTTTATTTTAAAAATTATGGACAAACTTGTCCTTTTACATTTCCGATTAGCCTCCTACCGTTTTTTTTATCTTAAATATTTTTTATCTCTAAACCTAGGACGGGTAAAGATATATACCAATACCTGGAGGGTGTCAAAATGATTTCCAAATACCTCCGAGAGAGGTAAATGTTAATATCTCATCCGAAAAATTATGTTGTTAATGTGGTCGTTGTGTATCCCAGCATGCTACCCCTCATGACTAACCATAGGCACAGATACACCACGACAGATTTGAAGTTTCTACATATTCTTTTCATATCTCAAATTATTGAGTATTGATTTCATATCACCAGTTATTAAATTTTTGTCATGCTGGAAAATATTCTAATCAATCTATAAATATCAAAACTTAATATATTACTTGATTGTCCATCTATTGAAACATAAATGCATAAAAACTTCTAAGATTAAAACAATTAAAAGAAGCATTTAAAAAAAGGTATTCTTTAGTTATAAGATTTTACAAGCTACATATTATGATCATGTTACATACCTTAATTTATGAATTATTAGATATCTTAATTCTTGCAAAATTAAGATCTCATGGTCCAAATCTTAGTTTCTACAGATTTAAACACATTTCTGATTTCTTATATTATACTCTTCAGGTTCTAAATGAAACAAAAAAAGACAAAATTCAGGGAGAAAGAGCAGGGCCTATGCAAATGGTTCTTCCCTTTCATCATCTATGATTGTCTACTTCTTTCTCCATCATTTCATAGCAGCCGCCAATTTGTAGAAGCCAATGAAGATGGACAATGCCCACATCCCAAGCAGGGATGAGGTGCGTCAAAAACTAGCCCCTCACATTTTACAGAAAACTAACATGATATGCACCCCCAAAACAGAAATTAAAAAAAAAAACGAAATAGGCAACAGTTATGGCATCTTACCTTCCCCTAACCTGCCCCAAGACTTCCTGCGCTTTTGCACCGTAGCCAGACTCTGCGCCGTCCTGAAGACAAGTTAAGGTGTCAACATTGGTCTAGATAATGTCTCTTCCATTTCTTAAATTCTAGCAGAAATAAAGAACCCAATAATGGAGAATACATCACCAGCATACCTTTGCCCAGTATGAATTATCCCGAAGTCTGTCATCTTCAAATTTCACCTCCTCAGCTTTCACTCTTTGAAATGCTTTTGCACTAGTTGGCTGCAAGGGAAGTGGACTACAATTAATGATTGACATTTAGTTTTAAACAATCATACATAATTTTTGAGGTTAGGATGATATTTACACGTCCCCTATAACTTTATTTCCCCTTTTTTAATTTACGTTTAAAAAGGCCCAATCGACAGGTAACAGAAGTCGAATCAGAAGGCAAAATAGTTGGACAAAAAGCAAGGGATAGAAGCATCTGAAATATCATTACTATAATCATATACTTAAAGAGAGCAAATAAGACAAATAGAGACAATTTACAGATCAAGCAGCTTGTAGTCTCTTATCAAAATTAAATGGCAGCCAATTAAGAATTTATCGGAAGTTCAAGCACTAATAACAATCAAATCATTCAAATCAAATCCATGTGACACTTGCAATTCGAGCACTTTCCCAATTGGTTACACACATGTAGCTCAAATGACAAAATAACAACCAAGGGTTCCCGATAAATTCCACATAGGACATACCATTCCATTAAGTAACTGGCTGATCCATTAATGTGATTAAGAGGCAATAGAATTTTGGATCACATAACAGTAGCAATAACAATGTTAAGATTGACAAAGACAAACCTCAGCTGAACCATTATGCTCCTGTTTATGATCCTTTTCTCCATCATCATCCTCGCTGACTCCGTTGGCAGTTGCCTTAGGTGTTTTTGAGGGTTGAATAGCTCCATTTGACTCATCTGAATCATCTATCTTCCTGCGTTTGGAGTCATCAGTTGCTCTTTCTTCAACATGGCCAGTTGCATTGTCATCAGACGAGGACTTCTTTCTTTTTTCGACCCTTTTCCCGCTTCATTAACCTCGTCTTTTGAAACTGAAATATCCTCCTTCAATTTCTTGCTTTTCAACTTCTCTTTCTTCTCTTTTTAGAGATACCATCAGCTTTTTCTGAAGTATCCTCTGCTACTTCAGCAGCATGTTTTTCTAGAGTATTCTTGTCCAACACTTCTGTTTCATCCTTATGTTTCTTCTTCTTGTCCTTAGATTTCTTAACAGGTTCAATTGGCACGCTCAAAGTATCTGCTACTGGCTGTTCTTTTAAATCTTTGCCAGACGGCTCTAACACATCCTTCTGTTTCTTCTTCTTGGACTTCTTCACTGCTTCTGCCGGCTCACTCAATGTATCCCCTACTGCATCTTCTGAGGTTTTCAAGTGAGTCTCTACATCAACATTTTTATTTTTCTTCTTCCTCATCGGTTTAATGTCATCACCATCAACAGTCTCATTTTCAAGTGTTGCCTCAACGTTTTTCCATCATCAACTTGAGTTTCCTTGGTTCTTTTGTCAGTTTTCACATCCGCAACATGCTTTGCATTTTTATCCTTTTGCTGTAACACTGTTCCATTGGTGTCATTGCTGCAAACCAAACATGTTTACACAGGATCGAGTCCAAAACTACTGATGTAAGAAAATTAATGAAACAAACATGAAAGTGAACCAACAAGAAGCCAAGCATTTAGCAAAACTAGAAGCATAAGGATATCACTACTACAGCTTACCAAATAGTATTACAAAACTTAATAGTCAACAACTAATAACGAAGATATCACTTGCTTAAACCAAAGGGTATTTCAGCTCATAAAAAGGAGTATGTTTACCGAGAGAATTTGAATTCTTTTAGAACATTTTCCAACACAAATGTCCCGAAAAACAATCAATATATAGAGGAACAACCTTAGTTTTAAAAGGCGCAAGGAGCCCTGAGGCACAAAGGGCCATAGGCACAAGGAATGAGTAGAAAGTGCAAGCATCAAGGATGCAAGGTGCACTTTGCTAGAAAAATGCTTACAATTCATTCAAAAATACATTTAGCCCAAATAGGTTATATCCTTGCATCAATAAAGGGATTAGATAAAGGTGTAACCATTCAAACTTCAATATGTTGTAGAGAAGTTTAGAATACAATAAAATGATATCATAAATCATTTAAATGCAAAATCAGATTTGCTAAGAAACATTCTGGAAACTAATTAATAAAGATTAATCACTATATACACATTAAATACCACAAACAGTAATGATATCTTCCTCCCATAAATTTTTTCATTTGAACAAAAAGGACACAAATACTAGTCACTCACTAACCTACTAACCACCACCACCTCCTGGTCCCCCAAGAAAAAAAAAATAATATCATTACATGAGAGAGAGTGAGAGAGAGAGAGAGAGAGAGAGAGAGAGAAGCAGCTCCCAAAAATCCTCCACTTAAAAAAAATAATAAAGATTGTCCTTACAAATAGAAAAGTAAAAGAAATAGGGAAATAAACTAAAAAAACAGAGAGCGACAGGGCAGCAAAAGGATCAGATGAGAAAAGAAGATGGAGAATCATATTAGAGCAAAGGAAGAGGAATTGAGGAGAAGCATAAAAGAAAAAGATACACAGTGCCCAGAACATCACTATTGCTAGTGATTGACTAACCAGTGCTAACAAAGCTAAATCCCCACCATCAGTAGACCAGAAGCCCTCAACTTCCAGGACTCCACGAATTGACCAACGATTTTTCTCAGATCCAGGGTCTTCAAATAATACCCTAGATCTAATACGGATTAATTGAGTTTGAGACACAATCAACACAGGATTAGTTGCTGCACCTAGACAAGAGCGAGTAGACCAGGGTTGTGCCTCTTGCCTACACATGCTTTTTTAAACTAATGGAACAGCATAAATATTTCAAAATATGTAACCACATCTACATTTCACATCCCTCAAGGCTAGATGCCCTAAATAAAAGAGGGAAACAAAAACCCATTTTCCAGACACAAATGTTATGTAAGTTGTAAACATACAACCCTATTGAAGTAATTAGTCCATGAAATGAGGAAATAGCATTTTCGGAGGGGAGGGGGAGGGGGTTATGCCTGAATATATATGCAAGAAAATCACGTTTCGATAGGTGATGAAATATTGTGAGGCTTAACAACCTTTGAATCCATCAGCACTTCATGAAACATTTGACAATAAACACCATAAATGGCAAGTGGATTTTAATCTGCCAAGGCTTCAACCTCAGCAGAACAATGTAGCCAATCAATATCATTAATGGAAGAGCATTCAACATACCATTTCTGTAAATACTCTTGGAACATTTCCTCCAGGCTAAGTGAACAATTCTTCAAACTGTCTTTCTGTATAATGCAAGAAACAAGTACTGAATCAAAATTTAAGCTAACTGATAAAGGAAGCACATATGCTCTAAATATCACAATGCACATCTTATTCAATTTTTTACAAAATTATAACCACCAATAAAAATGGGCATCTATGGTACTTTGTATTAACTACATAAGGTGATATAATACAAAGAGGAATCAATTCGAGATGAATTAAAATAGAAATGAGGATGATCACTGTAAGACTAGATTACCAAAAGAAAACAGATAGTCAAATAGAATTAATAAAACAAAACAAGAAATTCTTTTAGCAAGAAAACTCTTTGAGTAGCAACCAGCAATCCAGGCAAAATTACCAAAAATTAGAGGCACACTTCTCTTGTTCCATAAGGACCGTAAGGAGCAGGACATTGACCGCAATGCATAGGTGACTGAACACACTTGCCACGGGATGCATCAGATACATACCACCACTTGACCATATATGCAGAATTATTAAACAGCAGCTTCTCAAATGTTGCCCAAGCCTACCCTAGTTGCAAATCCCACAAATCCCATGATAAGATTTGCCCATTGCTTAGCTAATAAGTTCAAAGTGTTCAAAGAGTTCCAACGACAAAACAACGAACATCCGTGAAACCAATCAGTTGATTTAGATTCAGACACCATGACAAGCTTTTTTATTGAGGGGGTGCACAGGTAGCTAAACAACCCAATTAGTGTCACTATCCAGCTAAAATCAATGGCACACGACAAGAAGAAGCTCGGAGAAGCGGGATGGGTCATGCTGCGGGAACTCTCCCATATGCCTTGACAGGAATTTGAACCCAGAATCTTTCTTTCTCCCAACAAGCCATCCCTATGTATGATATCTACACCAAGACTAATATTACTTCAGATTAGACAAATTCAAACACCTAAGTTGGCCATGGAAGTGTTATAACGAAAATTTTGAATGTCAATAACAGAGACAAGCAGAGGTTTACCATTTAATTCCACCTATCCAGAGCTTGTAATTTCCCAACTTCATACAAAATATACCTCAAATATCGCTTAGAAACAACAGCAAATACCCAAATACAAGAAATGATTACCACTAAGAATCATACAAAATTGATAAACTTGACAACAAATTTAATACACGAACCTCGATATTGGCCTCGCGATGGAACTTTTAAGTGTTTTGCTGAAGCCATTAAGCTTAAGGAATTCGCAAATGGTGTGAAGAAGACGAATCCTATCCTGGGGAGAGAGAGAAACCGTTGTTTTACTGGAATTGTCCTTAGCCTGCTGCGCCATGGTTGACATCGATGAAGATGAAGAGAGCAAAAGTTGACGAGGAACGAAGGAAGTGGTGAGGATGGGTTTCACTGTGCTCTTTTCCTTGTCCTCGCAACCAAGCATATAGCCGTTGGTCTCTCTCTCACTCTGCTCCGGCAATGCCCTTGGAGAGATGAGGCCGAGACAAAACCCTAGAAGAAGGTTCTAGGCGTTAGGGTTTTAGAGAGACTTCGTCACCTAAAAAAATTGATGTTTCTTTAACCATGCAAGTGGATGTTTGCCTGGTTTAAATGTCAGTGTATAAACTTGAGAAACACAAAATAGGCTAAATGTCACTTTTTTAGGCCATATTTGGTCTGATTATAAAAAATTATTTTTGCTTTTTAAAAGAAATTTTTTTAAAATAGTTATTGTAGAAGTTAGGAAGTGTTTGATCTAATTTATATGTAAATATTTTTAAATAATGAGTTGTTTGGCCTAATTTTTTTAAAATTATTACTTAGCATTTCATAATTTCATATAAATTCCTTTCTTTGCATTATGATTTTATATATATATATATATATATATATATATATATATATATATATATATATATATATATATATAATTTTTTCTTTGCTAGATAAAGAGATTGCTCTTGTTTTTTTTTTTTTGCTAATATGGATCCATACTATTAGAATTGGCAACGGGGCGGGAATCCCCCACGGGGAGGAGGACGAGGACGGGGGAGAAATACGTGTCCCCGAGCGGGGACGACGACAGGGCCGAGGAAAATTTTGGCCCCGTTCCTCGGCCCCGACCCCGTCCCCTTTTTTGAGAATTTTTCGAATTAAAACCCTAGCTATAAAAGGCCATTGTTCCCTCTCCCTTCAGCCTCCCTACCACGCTCCTCTCTCTCTGCTCCAGCTTCCTCTCTATCTCCTCTCCTCTTATTGATCCCTCTTACAATAGGCTCTCCGGCTTCCTCTCTCTTTCTCCTCTCCTCTTGCTACCTCTAGCTAGCACGTTCTTCTTAGGTATTTATCTCTCTCCTCAATCTTCCTCTCTCTCTTTCTCTACTCTTGCTCACTGGCTTTTGGTTTCGTCTCCTCTACCATTGGTTCTTGCTCTCTTCTCCTTGACCCATTGCCCGCAAGCGCCCAACCAATGAAGAAGTCTTGTTTGCTTGCCTATTATCTAAACTTTTCGTTCCTTGTTCTTGTTTGCCTCTCATATCTAGATTTTTTACTCCTTATTCTTGCTTTCCACTCGGAGTTGGACTTTTAGCTCCGGGGATAACGGGGCCCCGACCCGCCGTGTTGCCAACCCTACGTGCTATGTACGAAGCAATATAATAAACTTTAAATAGTTATGAATTAAAAAATTAAACATATAATAACTACTTATATTGAGATTAGTAATGAAAAATAATATAATGATAGAAATGATCCAAATATATTTAACAATAATAGGTAATGAGCAAAAAGATCTAATTCGTATCATGCTAAAAGGTATGATAGGTCAATTCGCGACGCAAAGTAATAAAATCATCCGTGTTTTG
The DNA here is from genome assembly GCA_021018815.1 of Talinum fruticosum. Taxonomy (NCBI): domain Eukaryota; kingdom Viridiplantae; phylum Streptophyta; class Magnoliopsida; order Caryophyllales; family Talinaceae; genus Talinum; species Talinum fruticosum. Next base: position 1,962,066 of record JAITYX010000020.1, read on the forward strand.
TACTTGTATTGAAAAGTTATCACAATTTTAGTTATGAGTCGATGATGTAAAAATATTGATATAATTGAGATTTTATAAATACGTTGTTTTACTCGATTAACAAACAATTGCTTCCCTCATATCACAACTCTTCCTTCCAATTAATTAACATAATAAGAGTAATATGAACTTCTATTTCAACATGGCGGAGAGGCTTGATGGAAAATACTCGCTTTTTAATAATTTCCAAAACTTACAATATTAAAAGATATGATTTAAATAAGTTTGTCGATAATAAGTCACGAGATAGAAATGTTAAAAAGAGACTAAAATAAAATGTCTTTGTAACTAAAAAAAAATCGTATGTTGTGCAAAAATTTTAGAATAGATGAATTTATTCGCAATCCTATAGGCTTAATAAAAGTTAGCATATTAAGTTTCCATCTCTTTAAACATAACACAAATTACAAACTTAAAGTTCACAAATTACGAACTTGAAGTAGTATAATTCCTAACTTTTTATTCATTACGTCTTATTCCACAATATATTTGAATCATAACTTTCTATATTGTAGGTATTTTCAATTATTAATATCAAGTATATATGTAGTTTTTATATGTTTATTATATTAATTTATGATTTCTTAAGATTTATTACAGCACTTTGTACATAGGATGAATCTTGATTAGTAATAATCAAATTGCTTCCTCATATATTCAAATATTTAAAAATTATTTTTATAACATGCTTTTTTTTTTAATAATCAAATTTTATGTATTTATTATAAGAGACAATATACATATGAAAATTTGGACAAGCATAAATTTTAAAATAAAATCTTTGGTGAATTAAAATAAAATACCAATTATTCAATACCAAAATGTTATAAAATAATGTACTTCAATTTTTTTATCAACCAATATGAAAAAGGCCAGTTATTTTTTATTCATTAAAAATCTAGCAATTGTATTGTAAAGTGAAGCCATATTATTATCATCCAACAATCCACCATGCTCTAGTGAACAATCATTTTGAAAGGTGTGTAGTTCTTCCTCATCTCCTTCTACTAGAGACATATAATTGGGATCTTAATCACACTTATGGAATTCTCCGTCTTCATAGCATATTTTCTAATATAATTATGAAGAGCCTATTGTAAGACCTGTAATTTTGGGTTAGATAGTTATATGGGTTAAATTAACTATTTAGCGTTAATTAAATAGAGTAGGTTGAATGACCAAGTTATATACGTGGTTAGATATTCGTAAAGTTATTTGAGCGAATTATTATCGGTTCGCGTAACCATAATTAGTAAAATATATTAATTCCTTCCTTTTTGCTTTCTGCCTGGACTAACTAATTAAAAACCCGAGACCGCTTATGCTAATTATTTGGGTCTACTCTAAATATTGCTTAGCAAAAAGGGAAAGGAGAGCTAAGAGGAATAGAAAGAGAATTAAGTGTTAGGTTTGTAAGTAGATTAGTGTAAACGGGAAGAGGGGCGATTAGGTGTTAAGTAGGGGGAGATTAGTGTCAAAAGGAAACATGTAACCTTTTCTCGATGAAGCCATGAAGAGAGAGAGAAAAAGAGAGGAAAGGAAGCGAGGATCGGGGTCACCGAAAACGAAGCGAGCGAGCAAAAGAAGTAGAGAAAGGAAGGGACGAGAGGGAGCGCGAGAGACCGAGAAGAGGTCGGTGGCTTGCCTAGTGACCGGTGGGCAAAGGAGAGCGAGGGCTCGGAAGGCGAAAAGGAAAAGAAAAAGAGCAAAGGAAGAAGGAAAGAGGGAGGACCGAGCGCGGAGAGAGAGAGAAGACGAGCGATGCGAGGGCCAAGGAGACCGAGGGGGACCGGTGACCACCGCAGACCGAAGGCGGCAGCCGGCGATGCAAGTAGGCGGCGAGCAAAGGGACAGATGCGAGGGGCGAAGAGGGACCCGAAACGGAGACAGACGCGAGAGAGAGTCCGAAAGACCGGGAACCGGAAAAGGGGCGGCGGCAAGGGAGGAAAACCGGCGACAAACACGCGAGGACCCGACCGAGGGGTAGTGGGAACCGAAATGGTGAGCTAGAAGTAGGGAAGTGAGAAACCGAGAGCGACCGAGCAAGAGCCGGCAGAGAGAGAACCGAGACCAAAAGACGAGTAAAGAAGCCCAAAATCAACCCCAAAACCCGAGAATTCTAGGTGGGTAGTCGCATACTCTAAATTATTAGTAATTTTGAAATTCAATTGAATTTGTTGTGAATATTGAGTATCCGTATTGCGGAACAAATTTAGTAATTGTTTCGCATTGAATTAAGAACTTATAATGAATTTAGGGAGTTGTTAGGGTTGAATTGGGACATGAGAGGATTTACTAGGGTTACATAGTTAAAGTTGAATTAGTAAAAATAAGCTAAATTGCAGATGTGTGAGTTTAAGTATTTGATGTCGAATTGTTACGTGCCTTATGAATTTGAAGGTTTGAGTTGGTATTAATGGGATTAGAATGTTAAATTGAGGTATGGAGATTCACGTTGATATTGTAATGGGCATATTGAGATAGAAATAAATTGTCACGGGTTATATTCATTAGTGGGAGCTGAGTATAGATTACTAGAAATGAAAACGAAGATAATTCCCTGTAATTAAATTGAATAGGAAGATTACCTTGATTGGAGAAAAGTGAGTCATGAAGTGGAAATGAGAATTATATGGCTGAATGAGTTCATGAAATCCAATAGTGATTTGGTTACCATGACCTACTTGTGGAATGGAGTTTGAAATAGAATTAGGAAGGGTTGGCGTTGGATTTGAGTAGGAGAGGATACTTATGTTATGAATTGCAAATCTTCATTATGTTGGGGTGAAACTCTATGAGTTCCCAAAAGCTTAGGTTTGTAAATATGATGGCCCGAAGTGTGAAAAGGGAATGAGAATTTGTATTGAGGGTCGATGTTCAATTGAGGATTGGAAAGTGATAAATCGCTATTATAATGCTTGGTGTGTAGTTACTTCGAATTGGTGAATACTACGACTTGAATGTGGAATACGAGAGGAGGAATGGGAAATTGGAATATCAAGGGAATATGTATCCATGTGGATCAATTTGCGGCATTGAAAACAAATTACAACGAGAATTACTTATATGGGAATAGGAGACTCATGCTTGCGTAGAATATGGATGAATACAAGTAGATGTGAGATACTTGCGTGAATACCCGATTAAATATGCTAGCTGTTGATGTTGAACCTTAACATGGAAATACTTGGCTTGTAAAGCAACTTGATTCCAAACGCCTTTCAAAAGGTTAGTTTTAAAAGGAGTCCTATGTTTATGCAAAATAACCCTTGAATGCAATTTCTTGAAAACTGCCTTTCAAACGTGAATATGTTTTAAAGAAGTGAAACTTATTTGAAAAAGTGAATCGGATTTGAGAAAGTGAATTTATAAGGGTGACACATGGTGTCATGCCTTCCTCGGTATTTAACCAAATTGAGAAAGTTGTTTGAAGCGGATGTGATGAATGATTATGTGCAAATTGTTTTGAATCGACTGGTTAGGATCATTTAGCATACCGAAGGGTTCGAATTGGGGTCCTCATTCTTGAGGATGCCCGGCTAGAAACTTCGAGGGAAGGGGTCTAACGAGGGTTTTGGGGATCGGGATGCCCGACCGGAGACTTCCTAGAAGATAGGTCCCGGAGCCTTTTGTTCGGGGTTGCGCCCGGAAATTATGAAGTGCTAGTTCGAGTCCATGAAAGCCCGGAAAGTTGATTCACTTTGAAAAACAATTGTTATGAGTATGAAATCGCTTTTAAATTATTAAAGTTTTGCGATCCACGTGTGATAATTGATTTCAAAGGATTTCAACAAAAAGTATATAGACTTGTATTATGTTACTATGCTTTCACCGATTTCATTATTATAAGTAATATGTGTAAAGAATTTCTATTTTAAGACTTCCAGGTGAGCCCATGGTTTGCTCACCCCCACAAACTTCCCCCTTTTCCCTCCTAGTATTGCAGGTACACTCTCAAGAGATGTGTGCGGTACGTAGTGTATTCGGGACTCCCGCTTATTGCGGTGTGATATTTGCTAAGTGATTCAAGTGGTGGATGTGCATTTCTTATGTTTCTAAGCATTGTAATTTGCAATTTAGTCCATATAGTTGTACCGGATATATAATGAACTATTTAGACTATTTTAAGTTTTCACTCATGATTGGTTGGACTCCGGCGTGTAGCCGTTGAGTTGTATACTCCGAGCGTGTGACTTGTTGAGTTATATTATGCTTTTTATGCAGGTTTTTAAGGCTTTGAACCTAAGGATTAGACCATATTTCAAATGGAACTTTACCGAAATTTTTACAAACCTTCTAACCCTTATCGAAAATTACCTTCCTTACCTTTAAGTGGGGTTTAGACAGCCAAAACGACACTAAAAAGAACCTTCGGAGTTCCTTTAAGGAACTCTAGTGATGTAATACTCCTAGGAGGTGCTTTGGGGTGTTACACCTATTGTGTAGAAAATTTATAACTTGGCATGTCAAATAATATTCTCCTTCGATTCTTCCACATACCATATGTTCTTTCTATAATATTTCTAACAGATGCATGTGCATATTAAACAATTCATAGTATCCTGTTAGAGGTTGGCTTGAACATCTAAAATCAAGTGATGATAACGATATAGTGGTCCCTTCAAAGGTGCTAGGTATCCTTTCATGTTTGGATAGCCGAGCATATACAAGATAATATTTGCCTATAAAAAAAGGTAATAACTCAATGTAAGAAATTATTAATTATAATGCTAATGCAAGTGAAAAGGTAAAATAACACATACCTTGGAGAGGGTGTAGGAATATATTTGAATCCTTGTACTTTTCCAATGTCGTCGTAAGGATACTTGTGTTGTGTGTTGATCCTTCCTAACTAGTTTGAACAAAGGTAAATATATCAAAATTACATATTGTCATCACATTTTGTATAGCATAACCTTTTCTACCTATGTAGGGGATTTCATTCTCCCTTTGAGTTATGATAACGCGAATGTCGGTACCATCTATTGCTCCAATTGCACTTTTTAAATGTGGTCGAAATTGATGATCCCTGTAATTTTGTATGGAATGTCTTCAAATTGATGATCGAGCGGTTGTATAATATCTCTAGAAAATGAAATCAAAGACTTCAAAACTTCGTCAAATCTACTTTCTATCTCTCTAGAATACTTAAATTTAGATTGAACATTATGATTAGAGAGTCTATGAGCGCAAGTCTAAATAAACATAGCCTAATGCCTCTTTTCGTTTATTCTCCTAGTTGGATGTAAATTGCAATTATCTACTAATATTTTGCAAGTCCGAGTAAATACATGTGGCTCCATTCTAAACATCTTGTAAAACTTTCACCGCGGGTCTTAAGCACCTCAATGACAAATTGTCACCCTCGGCATATAGAAGTTCTAACCTTCCGCTTCATTAGGTATTTCATATGATGTTGAATACATAATGCTACTCCCAATACCATCATTATCTTATTGAGTTTACGTTGAAGCAATATCTTTTCATGGTCATCATCAACATTGTCATAATCTTCATCCATTTCATCTTCTTCAATTTCATATTCGAAACAATTATAATCCATTGTATCTTCCTTACTATTATTGTTTTCATTTTGTTAATATCAATTTTGTTATCTCGCAAAAATAAAAGAATGTTTGCATGCCAAAATAAGTAACAATTGAATATAAAATTGAATATGAAACGCGCTAAAAAAACACAACTAACATCTTTGTATACATATGCATTATTTTAAAAAAACAACTAACACCTAGATGTATGTTTTCCTTCTTTTATTAATTGAAGCTCATCCTCGAAGCCAAGCAACTCTTACATCGTTGTCATTTTTTAATGCAATAAACATCTCCCTATATTGTCACTTGATAAATAAGCGAGTTCCTAGCATGTATAACTCACTACCGGGTTCAACAAATTGAAGAGTTTTCAGTAAACTCATACATTCCGTTATACTAAACTCAGGAAGATCACTTGACATAGAAGTCACGAGTGAGATGAAAAATAAAACTTTTGCAGCTTGTATAATGCGCTCTAATTGATTTTGCATACATACGAGTAGTACTTAATTTTGACTTATTCTTCTTTGGTACCTTTCCTTTACCTTCTATAGAATTAGACCTTTTTTTTCTTCTTGTTGCCCTCTTGTTCAACATAATCAACATTCAACTGATAAGTGTCATATTTGCATTAGATTTTAAAAGAGGTTGCTTGTCATTTTTGAAGATTTATATTCATATTTATGTACTTTATGCATCATTTATGCTTTACACCGGGTTTTGCGTTTTTGGTCTATTTTCTACACCTTCCTAGTGATTTGGACCTGATTTTTAGTCATATTTTCAATCTAAAACTATTTTAAGTCTATATTTCTAACTTCCTTATTAAAAGAGTTTTTCAATGACATATTATAAGCTCAATTCTGTTGAGGAACGGGAAAGATATGAGCCCGAAAGTAAGAAGGGTGCGGTAACGGACACTTCTTTACTCTCTGAATCATGTTTTTTTCCCACACTTATGAAGCAAGAATAATTATGAAAGAGTTAGAAACTAGACGTAATGAGGTTTCTGGCAAATCAAGAATCACATCATTTGGACTACTGGACGAGGAAGTTATGATCGAATCAATTTAACGCATGCCTTCGACAACCAACACGGGCAGCCCGTGTATACCGACATGACCCGTGTTGGAGGTCGAGCCTTTACATCCGGAACGGTTGGGCTGTGTCCATTGATATAACCCGTTTTCATTGTTTCGTCAAGAACCGACGTTCCAGATGAGCCGACCACGACTCGTGTTGGTCGTAATTTCGCTGAAACGCTCGGTTTTGAGGGTTTCGGCCTTTGATTGCTTCATAATTGCAGGTTTAAGCCGATTTTCGTCTGATTTTGAGGCATTCTTTCTGTGTTCATCTACCATTACATCTCCATTATCCATGCCTTCATCATTCGCATAAAACCAAATACATTAGAAGATCGAAAAAGAAGATTTGATGCAAGTCGAGGGAATTTTATTCGAAGTCGAGAGATTCAAGTGGAGTTCTTGAAAGGCATCAACCTACTTCTTCATTTTTGTTGTTTGAGGTTTGATTACCATGTATTGGATTTTATTTATACTTTCAATAATCATGTGTGAGTAGTTTTAGTTTATCTAGGGATTTATAATCGGAAACAATGTTGTTTGATTAGGTTTTCATGATTTGTGCTTGAATTCCGATGTTGAATCAATAGATGGTTGTGTTTTTCATACTTATGAGTGTTTTGAAGGCCTAGAATACTTGTGATTTGAGATTAATCTATCATGTACTGAAAGGTGAAATAGAATAATCCAACAACCAACCAATTTACCTATTTTATGAAATATGACAAAAGATTGGTAAATTAGGGGATCGGTTTGACAATTTGAAATCTTTAACTTTGATTAACTTGAAAGACATACGAAAGTTGTTTGTTTGGTCAATTAGAGTAATTCTATTAAGCATCGAAAGAGCGGTAAAATTATTTGATTATCAATCCTTGATTCATTTGAAAGACTGATTGTACAAATTATGTTTTAATAATCAAACTCACTGCGTTAGGAAATCAAATCCCTAGATTTTTTATCCATTGATTAAATCTTAAATTAGTTTTCTTGACTTTAGTTTTAGAAGTAGTTTAGTAAGCAACCAACTCAAAAACTGATTTGCTTAGCAATTGAGTAGTGGGCTAGTTTAGTGCGTTACTAGACCGAGTCCTTGTATGATCGACCTTGACTAGTTACAACTTATATACCGTGCGCTTGCGACCTGTCATCAATCTCAATATTTTCCAAACTAATGTTGCATATTCTCTATTCTCTTATCCCTCCACTACCTCTTTTTCTCCCACCCCCTCCTCCATTTCATTAACTTGCAATATATAAGGATTCCATGAATACTCACCGGAAATATAAGAAAACATTATCTCCATTTCTCGTTAAATGGTTTACCCTCACGAAAATTAACATAGTCGGGATTATCCTATAAATAAAATAGAGAAAACACATTAGTATGTCTTCAAATTAATAGGTATGAAATACTATTTCTAGAGTACTAGAAAGTTAGACTAACCCTTTATTTTTTTCTTCCCTCCAAGATTCATCAACAACAATAATATTTTTTTTTTAGTTGATGTAATCATACTTTCACTTCTTTGTAACCACATCATTCCTTTCAAACTTATTGAAATGTGTATTTGGTCTATTTCCAATATGAACCTCTTCAAGCACAAACTTGACAAAAATCTCTATTACTATCGGATCCAAATTTACCTTTTCTTTCTTCACAATTAGGCCAAAAGGACGAAAAGAAGTTTGATAATGTCCTTTCATAAATTTTTTATTAGCAATCTAGCACGATTTAAATACAAAGATAAGTGAAAATCTATACAAAAAATAAAAATAAAAACAAACAAACAAACAAAGGCTATGAGAAGAAGACCAACGAAAAATAGAATAGAGATATTATATCCATTCAAAGATGATCAATACAAATTATATTTGTTTCTCAATTACTTTAATTACTTTAGACTAAAGTTTGTATTTACAAGTTCATTCTCACAAATGAAAGGAATCCTTTTTCTTGACATTGCAGAATTTTTTCCAATACCAACATGTATCTACATAGGGAATATATGCCCACCGGTTATCGAGTCTTGATATATTGTTCATGCACCCACTTGACCCACAATATATCCTTTTTCATAGCCACTGCCCACACAAATTTAGCAACACATGCCTCATTCCATATGTGTATGTTCCTACCCCTTTTTATCAGTTCTTGTATTTTTATTTTCTTATCTTTTCAACTAAATTGTTCAAAAATATCAAAACCGTATAATATCAATTAAAAATCGATAAAAAAAAAAAGTCAAACAATGACATACCAAAACACTTTAATCATATTTGATGACATTTAAAGGTAACACTAAAATTTTGTGGCATTTTTTAATAAATTGCAAATTCAAGGACATGTTTAGCTTAGATCTCCTTGTCCTCCCATTAACCTTCCTTTCTATGCTTCTTCTTAATCCACCTTTGTTTTCCATCTTCTTACTCGAAGGATATCTAATTCAACATCAAAGAATTAAGCGAATCAAGTAATATCCGAATCCAAGTATCAAATAAAGCATCCTTTTCTTTAGTCGGTTATTTTAAAATGGCCAATTGAATTATCAAACCCCTGTTTCAAGGCATAATGTGTAACACCCCCAATCACCATTACTTAATAATCCCTTCATTAGGGATCTGTTACGTAAGGTCGCAGCGGAAGGTAACAATCGAAGGCGTTACCGCCGTCCTAAAAATAGGACAAGGCTGAATAATTGAAATAAAATGAAATACGGTTTGGGCATCCACGGTTATATTTCAAAAATGTCTGTTAGGAGTAACTACTTATTACCCAAGTAGCTATGTCATCCTAAACTACAGTTTACGGGTTTAGCAATATAATATTTATACAACCTAGACTTTTGTCTAATCCACAAGATAATGTACAATATATAATAATTCCCAAGGTCATACCTAAACCCTGGTTGAGGGTAAAATCACCGTGAGCGTCTATGCACCTTCGAATTGCATATGCAACGTGGTCGACTAAGGTTTGCCTTCGTCGGACTTGGTAAATAGTTGATTGTTCACCAATGCTTCTTCCTAAAACAAAAACAAGTAAAATATTTCGAAGAATGAGTCGAAACTTAGTACGAACATTCCTGCACTCGTAAAACTAAATTTGAAAATATTTTAATTGAGCGCGCGCATTTCAATTCATTTTAGTTTGAAATCGGGGGAGAGAATATAAGTAAAACTTGCTTGCCTAGGTTATTATCCGAAAGTGGAACCCCTTGATAATTGATACGATCTTAGTAAGGTGCACACCTCCCGGGCCGACCGAGAACATGAGTTGAAGCCGCGCGGGTTGGGCATAAGCCCCGATAATTGATAATTGATGGGCATAAGCCCCGATAATTGATAATTGATGGGCATAAGCCCCGATAATTGATAATTGGGCGGGGACCACTTGATTAGGTGGCAAAACTTGATTTGCAAATGATTCATTATTAGTTATATATATGAGAAATGTTGAGATTTGATGAAACATGTGAGTTTTCGAAAGGTACGAGCAATGAACGTACTCGAACCGAGAATATTTGTTTCTCCCCTTTTGCAGAAATTTGAGTCACTAGCTATTCGAGCAACGGAAGTGGCCTCATTTCTGTTTCAATAGATTTTGTTGTTAATAATGTTTCTCTTGAGTTTCAATAATTGAATTTGTATGAGCGTTGATAATTTATCTTATTTTCTATATTTATTACGTAATCGGTTAGACTACGTTTTCTTACATAATTTCACTGCGTTAATTCCGTTTCAAATATTGAACATAATGCATACTAATTAAAGAAGTTGATTATGCCAATTAGATAATCACCGATTTTGATGTAATTCAATTCGTTAGTCGACTTCGGTTGAAAATGGTATATATATATATATACATAATCAAACACTTATTCCTAGTTTATTCCTCACTTCTCCCTTCATTACATTCAAGACCCATAGGTAAGTAATTAGTTAACCCATTAAATGTCTTCCTTTGGGGAGGTTCCATAATCTACCGAATTGCTCAAACTCGTACATACACCATCCTAAGGTCATAAGCATTGTTCTCCCGACAAACTTCATATTCACAACCATAATTAGGCATGCCTAATGCTCAATTACTTTCCATGCCCGTACACTTGCACATTACCGAATTTCAACTTCTACGCACGCATTCCCCTTCGTTTGCTCAATATAACCATTTCCAACATATAACAAATCCCTTAATTTACCCAATTCTATAATAAAACATCTCCCAAACTCATTCACTAATTCATAATCTCCCCATGAGAATCACATTCGTTCTCATTCATACACAACCAATCCATCAAAATGCCACAACTCGATTATTCACACCAATTCGGATTTTCCCCAAATTAATCCTTAAATTCACTCCACCACCATATTTCTAATCATATACTTCAATTTACAATTACAATTGTTCAAATAAATAATGAGCTTGATAATTTAGGGTTTAGGGTTTTACCTTCAAATTCGTAGAGATGGAAGCCAAGAGTAAGAGCAGGGCGGTGGTGGTGCGTGGCAGCTGCGCCGGTGACCATTGAGCGGGGGACGGCGATCGGCTCCGGCGGCCGCTGCGGCTGGTGGCTAGCTGTTAAGTGCCGCGGCTGGAGAGCGGGGAACAAGGCCGCGCGAAAGAGAGAGAGGAAAGCGAGGGCGCGAGAGAGAGTGAGAGGGAAAGGGTGGCCGGCACCGGTCTTCTAGCCGGCGTCGGTCGTGCTGGGTGGCCGAAGGGGCGACGCCAGCGAGAGAGGAGAAGCGAGAGGATGAAAAGCGAGCATGCGAGGGAGAGAAAAAGCAATAGCGTGAGGGGGAGTGAGATGGGCGCCTTCCGGGCGCGCTAGCGCCGGCTTACGGCCGGCGTTGGTGGCGTCCGGTGGCCGGATCGTGCGACGGCAGCAGGAAGACGGTGAAGCAGGCAGAGGCGGGGGAGGCAGGGGAAGCGAGAGGAAGCATGGGAAGCACGATCGAAGTCCCGATTTGTTTGGGTCTTAATTGCCTTTCTCTCTTTTTCTTTTTTTTTGTGTAAAATTCTAGAAAAATTCGTTTCTGGATTTTTCTTTCAAAAAATCTGAAAATTTTATTTATTTATTTATTTATTTTATTTATTTTGTTTTCTTTTATTATTACTTTTAATTTTATTTTAATAACGATGTTCACAAATTATAATCTTATTATAAGATTTTTATTAGGGCCACTTCGTCGCCTTAATCGCACAACACATGTATAAGGATAATGTAAATACAAAATATCGAATTGAAGTGCACGCACTCACTTATATTGTAATTAATAAAATGAATAATGTGATTTAGGGTCGGGTTGTTACAAAATACATAAATTTAATTAATTATTGTTTCTCAATGGTTTTTGATTTATTTAGATTTATTAAGTATGTGATTATCAAATTAAGTTTCTTAATGGGTGATTCCTTCTCAAGACCCAACACAAACTAGCCAAATGTTGACATTCTAACATTAAATTTCACCTTTTAGTATTTCATCTAATGTCTAAAACATGTAAGAAAGTAATCAAGTTTCTCATAAATAAATAATCACTCCAAAATTGATAAAACAAGCCAATAATTGTAAAGCACCAAAATAGATCAACACAAGTATAGGAAATTAACAAATACTTCAATAAATAAAAGATTCAAACATCCAAAACTAAAATCTAAATTACAATACATATAAATCTAAATTGAGAAAAGAAAAGAGAAGGGAAAAGGGGTCGCTCATCTAAAGGCATGTTTAAACCATTGTTGCAAACCCTATTCGAAATCCTTGTAAAATCCCACGCTTGTACATGCTCTTATTCTTTATAATATAATCTAATCCCCACTAGGCGGTGGACATAGTGACGGATGCCTACGAGATGACTCGCATAAACAAGCCTCATACAACATAAAATAGAAAATCATAAAAATTGAGCAAAAACTAAAAAGTTAAGCCAAAAGTCGTCGACATGGGCCCCGCTGGTCAACACTAGTTGACTATGTTACTTGCTGCAGGACATGAGCAATTTTTTTAGTTATAACTTCCTCATCCGATGTCCAAACGATGCAATTCATGATTTAATGGAAATCTTATTGTAATATCCCGAAAATTTAAATTTATATAATTTAAATATATTGATGTTATGTTTGATTTAATCTATTTTTTTAGCGAGGTTGAGCTCGTAGGTGATCGATTAGAATGTTTATTTTGAATTGAAATGAAAGTTTAATACTAAAAGAAAGTTAACTAAAACCTTAAAATAAAATGATAAAAAAATATAAATAATTAAAATTGAAAATCAACTTCATACGAATTAGAGGGGTCTAAGACTTCTCTTAATTAAACTAAACTTCCTTTTTCTAAATTGTTTTAACCCTAATTTCACTCAACCCTCCCTGACCATGCATAACCTATTTCCACCTCACTGTCTCGCTTAAAAAAAAAAAAATATTTTTGATGTTCCCGTTGTTCGTGCAAGAGCGAGAAGAAAGAAAAGAAGAACAAAAATAAATGAAAATAGTGGGAGGTTATTGAAGGTAATTGATTGCGGAATGGAGAAGAGGGGAAAAGAAGTTGAAATCGGTTTATCACTTTCATAAGGGAGTCTCATGTTTTCATTTCCTATCAATGTAATATTTTTTCACTTCTCCTCTCACCTTTTCCCTTCACTCTTCCACTTCATTCAATTGCTATCTTTCGTCAAGTTTGTTATCCTCTACCCGGCCACCACGTCTCGGCGCTACCTGCCACGACCATGGGAGTTTTTATTCCTGTAACACCCCAAAACACCCCCGGGAGTATTACATCGCCGAGTTCCTTAAAGGAACTCCCAAGGCTCTTCTCGGTGTTGGTTTGGTTGTCTAAACTCAACTTAAAAGTAACCGGTGGTTTTCCCAAAAGAATCCGAGATTCTCTCGAAAATTTCGGCAAAGTTCCGTTTGTAATATGGACTAACCCATAAGCTTAAAGCCTTAAAACCCTGCATGAAAAACATGATATAACTCAACGAGCCACACGCTCGGAGTATACAACTCAACGGCCACACGCCGGAGTCCAACCAATCATGCTATACAACTCAAAACGAGTCTAAAGGGTTTCTATACATTTGGTACAACTATATGCACTAAATTACAAGTACAATATTGAGAAATATCGAAATGCATAATCTTGACTTGAATCGTTCGGCATACATCAAACAAGTAGTCAGCGGAGTCCGAAATATGCTAAGGGTAAATCATGCTCTGAAGTGTACCCGCAACACTCGGGAGGGAAAGGGGGAAATTTGTGGGGGTGAGCAATAATCAACGGGCTCACTGGAGTCTTATACCCTTAAATTGGAAATTCTTTACACATAATACTCATAATAATGAAATCTGCGAAAACATAATAACATAATAGAAATCTATATACTTTTCACTGAAATCTCTTGTAATGAAAAGATCAAGACTCTTTAATCACTTAAAAGCACACATTCACATTCAAGAATACTTCTTTTGGGTTGAATCAACTTTTCCGGGCCTTCGAGGACTCGAACTAGCACTTCTTTAATTCGGGCGTGACCCAGACAAAAGGCTCCGGGACCATTCTTCTAGGAAGTCTCGGAGCGGGCATCCTGTCTCTCCAGGACCCCTATTAGAACCCTTCCCTCGAAGTCTCTAGCTGGGCGTTCCCAGTTCGAACCCTTCGGTGTGCTAAACGATCCGTAGCCGGTCGATTCAAAACAATTTGCACATTCTCATTCATCACATTCACTTTCCAGCTTTCTCAATCGATTTAGTATCAAGGAAGGCATGACACCACGTGTCACCCTTATAAATTCACTTTCTCAAATCAACTTTGCTTCTTTAAAACACATTCACGTTCGAAAGGCGAGTCCACAAGAAATTGCATTCAAAAATCATTTCACGTAAAATACAAAACTCCTTTCGAAACTACTTTTGAGTATCACGTAAAGCAATCACATAGCACGAGTAATCACCCTTCAATACAAGCAATCATTCTCAACTCTTTTCCCAACTAAGCTTTTCTCAATTCATCGGTTTAGTATGATTCTCCCCATTTTACGAGCCACAATAACCACAAGTGCGTATCACTTAAATTACGTTTCAAGTTCGTCACAATTCATTGCCTTTTGCCTCACTTACTCATTTACGCTTCTACTTTATAATTCCACTTCCTTTGCCCGTATTTAGTCACACGACTCTTGCTCTCACTTTATTACTTAAGTCCCCTTCGTTGTGCTTAACTTCAAACTTGATTTCATCCCAAAGACTTAGATATGTTCTAAACTCATTACTTAACTCTTGCTCGTCCGTCCTTGGGCATGTAACTCTCAATCACTTGTCCTTATTCGGTTTCAGTTACCTTTGCTTATTTTCACGCTTAGTTCAACCTCAAGGAATTAATATACTTCAAACGCAATCAAGCTCACAATTACCCATTCTCACTTACTTGTCCCAATTGCGCATTACTCCATACGAATTCATACTCCTCTTTATACTTCGACCTACCATTTCCCAATGTTCATAATTAGCTCTTAATACCGCAGCTTCAAGAATCTCTAAAACTTAATTAACTCATAATTCTTATCCACGTCCCAACTCTTCATCCTCAACGACTAATCGAACCTCAATACTACTCATTTGATCTATATAATCTAACCTCTTCAAAATCAGCACACCCAATTCAACCTTAAGTGATTATTAAAGCTCTTTAGAAGTTCCCGATTTAACTCTACTATTAAACCCAAGTAACTCCCTTCATTTCACGATTCAGCCCTCTCAATTTCTTAAATACATTCTAAGCTCTTATTTCAATCTCAAACAACGAATGGGTGCTGTTACGTAATACTGGATACTCGGCGTTCACAACAATTCAATATTCACATAACACATTCAACATTCACAACAAATCCATTTAGGTTTCGAAATTACTAATAGTTTAGAGTATAAGACTACCCACCTCAGATTTTTGGGTTTGGAATTGATCGAATTGCTTGCTGTCCTCGCTTTGTGTTTGGGTTGCGTTCGGTTCGAGGGTGCTTCGGTTCGGCGGTTCTAGCCCCTGCCGCCCTCGGTCTGGCCCTCCCTCGCGCTCGCCGCCGGTCTCGCCTCCCTTGACGCCGTCGCCGGTCCCGGTTCCGGCCGCTCTAACTCCCGCTCGTCTGTCTCTGTTTCGGGTCTCGTTCCGCCCTCGCTCGCCCCGGCCTCTCGCTCCCTCCCTCGCTCGCCGCTGCTCGTGTCGCCGACCGCCGTTTCCGAGTCGGCGGTGGTCGTCGGCGTTCTCTCGGGTCCCCTGCACCGCTCGCCTCTTCTCCCTCTCTCTCTCTTTCCCGCTCGGTGCTCCCTCTTCGCCCGCGTCTGCTCGCGCCGCCGACCGTCGCCTTCGGTCCCGCGGTGGTCGCCCGTCCTCGCGGTCTCCTTCGCCGCGCGCACTTGCCCCCTCCCTCTCTCTCTTCCGTTCGGTGGTTCTCTCTCTCTCCCTTGCTCTGTTGCTCTGCTTCTTCTTCCTCTCGCTGCCGGGCTCCACCGATTAAACTCTCGGTCCTTAATCCCCATTGGACCCCAAATTTAATTTCTATCTCATTTCCAACTTAAACTAAAGCCCACCTCTTCATTATTCAATGAAAATAATCGCCGGCCCATATATCACAAGTCTATATCTCCTCCCTTCCGTCCTCTTACACTGCTGCGTTCCAACTTATTTTAATACGCCAGCCACGACAATTCCTAATCACCCAACGGTTCAGCTCGGATGAAAAGGGAGGCAATTTCCTTGATTTAATTTATTCAATACCAGCCTCCAAAGGAATTCTAACGTAATATGTCCAAGCAGCAAATAAAATCAATCACTCAACCCCCTAGTCGTGGGGAAATATACTCAATAATTCTATGCTTTTCAACTGCTTTCTTTAAAATTCGGGTATTACAATTCCCAACCGAAATTGTTCATTTAATCACTTTCTTTGAGAAAGAAATTGTTGGGTTCGGGTTGCCCTCTTCAATTGTGTTAAGGTAATAATTCACATTGTTTCCCCTCTTTTCTTAGCATGGTGGAAATTTAATGAACATGATCTATTTTATTATGAATTAAGGATGGTAAAAATCATATTTTTATTAGCCAAAGTTTTCAAGGTGTTTTATGGTTGAAACAATTCGTCACCTTACATATTGTAGAAACAGTTGGACCTGAAATGAATTGGTTATGAATTTTCTCCCAAAACCGCACAAATCGGACCTAAATCGATGATAGTTGTGTTTTTGCTTAGTTTTGGCCCTTTAAGGTTTTTGGATCCTATTGAGTTGTGAATAAGAATTTTAGAGTACAAGATAAGCTTTCCAAATTGTATTTTTATGTAAAACTTCCGTATCGGGAACTTGAGTTATGACTTACGGAAGTTGAGCCCGAAACTGGGCGAATGTTGAAAAATTTAAATCAATCATAATTGATAAAATAATAATAATAATAATAATAATAATAATAATAATAATAATAATAATAATAATAATAATAATAATAATAATAATAATTTAGTTGCACAACCGTAAGTCGTTATATTTTGTCGGTAACCAGAAAGTATATGTGAGTTAGGTTTTACTTGCATTGCATTTATCCATAGCAAAACTTATAATTAATTGGATGATGACGTGAAAATGTTATTATTTAGGCCATCGATTAGTTGAGCTCAAGCTTAGGAAATTACATTTTTCCAGGTAATACTTATGCCTTAACTCCCCTTTGATACCTTTAAAATATGTTTGGTAATTATAAAAGTATGTTTATGTTGTTGGCATCCCGGAAGGGACTTTTGAAACAAATTGTGTTGTTTGATGTTGTTTTCGAAATATTGTTGAACTTCGGCTATGGAAATCATTGGGTTAATGATATAAATATTTTTTTAAATGTTGGACTCATACTTTGGGTTAGGATGGTTGGTGTGAGTTGAATGAAAGAACTCTGCATAAAATATCAATTAAGAAAGCGAAAGGTCACGACGAGTTTATTAGATACTTCTTTTATTAAGTGAGACTAATAAGTCTCCCATGAGTAATCACATGAAAAGTTTCGGGTACAACTCTTCATAAGAGACGTACACTAAGGTTTTCGAATACGGAGCATAATTAAGGAACGTATGCAAATGTTTTGGGGTACCATTTAGCAGTATGTCATGAGTTAGTTTCGGTTGCAAGCCATGAAATTAGCTAATGAACTACATAAAGTGTGATGGGAACTTAGCTAATGAACTAGCTAAGTAGCAGCGAATTTAAGTAAATCTTTTTATATTTGTGGCTGACTACTTTTGTATACTATTTGAATACCTTCCCTCTCATCCACAATTGTATTTAATTGTTAGGGGTGAGTATTATTGAGTTTCAACTTATTGTATGAACTACTTTATTTTCAGGTGTTGATGGGTTTTTAGTAAAGTGATGTCGTTGTGCCAATCCATAGTGTTATTTTAGTGTGTGGATTTGGATTTTGAATTTTAGATTTCTTTAGTTAAGTTAAAACTTTTATGTTTAGGTTTAATTTTGTTATCATGTTAAGTTATTACGTTTGAAGTTTTTAGTATGGTATTTCTTCGAGTTTTAGCCTTGTATTTCCGCAGGAAATACGACGGTGATGCCCGTTTAGGTTTTTCCACTACATTAACTATGATTTAAAATATTAAATAAGTAAATTAGAAATTTTAGGGCGTTGCACTTATTACGTAGTTTCTAATACATACATTATTATGCATATTTCATAATTTTGAGGGAATTTATAGAGTGGGGAGGTGTTTGTTACTGAACACTTCCTACTTTCCACCTCATATCTTTTATGTTTGTTACCGAATTAAACTTATAATATGTCACTAAAAAGCTCTTGAATAAAGATTTTAGAAACAATAACTCAAAAAAGCTTTGGTGCAAAAAATGACTAAAAACCATGGGCAAATCACTAAGAAGCTAACGCAAAACTTAGGTGCAAAACATAAACGGGGCATAAAGTATATAAATACGCATATAAATCACTAAAAATAATAAGAAATCTCTTACGAAATCTAATGAAAATATGACACTTATCACTAATCTATCCCTCACTCTTTTTTACCTCTCTTTCTTTTATGTGTTTGATATATCTCAATTTATCTCTACCTAAAGTACAAGATCTTAGATGGAGAAATCTCGAGACCTAGCTTTCTATCTCCTATTCATATGTTCTTGCATTTCAACCGATTAAAGGCTTCCATACACCTTTTGGACCATCATCCTCTATCCTTGTCATAAAAAATAGTGAGAAGCGGTGACACCTTTCTTTCTTAGACTTTATACCCTTTATGATGTTCTAATAATGACATTGGATAAATTAATATGTTCATCATAAATTGCATCTTATTAGATAAATTAATATGTTCATCATAAATTGCACCTTGTTGTGCTGCTCCACGCTTACAACTACGACATTAAGCTTAACACTTGCACCACTAGGCCGAACAACGGGGTCAAATTTGGAGTAAGTAGAGCTCCATTTAGTCCATCATCTGAATTGGTATGCTTCACCTATCGCTCGCTCATCCGCATCCTATCCACCAGCCACCGGCGAGTGAAATGGGTGGTAAACGGGTGAAATGCGTTTCATCAAATTTTACCATCGATTCTATCAAACTTAATCAATTGAAACAAATAAAGCATTAAAAAAGATGGATAAAAGATAAGTAACAATTCAAAGCATATTTAAATTTTAATAAAACTATAACAATATAGACTAATAAGAGAAATCATTCAAATCACATTTAAGTTAAATATTAATCAAATTACAATCAAAAGAGAGAATGAATAAGAGGTAAGTAATTATTCAAACCAGTCCTCACCATATTCACCGTCAAATTTAATACAAATTAAATAAGTAACAATTGAAACTATTCACAAAGGAAAAATGAAAAAAGATTGAGATTTTTAGGGAAGAACATATGAATTTGCTAAAGGGGAACCCTTATGCTAATATTCTGGCATAGCATGTGGTTGAATCCACTTGAACAATGTTAGAAGTCAAGGGTGAGCCTGAAGAGAGAGGGTTGGGGCAACAGAGTTCTAGAAATTGTGCTATTCACCAAAATAAATGTGAAAGATTGACTCCTTGTTAAAAAAATACAAGCAATGGAAAGATCTAAAAACTTAAAAACATGACTTATAATGATTTTTTGGTATTACGCGATGGAATATCATCGTCGTCAACCATTGTGAGACAACGAGCGAATGCATAAGTGAGGAGAAAGAGCGCGAGAAGGTAGGGGATGTCACAGCCAAGTGTAAAATAAAGATTAAATATTGGGGGTAAAATTGAGGGTTTAAAAATGTATATTTATTTATATAGGGTAAACATCTAAACGGGCATTGGGTTGGGTGACGAATCTGATGGACCATCACACTAATCGACTTGATCCATCACCCAGTTATCCATCACCCGCTTAGTTCGCTCATTTGATTGGGTTTTATTCAATTTTTCGGATAGGGTAAATCTGGTATTCCCGAATTTAGGTGAAACTCTTAGGCCTATGCACCGCCAAGTATGGTTACTTTTTTAGCTAGTTTTCTTTAATTATATAAGTTTAATATGATTTTGTAACGAATTGCTTTGAAATGATTAAATTTTCAAGCATTACGATTTTCATTTGAGCTTTTTATTGGACTAAAATTAGTTCCTGAACCGAAATAAAATTTAAACGTAGTATAAAAGATTCCGCTAAAATAAAAATGTAAAAACCGTTTTCTCTCCCCTTAATGAAATCATAGGCGATCTCTAGGGCATTCTTGTTGGTGCGGAGTCTCCGCCCTCTTTGTAGGGATTTTGTTGTCTTTCATTCCCTCGTGGTAGGGTTGTGTTGATCCCTTTTGGTTGGGTTGAGTTCCTCGCTGGTGTTGCTTGTAGTTTTCTCTATCTTCAACACACCGGGCTTTAGGGATTGAAGATGCTTGTGAGTCGGATGCACTTAACGAGACTGAAGAAGAAGTTTTTAATTTTGATGATCCCTCAACGGAGAACTTAGATGCCGAAATTGCTATGTGCCTTGTAGGGAAACCGCTAACGAGAAACCAATTTAATCGAAGGCACTTAATAACACTCTTAAAAATGCCCGGCATCCAAGTAGGTGGTGTTCTTATTAAAGAGCTAGATAAAAATCTGTTCTCTTTCCAATTTTTCAATCGGGATGATAAGGAGGCGAGTCCTTAGTGAGGGGTCGTGGTCATTTGATGAAAACATCCTTCCGCAACCTCTCGGTGGTGATGATACTCCAGCGGAAATGGAGTTTAAAACAACAAGTTTCGGCTAAAAATTTGTGGGTTACCTATGAAAAAAAAAACATATGCGTTTCTTTGCATTTTTAGGTGGTAAGTTAACGGAGTTTATAATTGTTGATGAAGAAGATGTTCTTATTCCTTCGCAACACCTCAAAATCCGAGTCGACGTTGACATATCCAAGTCGTTATGTCATGGGGTTCGGATTAACATTGACGGGCAGCCTAAATGACTTGATATCACTTATGTCAAACCTCCCGAGTTCTACTATGCTTGTGACTTATTTAGGACATATTTATAAGGGCTGTGAGTTGTACTTCGAGGATGTCCCGGAGGAAGCCCTTTAATATGGGCCAAAAATGAGGGCATCACCGATTAGGTATAGGAGGAGGGGATTAGAAGAGGAATGAAAGGAAGTGAGGCACAAATTATTGGAACTCGGATGTGGTGGTACATGGAATAGGGTTCGAAGGAATTTGGATTTTGTACCGTCATTTGTGGGTAGTACTTGGAGCTTCGGACTGGGTAAGATGACTCGACCACTCTACCGATATGGTGGTGGATAGGCTAGGGGATTAAGTCAAACGCAAAATATCGACGTGCGGGGCTTTAAGAGTGGGGAACGTAAAGTACGTATGGTTATTGAAGAAAATCGGGATATGCATGTGAACGCGGAGGCCGTGAACCGACCCGAAGAAACGCCATGAGTCCGCTTCTGTCTCAACTGTCAAGGGCTTGGGGATACCTCGATAGTTGGTAACCTTCATAGACTTCTACGAGGAATTAAGTCGAGTGTTGTCTTCTTATCGGAGACTAAGCTTCATAGCTCTCAAATGCAACGATTACTTAAAACGTCACTTCTAATTCGGGGCCATGAATATATAGGAATTTTTGTTGATGTTGCCGGTAGGGTTGGTGGCCTGGTGTCACTTTGGACTACAGCCGTTTCTCTTTCATTCTAGTCCAAGTCATTACACCATATTGATGCTCGAAATCAAATGGAGACCGGAAGACTCGACATGGCATTTCACCGGTATTTATGGGTATCCCGAAACTCGGTCTAAGGGCAAAACTTGTGATCTTATTAGGGAACTTAAAGATCATTCCCAACTCCTTGGTTACTTGGGGTTGATTATAATGAGATTTTTATCATTTAGAGAAACGAGAAGGCCTCCGAAACCGCAACACATCCTTGATAGGTTCGTTTCTTCTCTGGCTGAATGTGAGTTGTTTGATTTGGGTTCTATGGGACATACGTGTACATTGTGGAATGGGCAAGATGGTTTGGAGTCCATTGAGGAGCGTCTTGACAGTACAGGTGCCGATACTGAGAATGTTTAGCTATGTTTCCTTCTTACCAAGTTCAACATTTGGATGAGAACATTTCATATCATATGCGTTTATTGCTGGGCACTTGTACGAGGGACTCACGGAGCAGGAACCTTAAACGATATCGGAGATTCGAGGTGATGTGTGTAACGCCCCAACCCATAATCACTAGTTTAGGCTAAACAACCCGCTAACCAGCTTATTAGCACAGACAGAAAGTAGGTCAAAGGCATTACCGTCGCCCTTACCGAGAGGAAAGGGCAAGGCTATAATGATATATATATTTTTAACCTTGGTTACACTTACTTTGCCACTAACAACAAGTGACTCATGATAAGGCATAAACTATAACTTGTACAAAGATTAAGCATAAGTATAGGCTGCATGATCAGTAAACTACGATAACGACACTTAACCCTTGATATCCCAACTAGGTTGTCGCTGCGAGCCTCTAAGTCCTTAATGAGACCTTTGCTCCACATCTTCAACATCTTTTACCTAAAATAAAATAAGAAAACATTTTCGAAATGTGAGCCGAAGCTCAATACGTCCATTATCATGTTTGTAAAATAAATGTTATGAAATAGTTGAGTTGAGCGCATGCATTTCAATTCATTTGTAAATGAGGGAGAGTGAACAACGTAAAGCTGTTGCTAATTAATTATCTGTGTGGTTACCCTTGCGATCATCGAGTTTCCCTACATATGTACACACCCGGACCGATCGGGAAGTCCAGTTGGTGCGGCGTAGTTACGGTGTGCCGACTTTGAACAATGGTGAAGTATCAATAGGCGGGTCCACTTTAACATGGCAAATACTATTGCAAATGATTCTTTGTTGATTGTTAATGGCGGCCATAACCGGCCTTGATTTGTAAATAAAACATTGAAAGGCACGATCAATGAACGTACCTTGTGCTGATGTTCTTTATCCTTTTGGGGCGGAATCCGGATGAACGCACGACGCTTGATGGCCTTAAGAGATATAAAAGATTTTATTAATGAACTGAATTTTCATTTCTTATTTATTAAATTACTTCAAGGATACTTGAAATGAAGATTAACAAAGTTAGTTTTTACTTAAGGATACTAATGTTTATCTTTAATATATACAATTTATTTATCTTATTTTATACAATGCATGCATGAATATCTATATATATATATATATATATATAGCAATCTTAAAATATAAATAGTTTTCTTCTAAAGAATACTAAGGTTATTTCTAACCTATGAGGTTTATTTATCTCCCTTTTATAAGATGCATACATAAATATATGTATATGATAACATCGAGATATTATCTCCTCTTTTTCTACTAAAATTCTATTAATAAGCGATATTGATAATAATTGTTTTAAAATTAAGAAAAGGTTTACTTTTAATTACTTGTTATTAGTTATTTTATTATGTAATTACTTTTATTTATTCATTTATGCACCTATTTTCTAACCTTATTTTGTTTTATGAGGGCATAATTAATTCCTCGGAATGTGCTAATCTCCTGTTACTTCAGTTCACACACCCCTCAGTATTTGAAATCATCATCAATTTTTCTCCAAATCTCATCACTAGGTCAAACAGTCATCTCCATTAATCCATGTCCTTCATACGGAAATTATCCATGATTTTTCTTTAATCTCGAGTATATTCACATATACCAACTATCACCGGATCTTCCTAAATTCCATGAACCAGGCACAAACAAACCATAATCCACTTTAATCTCCAAGCGAAAAAGAAGAACTGATTACAACTTAAATACTCAAATAAAAGCCGAATCGAAAAATTATCCTAAGAAATTAAATTAACAGAACCGAATATGGAAATTTTACCCTAGGCAATTAGATGGAGGAGGTTAATTTAAGAGGGGTTTTTGTGATGTTTGAAGATTGGAGGGTTGAAGACCGGGGCTAATGAAACAGAGCGGTCGGCCGCGGTCGAAGCGATCGCCGGGAGTGACGAATGGCGCCGGTGACCGGCAGAAGGCGGTTGAGGCCGGACAGGGCTTGAGGACCGAAGAAGCCGCGACCAAACCGGGTAGAATCGGGGCGTAACAGGGCCAAGGGCGGTAATGTGTCTGGCGTTTGATGGTCGGGACGGTGACAGGCGGCGGTAGGTGGTGGTAGCGGCTGTCGGTGGTGTCGTGGTGGTGTTTCCGGTGGTCGAGATGAAGAATAAGGGGAGGCGGAAGAGGTAAGTGAAGGAAGGGATGCGTTTTGGGTGTTATGATGATGATGATTTCAAATACTCGTGCGTCATCGTTGTCATCATCCGATTCCTGCATTTTAAACAACATTGACATATATATATATATATATACACACACACACATGTATAATATGAAAATATTTGAAAATTTAAAATGCACGCGCTCAGGCTAATTTTTAATGTACTTAAAATTTAATTATTTTCTTAGGGACGGGTTGTTACGTGTAGGTCGAGGATGACTTATGTGAGGAAATTATTCGTAATGAATGGACGAAATATTTTCAAGGTGATGTGGTTTATAATTGCATGGGGAAGATTGACCAATTCTTATGCTCCCTTCTAAAGTGGAATTACAATAAGTTTGGTGATGTTAAAGCCCGTATTTCACAACTTACTATCTTACTAAAGCTTACCCGAACGCAACCCAATGCAAGGTGCTTCGGAATGAACTTGCGGACTGGCGTAGAGGGGAGGAGCTGTATGGTGATCGGAACTCTTCCTGGTTTCATACGAGAACCAGGTGTGAGGAGAGCGACAAACCTCATTTCTAGGCTTGAAGGCGACGATGGTGTTTAGTACTCGAAAATGGACGATATTTAAAGGATCACGGTGCACTCCTTTACTCGATCTCTTCTCTAATCCTAGTAATTTAGACACCATGATAGACTTGATTTCCTATAAGGTGACCACTGAAATGAATGATAAACTAACTCGGCCATACACTCCGGAGGAGGTGGAGAAAGTTTTGAAAATGATGGACCCAGGAAAGCACCGGGGCCGGATGGTATGAACCCTTTCTTTTATCAAAAGTTTTGGTCTATTGTTGGTCATGATATGTGTAGTGGTGTGCTTGCTATTCTTAATGGTGGCCCTATTCTCGAAGGGCCTAATCATACATATGTGACTCTTATCCCGAAAAGCACAAACCATCCGGGATTTTTGATTAAAGACCGATTAGCCTCTATAATGTAATGTACAAGCTCGTGACCAAGGTCATTTCTCTTAGATTGAAAGAGATTCTTCCTCTTATCATTTTTAATTACCAATGTGCGTTTACTCCGGGGAGGTTAATTATCGATAATGTGCTAGTTGCGTTTGAGGTGTTTTATTCAATGAATTGTCACTCGGGAATCAATGGAGGCATGGCTATCAAACCGGATATGGCTAAAGCCTATGACCGTGTTGAGTGGGCGTTTCGTGACGGGTCATGCATAAGATGGGTTTTAGGGATGAATGGATCCATTTAGTAATGGGTTATGTTGAATCTGCTACCTTCTCCTTCCTCATTAATGGGGTTCCCGGAGGTATGGTGAGGTCATCAAGGGGTATTCGGCAGGGTGACCCAATCTCTCCGTATTTGTTTTTGCTTTGTGCGGAGGGCCTGGCCCACCTCCTTATGGATGCGGTGTCTAGGCATCAATTAAAAGGTATTCAAGTGCACCCACAAGCTCCAATTATTTCACACTTTTTGTTTGCCGATGATACTATTATTTTCACGTAAAACTAACCTAGTATAGGCCAGTGTTGTCAAAAAGATTCTTGATGTTTACGAAATGGCGTACTGGGCAGCAAGAGAATTATGAAAAGACAAATGTGCAATTTAGCAAAGGTATCCAGCCCCACAAATTAAGTATTTTGATTACCTTGGATATTAAGGAATTCTTATCACATGAAAAATATTTAGGATTTCCTACTATTGTGGGTCGATCCAAGCGAAAGGCTTTTTGCCAATTTTGGACCGAATCACAAAAGGATTCAATGGTTGGATGGGGAAACAACTCTCTTGAGCGGGGAGGAAAGTGTTAGTAAAAGTCGTGGCTCGAGCAATTTCGGCCTACTTCATGAGTATTTTCAAACTTCCAAAGGATTTTGTGACTAGATTCAATCGACTATTAACAAATTTTGGTGGGGTCACTCCTCTATGGAAGTTAAGAAAATTCACCTGGTGAATAAGGATAGTCTTTGTAAGTAGAAGGATACTTGGAGGTTTGGATTTTCGTAATATTGAGGTGTTTAACTTAGCTTTGTTGGCCCGTCAATTATGGCGCCTAGTGCAAGGACTAGAAATGTTAGTGTGCCGTTTGTTGAAGGCAAAGTATTTCCCAGATTGTGACGTAATGGATGCGAATATTGGTCATCGATGGAGCTTTACCTAAAAGCCTTTGGAGTGTCCGATGGCTGGTTAATGAGGGTTCATGATGGCGAGTGGGCGATGGGTATTCTCTTAGCTTCGGGATTCAAAATAGATACATAGACCGGAGTCTTTTAAAGTTATTACGCCTTTTAATCCCCGATTTTTGCTTATTAGAGTGGGTGATCTTATTGATCGGGATTGTGGAGAATGGAATATTAACATGCTGAATGAGATATTCCTACCAGTGGATGTAGAGAGTATAATGACTTATCCCGTTAAGCATCGATTGGCCGAGTGATCGTGTATGTTGGCATTTTTCCGTGGATGGGGAGTTGATGGTAAAATCATCATACAACTTTTATTATGCAATGTAAGTGGCAAATGCAAGCAACTGGAACTAAGGACATGAATAAGTTTGGATGGAAAGCAATTTGGGCTCTTCGGGTTCCTCCCCGAATCAAACTCTTTGTCCGGCGATGTTGTTCGAAGCGTTACCCACGGCCCATAAGCTTGCGTCACGTATAACTAATTTTTTAATGCGTTGCTCTATTGGTGGGGCGTTGGAGGAGACTATTATCCATGCTCGACCGATCGTACTATGGCTGAAAGGATTTGGGATGTTAGTATCTTTGGCCACTTTGTGAACCAAGACATGACTTTGTATCACCTTGGGACTTGTTTCCCAAGCCCGTGAGGTGCTCCCGACGTAATCCCGGGAAGAGTTCATTGTTGTGTCCTGCGCAATATGGAATGCCCGGAACCAGGCCCTTTTTGGCTCAGGAATGTGTGACCCTCAACGAATTTATATTAATCCTATATCTTTTGTTTAGGATTTCCGCATAACACAAGACACCATGAAAGTAGCTCAAGACCCGACTCAAGTGAAAATGGATACCTCCTCCAGCTGGGGTGATTAAGGTCAACATTGATGCAGCAAAACTAGGACCCTCCGGCCATGGATGCGGAGTCATTATAAGGGGTCGTTATGGTGAGCTATTGTTCTCGAGTGTATCTCAAGGACCTGGCTTTCTCGGGCGAAAATGGAGGAGGCCCGAGTGTGCACATTTGCTATATAGGAAGTTTTGAAGCTGGGTCATAGACGTGTGGTAGTGGAGAGTGATTGCCTCAATTTAATAGCTACGCTCAAGGATGGAGTTGCTTTGTCTTCGGATATTGGGACCCTTGTTGATGACATTTTATTACTTTGTCGTAGATTCGAATTTGTTGCTTTCACTTTTGTAAAACGGGAGGGGAATAGAGTAGCACATTCTATTGCTCATCATCAACCCTACGATCCTTTCATTAGGATTTGGTTGGATTATCATCCATATTACGTCTTTGACTCGACCTTGGACGACTCACTGTTCATCTTTATCGTTTGATTAATATACCTCTCCTTTTATAAAAAAAAAACTAAAATTAGTTCCTAAACTAGATTCAATATTACACATAAAGGTTAGATACATGCGGGGGTCCTTGGGGTTAGGGACATCAAGAAGTTTCTCTTCCAACAACAACCAAGCTGAGACTCACTCAAACTTGGCCAAATCGAATTCGGATCTAAATGTTGGTCGGGCCGGGCCAAGCTTAACTTTGTCAAATAGAGATGAGCGAGCGGGCGGCGTTCTTGGTTCTTTTCGGGTCCAAGTCCTGTCCACAAGTATGACAGCCCAAAAAATTGCGATGCAAATTTGACAAATAATTGAACGAAGGTCCAATGGCATAATAATTCCGAGGATTCGAAAAAGAACCCGGGACAAAATACCGGTTCGAAACTTCGAATCGAATAGTGAGAACAACTGAAAAGTCTTTCTTTCCTTCCTTCCCTCCGACCATCGCAGAGAGAGCGAGAGAGAGAGAGAGGAAGCCCTAGCCCTAGCAGAACTCCACAACAATGGCGAGACAAGCCACCAGACTCGCAGCATCACTATCCTCGAAGATTTTGTCTCCCAAACCCTCGATTTCGCCGGCGCCATCATCGGGTCAGATTCAAACCCATATCAGGCATTTTGGGTCCTCCTCTAACCCGCCGCCGGCCGTCTTTGTCGACAAAAACACTCGCGTCATCTGCCAAGGTATCACCGGAAAGAATGGCACCTTCCACACCGAGCAAGCCATCGAATACGGAACCAAAATGGTACCCTCTCTCTCTCTCCTCCCCTCCTGTTGATTGTAATTTTCGGCTTACATAGATTTGCTAAGATCTGAATCTGTTTTTCTTATCACCTATCTTAGTAATCTGAATTTTGGGTTCTCATGATTCGAGGTTTCATCTCAAATTTTATTGTCAGAGATCGCTCATATTAGGAGGTTGTTGATTTATGATCTGCCCTTTTGTTTTTATGCTATTGGGCAGATTTATGGAGTTTGATAAATTCTGAAGTGGGACCTCTGTGTTATTAGAGACGTAAGATCTTTTTCTTTTTTTGTGTTTGTCATTCTCTCTATAAGAACAATACGATCCGTGGTAAAAGGCATCACAAGAGTGTCATGGTTGTTGGAAAGGAGGCGATCAGGTAGTGCTAAACCTTCGAGCAATATAGCAAGACGTGTAAATTTAAAAGTGGGATGAAATTGGCAGAAGAATAAATAAGTTTTTGCGCTTGCGGGTCTGAGAGTACTGACGAAAGACTTAGATAGAGCTAGTTAAGCACAGTACAATATGATTTGGTAAGAAATTGCTCCTTTAATTTCATGGGATTGCTTGGTACTGGTACTTATTTAGCAATGCAGGGCATGATGAGATGAGACGAGATGAGATAAATTGTGGGATAATTTTTTGATATGAACTCCTTCAGCTTGTAGGAACGATTAGACTATGTAGCCGAGCAATGGTACTGTTGCTTCCTTGATGATTTTTATTTTCTTTATGTTCCTTCTTTAATCACACAATCCTTGAGAAGCAGCAATTGCTTTGACTGCTCACTACTCCACTTTTTGCAGAAGTTTATAGTTTTACTGTACTTATGTCCATATTTTTAGTTTTGTACTACTGTTCCTGACTCTCATAGAATGAAGATCGTTGGCTTGATTGTTTTGAGCTTTAATGGAGAGGCTCTTGATTCACAGTTCATCATTGGTTGCTATAGTTGTTGGTGTGTTTTTAGGAGCTTAAGTTAGACACTAAGGTGAGTGGCATACTAGACAGTTCTCTTGTTTATCATTCACAAAGGTCTATTCAACTCTTTTAAATTGCACGCATTTCTTCTGCACTGTTGGCTTTCTAATAGCTCTCAGCTATATATATATATATATATATATATATAACTTTCAGACAGAATAATGGCTTTACCACTTATTCGTCTTATTAGGTTGGTGGTGTGACGCCAAAGAAGGGTGGTACTGAGCATTTGGGGCTCCCAGTTTTTAACACAGTTGCGGAAGCAAAAGCTGAAACAAAGGCCAATGCATCTGTAATATATGTCCCTCCACCTTTCGCCGCTAAGGCAATCATGGAAGCAATGGAAGCTGAATTAGATCTCGTTGTCTGCATCACTGAAGGAATTCCTCAGCAGGATATGGTAAACAATTTCATTATTATTATATATTTGTTTTTTTGACATGGATCTAAACTTAATATCTTAGTTTGTGATGTGAATTCACATTTTCTTTTGACTTGTCCTGGCTTGATTTACTTTCTCAAATATGTCTTCGTAGCTTATTGTCTTGCACTGCCTCCACGGACATTTGACCAATAGTTGAGTGGGCCGACTCTTCTTATACCCAAAACCTGTGATATATGTTACAGCTTTGCTTCAGTTCAAATCAAATCAAACGAATGCCCCAAAGTCCTTTTTCTTTTTGTTTGGGGGGTGTAGGAGAGGGTGTTCATGTATTTAACCTTACCCCTAAACATGCTCCCTTGAAATAGCCTGCTAACTTGTAGAGTTAAAAATTTGGCTACCGCCCCATGCACTTTGTAGAGAGAGATAGAAAGAAGGGGGGTTAACTAGGATATTAGTTGCTCCCTTTCTTTCTTTGTCTACATACTGTCCACTTCTATATACCCCGCTTCTAATATGTCTTCCAGTTTCATTGTAGTTCTGGAAGCTACCCCTTTTTATGGGATCTGTGTGGATTGCTGAATTGGAGACTTTAAATACTTCCTTCTCCTTTTACCATGAGAACTGAGTGTATCAACTTTTCTCTACCCCTTTCTCGAGATACTCCCTATCTACATAAGCTAGACTTCCTTTCTGTATTTTCTCAAATGTTGCGTGCAATAGATTTCTGTAGCAGGCCAATTTTGTAATCTCCTTTTGTGGATGTAGAACTGTTAAAGTTCATCATTTTTTGGAGATCTATTTTCTGCACTTAATAGTTTCAATATGTGTGATTCCAGGTTCGTGTGAAAGCTGCCCTAAATAGCCAGTCAAAAACCAGATTAATTGGCCCAAATTGCCCTGGCATCATCAAACCTGGAGAATGCAAGATAGGTATTATGCCAGGATACATCCACAAGCCAGGTCGTATTGGCATTGTTTCCCGTTCTGGAACATTGACTTATGAAGCGGTGAGAATTTATTCCTATTTGCTGTATTTATATGCCTATTGCATGGTGGCTTACATTCTGATATCTGAAACTCCAGCCTCTTATACTTGTATTGTTTCCAGAGCTTGCTCATCTGCCTACCCCCTACCTCACATGCCTAGACTTTTCTAAATTCTGGTTTGTTCAAAGTCCTTTTGACATAAATATCAACCTTCCGTCTCTGAATGACTGCCTTTGGGCAAATATTTAGAAAGTTAAAATTGGTAAGAAAATTTACTTTACCAAATCACTGATTGTCTTTTATATGTAGTTGAGTTTGCCTTCCATGTTTAAATTGTCTGTCAATTTTAGTTAAGGGTAAAAGTAGACAATTATGTTAAAAGTATAATGATTAAATAGAAAGTAAAACAATCAAAATGAGACAAAACAAAATAGCAAGGAGGACAGACTCTCTAGGAGTATAAGTTATACCAAAAAGGAAAAAAAGAAAGAACATTATATGTGTATGGCATTAGAAGTTTGGTTTATCTGTCTTGTGGTCCATAAATGAGGGAACTGTATTTACTTTCATGCAATTATATTCTTTAATCCTGACATTTGATTGCATCAACTCTTTGTCTGCTTCTGTCTGTAAATTTTAAAGAAATTCACGTTACTAAATTATTGTGTTTGCATGAAGCAAATTAGTGTTTTAGTTGCTAATTTGCACAAAGGTTTTCAGTTCAAAGTTGCGAATACCTCCCTGGCCCCCTTCTCTTCCCAAAACCTCCCCCAAAAGAAAAAGTATTTCTGATTTCCTCTTATGTTATCTTTTCCCTTTTCCTTAGCCTATATATTGCATTTGTTTCCACCGAATGCTGTTATAAGGCGATGATCAGACATGTCTGCCCTAGAAAAGGATACTGAGTGGCTAATTGATAGATGTTTAGTTAGAATAACTGTTGTTATTTCCACAACTTCTACTTGGGCATTTCCAAAAAAAAAATTGTCTTTAGGATTGCCCTGTTGTCAAGAAGGAATAATGAATATTTTTTGCAACAAGCTGCTGAGCATAAAATATCATGAGCTAATTCAAGCACCAACATTTATGTGGATACTCAGTCTTAATCGTCTAAAAGAATCAGTGCTTCTTTTTGCTTTCAGGCAATGGAATTCACTCCTCCAACTCCCTTATCATATCTATGTCATTGTGTTGCATCTTTTTGATAACTTTTGGTTATCCAGAACTGAGAAATTACAGATAGTAAAATTTTAAAATTACATGTTGAAATTACAATACTAAATATCTGTCGTTGGTACTTGTGATCTGATGTTTTGTGTAGTTGGAATTTCTTTTATCTGTGATTTCCTGATGCTTATGGTATCTTAAATCAGGTATTCCAAACTAGTGCTGTTGGACTTGGGCAATCAACCTGTGTAGGAATTGGTGGGGACCCTTTCAATGGAACAAATTTTGTTGATTGTATTGAGAAGTTCATTGCTGATCCACAAACAGAAGGTGAACCCCTCAACTGGTGCTCTCATCAACCTGCTCCCCCCCAACACACACACCAAAAAAACCCAAAAATGGGTAAAGAATACAGTGGCTCTTTAATGTTATATTTACTGAAAGTTCTCTTCTGATTCTTATGTTTTGTTTATGTGGTCCATTGGTCATGCTTGGTAGTTAATATGGCTTTGTTGCTTCCCCTCCCCCGCCTGCCAAAGGATCCAGGCTATTGGTGGTCTTCTCCATCTATGAGTACCAAGTCAATTAAAGTCATTTTGAATTTTTGGTACTTGTTCTTTACTTCATTTTACCTTGTTGCTCTCTATATATTTACATGGAAATATTAGAAACAGGATATTGTACCTTGAAAAGGGTTGCCTGAGAGGCATCAAGAGGAAATTATGGTTAGTCAGATGTATTAGTGGGTAAAAGGCATTTGATTGGAATTTGGAAGGGAAAAATATTTGCCTCTTGGCAGTAGTTTGGGCTGTCCTTTGAAGGAAAAGGAGTTCCTTTTTCAACTTTAGAATTCAGAATGTGTCTATGTTGTGCAACTTTTTAGTTATTTTCCTGACTTCCTCAAATTTCCTTGATTTCTTCTATACTGTCTGTAGTGCTTTCAGCCCTGACTAGATCAGAAGATGATTACCATCAGTTAACTCTCTTTGAACCATGAAATGGGTTACTCTTAGACATGGACTTTATGCTTGTGTAATTAGATCTCCTGACTAGCAGGGTTATTCCAGCCTGATGTCCATGATAGCATTTTGATAAGCCAAAAGCTGGTGTAATCCATCAAGGTGCTAATAAATACATCACTACATGATGGCATGAATGGTATTATAATAAATTGTGTTTTTCAAGAAACCAGATTCTTGCCGTCTCTTTACTGTTGTAGTTATGGATCATGACCTAGTTTTTTCACCATATACATGGCAGGTATTGTTCTTATTGGTGAAATAGGGGCACAGCAGAAGAGGATGCTGCTGCTCTTATCAAGGTAAACCAACTTAACTTCCTGCATAGTGCACACATATATTCTAGGGACAGCGATGTCATCTATGAATATATCAATACATTAGTTCCTAAGGAGAAGGGAAGGGATGGCACACGCTGCAATTCTGCAGCTGTGGCCACCCTAAAATGTGAACCTATTTAGGAAGCACGTTATTAAGGTTTGATACTTCGTAACCCAATGCCTAACGACTTTCATTCTTTAATCATAATTAATGCTATTAAATGCTGTGAAAAGTGTATGTCATTGAGTTTCTAATCAACTATGTTACTTTTGGTTTGACAATACAATTATTATAGCCTTTTTGCATTAAGTTGATTGCAATATGTTTTAATATACTGGAAATTCTAAGTTGATAATTTTTTAATAGTTTACATTGTTGAATACTGTAATCAACTATGCTTACTGTTAATATTTAATAAAAGAAGCTTATGCAATGCACAATTTTGCCAAAACTTGTTATGATTTTAAAACTTTGATCAGCTTTGTATGGTGGAATTGACTAGTGATTGTGATTTCCCTGTGTCAAGTGTTGTGTGCTTGGCTCTACAAGGCTAGCTGGTTATGCAATAGCTTAAGAGCCTTTCTTTTCCCCTTGAAAATCAACAATTTTTCATCCCAAAGTGAATGAACTTTGGGTATTGGAGTAAAATTGAAGAACTTCTAGAATATCCTTGGCTTTTAGCTTTCTAAGTTGAACACACCGGTGAAAATGAAAGTAGCAAGTAAAAGTTCACAATTATGTTATATTGTTCAAGGGGCAGTGCTTTTTTTTTCTCGTTTGGTGGATGAGGCTCAAAAGGCTGATGTAGGCAGGATTTGAACCTTCCACAAGGGCAGCCCATAGTTTGTTCTGGTATTTCTTTTGGATGTAGGTGGTATTGTTGTTTGCATGCTAGGCCCCTGCCCCTCTCCCTTTTGGGGGTGAGGGGTGGGGGAGGTGTTAGCCTGCCAACTTTTGTCTTTTGGTTTATAACTTATTTGATTGAAACAGGAAAGTGGGACTGACAAGCCTGTTGTTGCTTTCATCGCTGGTCTAACGGCACCACCTGGCCGACGTATGGGTCACGCTGGAGGTAGTGCATTATCTCTCATACCAACTTTTTATGTGCTTGTTGCAAGTGCCTGATTTATAGTGCTGCATCTGCTAATATTTGCATCTTACTTGCATCAGATGCTTTCATCTGCAGTGTCAAAATTTGTGATCAGATTGATCGGGGTTGGGTTAAACCCTTTAAACTTTAATAACCATGTCATGTCTATTTATGCTAAAGGGATAGTGTGTCAAATTTAGGTCCACGTCATGTTTTGTGAAATTTGTGTTTCTCTCTGCACTTGTGGGCTGGATTTGTAGCATATCAAGTGTTGCCGGCCCTCATGGTTGTCTTTCCTGTGATGGTAGCATTGCTGAGTTCGTAGGCCATGACATGGGCGTGGAACAGGGTTGCTTGGCATGCATGCATATAATGCATTAAGCACGCTTCCCTTGCCCTTTCTCTACCCCTTTCCTCATGTCCCAGTCATAGGCACCTTCCCTTGCTCCTGCCTGCCCAGGCCCAGTCCACTGCTGTAGTTGCCGGCAGCTGCTGGCCCTCCCTGACCCTTGCTCATGCCGAAAAAACCTAATCTCATTCTCTGGTGGCCTTAATTCTGTCTACCACCTTCCATGCCATAAGCAAGGGTAGTTGCTGACCAGTGACCCTACCCACTGGACTCTTTTCACAGCCTCACCCTGTGACCGTCCTCCCCCTCTGTCACCACCAAAGTCAACCAAAATGTCAAGACCCTAATGTCTCCTCTCTGTTCCATTACACTAGCCACTTCCTCCAATGCTGCCGGAGAGAAAATTCTGGCTTATTGAAGAGAAGGAAATGGGTCACCGGTGGCAGCAGGTAGGGAAGAGAAGGGATGTTTGGACAGAACCATGAGGCTTAACATACTTTATCACTAAATAATTCTCCATATTTGCTTGGTTCTGTTAGATTAGTTTTACTGCTATTAACTCTTCATCTTCTTAAAATTTGTGCAATGCAGCCATTGTCTCAGGTGGGAAGGGTACAGCACAAGACAAGATCAGGACCCTCAGGGATGCAGGGGCAACAGTGGTGGAGTCTCCGGCAAAGATCGGAGTCGCCATGCTGGATGTGTTCAAACAGAGGGGTCTGCTAAGTTAAGTTTGAAGCAGCTCTCATCTGTTTTTAATTTTAGTTTTCTCCCTTTGGTACAGTTGTGGCAGGCATAAATTAATACAACCTTGATGATTATTCAAGGAGAGGGCAACTGTTCCCCCACTTTCTCCATAAGAATTTCATTGTGGGGCGAAAAAGGAGCTAATGTATTTTTGGATCGTTCAGTTTTGACAGTGCTCAATGAGATTGATCGTATAAGTTGGTATTTTTCAAAAATTTAACCAGAAAAAGGACGTCTGGATGTGTTGGAAGTTGAACTTGAAAAGCATTATTTGCTTGTGGTGCTTTTTATACTTCATATATACCCGGATATGATTCAATGAAATAAACTTTTCTTTCAACAAAATTTATAGAAGCCAAGATTTTGGTTACTCTTTTGTCTATGTGAGAGAGCACTGGTATCCGTTCTGGTCCCTCTTGTCTATTCGAGAGAGACTGAGGCAAGTGACTGGTTTGATCTTATACTTCGGTTTGATCAAAGTTCAGGTTCCATTTGACTCAGTAATATTTAATCTGAAAAAATAACTATCAAAATCTGTGCCGCGAGAACACTCTATGGTATTCTATAATATGATCTAGGTTAATTAATTTTTGAAACTTGATACTCAATTTTATTATTTGATCATTTTGGATGAATTCGTCTTTAATAAAATCGTTGAATATACAGCAGAAAAAAATTGGTTCGTCTGTAAAGAGGTTGAAAATTTTTTATGGTCATAAGAACTAAACTTAATGGTTGTTCGTTTCAGGATTTATAGTTATGATTAGTGGCTAGTGATTAATAATAGTTACAGTTAACAATTATTAGTGTTACGAACAATTGCAATTAATGATTACTAGTTACAATTAGCGGTTATTAGTAGTTTATTCATAGTTATAGTTAGCTATTATGAATTAGCAATTATAAGTGCTCCTATAAATACTGCAAGGGACATACTCTGAAAGGGTCATACTCTTAAATGAACCGACGTTAATTAAAGATCAAGAGAAAAGAGTGTCCTAATTCTCTACTCACTTTTTTTTATTCAGGACATTCTTATTAGTTTGTCTTCATCGTTTGAGTTTATTTCTTGGAACTTTGTTCGTAGGGGTTGTAATTCAGTTGCACACGCAATTGCTCACTTTCAGCCTATTAATTTCCTTCAAACGATTTGGGTGGAAGGAGAACTGAATCTTATCTACGATTTGATATCTAAAGATATATGTATATTTGTGGACAATCGGATAATATAACGACCCCTCTTGTTTGATGATAAAAAAAGTAACTAACTTGGATTTGCACATATTATATATAATTATACAAAATAGTATTGTAATTATATCAGAGAGAGAGGAAAAATGTTAATAATCTATTTGAAATTAAACTTTTAAAATAAAAGGGAATTCATTCTTACACTCTTAAATATTATTCCCATTGCTACTAAATATATATGATTTATTTGGAAAGGAAGGACATTTAAAATGGATAAAATGAAATAAAGTGAAGGATAAAGGAAATTAATGACTAAATAAGAAAATCACATATAGTGAAAGATAAGAGATCTTTTTAGCGGAATAATAAAACGGAAACATAATAATCATATATACGCTAATGGATGTGAAATTTTTATGTTGTGATTAAAATAGAATTGAGAAAATACATGAAAGAGAGAAAAAAATGTTATGATTAAAAAGTATAGGTAAAAATAAACATAGAAAGATAAAAAAATAACTATTTATAAAAAGATCCAAAAACTCGTCAATTTTAATTAAAAGTGATAATATTCATAACAATAGAAGTATGGAGGACTCTTAATATTTAAAATGAAAAGAAAGAAAGTGTATAGAATGAATTCAATCTTGTTCAGATAGTAAACTCTTATTAACATGATTTTTTATAGAAATCGCACTAAGAAAATAATCTTCTATAGAAAATAATTAATTTTATAGTGTTACAACATTGTTAATCTAACATGACAATAGAATCTCTAAATTATGGAGTTTAAAATTACTTTAAAATTTATAGAAAGCACATAGATATATTTATGAAGAAATAATAATAATAATAAGAAAGATAATATGAATAAAAAATTTGAAGTATCTCAAAAGTAATAACAACTACCAACAAAAAAAAAAAAAACAACTTCAATTCTTATAATGAAAATTGGAGGGGTACCTTGACTTCCAATGTTGTATGGTTCATCTTCTTTCAATATGTTTGACAAAAATAAAATTATAATGTGATTATATTTACAAAGAATATTATAGGGTGTGTTAAAAATCCAATAAGAGTCATGTCAAAGAAATGAAATTGTAAAGAAGGGTGTATGAAGAACCACCAAGAAGAAATTGAGTTTATAGTAAAATAAAAGTTGTAGTATATATATATATAATGGCAGTAAAAGGAAGTAATTTTTTTTATAAAAATTAATAAAAGAAATATTTTTGTATCAAAAAAGAAAATCAGTTTCAAAGGTACGGTTGATGTAGGTTAAAGGTTGAGATTAAAGGAGAGAATAGAAACATGGATAAAGTTTTTCTAAAAAAATTATTAAGTGAGAGAGAGGGAATAAATTATAACATGTATTAATTTAACATCCGATTTATTATTATTTTTTCATTTCATTAGATATTAATTTGATAATATTTTATCCTCAAAAGAGGTAAAAAGGACATAACAAAAATTATACAATCATAAAAAAGTTTTTAACTTTATATGTAATTTATATATAATATAGATAAATAAATTAATATGATATTACCAAGAATAAGTGGTAAATTAATTGAATAGTAATTATATGCTATGGTATTGACTTGGCAGTAGAGTTGCAGCTGAAAGTTGTCCTTGCAAATCCGAATCCATAGTGTTTTGGTGTAGCGTACTTTCTCAGCCCACAATATTCACCTCTCTCTCACTCTCTCTCTCTCCCCCTCCCTCCCTGGAATAAAGCGGACATCCCCTTTGCGTTGCTGTTGCTGTTGCTGTTGCCCCCACTACTCCCACTAATACTGCCCATCGAATCCACCATCGAATTTCGATAAATATCTTCTTCCCATTTTTGGCGGGACCTTTTCAAATCCCATTCCCTTCCTCTTTCTCTTTCTCCATCATCACCACCAATCACCATTTTCACTCTCAAATCCCCACCTTCCAAACGCTACTCTCTGTCTCTGAAATTCCACCCCATTCATCGAATTGCAAATCATGGGAAGAGGTAAAGATGATCATCTTGTTCAAATTCCGCCGGACGCTGAGCGATGTGCGAGGAACGACGGCAAACGATGGAGGTGTAAGAAACCCAGGGTCGAGGGTAACAAGATGTGCTCGTATCATTCACTTAAAAAAGACGAATCAAACCCCTACATCTGAAGAGAGAGAAATTCGTTCAGAGACCAAGGATATTGTGTATACGAGAAAAAAGGCCGAAAACCCAATGAGCAGGAGGAGGAGCAGAAGAAGAAGGAGGGGGAGGAGGGATTTGGCAAGGGTGAATGTGAACAAAGCGATGAGAAAGTTGAAGAGGAGGTAATTGAACAAGAATTGAAGAACCCTAGAAAAGGGGTTCGCAACAATGTGAAGATAAGCGAGAATCTTTCGGAGGATCGTGAAGGAATTGTTGGCAGTGATGGGCAAATTGGGAAGAAACGGCGCGGGGAGAGTGTGCGGAAGGAGACAGATGAAGAAGGTGTGGCGGGTAGATATGATGATGAGGAAAAGGAAGAGAGAAAAGTTTCACAGAAGCGGAAGAAGAAAGGGGTCCGAAAATCGGTTGTGGTGGATGATGTACAAGGTAGAGAAGATAAGAAAAAGGAGGTTGGAAGTGTTCAAAGTGGTGGAAAGGATGAGAAGAAGAAA
Source organism: Talinum fruticosum (assembly GCA_021018815.1). Taxonomy (NCBI): domain Eukaryota; kingdom Viridiplantae; phylum Streptophyta; class Magnoliopsida; order Caryophyllales; family Talinaceae; genus Talinum; species Talinum fruticosum. The sequence goes on from JAITYX010000020.1 coordinate 2,001,699, forward strand.
GAAGTGGAGAAAGGCACACCAGGTGTTCGAGAAAAAGGCTCTGAGAAGAAAGAAGAGGGTGGTATCTCTACAGAACGGCCGAGGCGGACTGCTGCTTTGAGGAATTCGAATCCTGGAGCTTTTAACGAGGATAAGAAGAAACTGAACCCAAGGGTTGGAATTCGTGATGAAAATGTAATGAACTGTCTGATTTCCCTTTTTGCTTACATTATGTTTTCGTATTCCTTTTCTGGGTTTCTGAAGGGACTAATCTTTGCACCGTGTTTATACTTTGTGTAGGGGATAAAGATCGATTCGAACATGTGTCATCAGTGCCAGAAGAGTGACAGAAGAGTGGTCAGATGCACCAAATGCAAATCCAAACGGTTTTGCGCTCCCTGTATCCAGAATTGGTTTGCTTCTCTCTTTTGTTCTTCTCACGTGCTCTGCCCTAATTCACTTGATTCTCTATGGAATTCTGCTTATGAAGTTAGAATGATACATTCATACCTCATGCATCCTCTATTTGCTAACCGCAAGAAGGCTTGAATGCTGCTGCTTGAAATGAAAAAAAAAAAACAAATTGAAAGTAAATTAGTGTGTTAATGTGCTGGTCTTAGAGTTTTGTTTTTGTTTGCAGTGCACAACGTGCAAGAAATTTGCTATTGCTCATTGCTTTTTGGGAATGGACTGTGGGGGATATGATGCTTTTTGAACCCTCTAAACGTTAGTAGTGAATGTACTCTACGAGTAAGCTTTGTCCCATTATTGGTGGTTCTGTTTCTGTGATTCAAGGATTATATGGTTTCAGGACTGATTCACGATAGTTTGATCCTTGCGCTCCTGTGTCACCTATGATGTTACTTGTCTGGAGCTTTACAATGAACACCAGCAATGCGTTCAAACATTGATAATGTCACTCGACCTATCTTGTACTTTCTGTGTATGTTTACAGATATTCTGCTCCACCTTATCCAGTCAGTTTTTAGCAAATGTCAATCAACACACAAATGTCAGGGCTTATTTAACATTTTTGCTCAACTTGCCTGCTGCTCATGTGTGCACATGTGCATCTTTGATTAATAAAGTATCACAAGATATTTACTTGTCTACTGTCTGGATCAGGTATCCCCAGATGAAGGAGGAAGAGATTGCTCAGTCGTGTCCCGTCTGCCTTGGAAACTGCAACTGCAAGGCATGCTTGCGAATGGAAGGATCCATCAAAGTCTGCACCCTCTTCTTTTCCCCTTTCGCAAACTTCTGTTTTGGTGCTTTTTCTGTATTCAATTTGTGATTCACCATCTTCTTGCTCCGTTAGTTGAATGCAGGCTTCAAGATTAGCAAAGAAGAGGAGATTGAGCATTTAAAAGGCCTGTTGAGGACTATCTTTCCATTTCTTAAACAATTTAATGAGGAACAGAATATGGAGAAGGAGTTGGAGGCCAAAATTCAGGGTAACCTACTCTTTTCTGTCTTGATGAGTTTTGTAAATATGATGTTTGTGGCAGGTGACCTTTCTGTCATGGTGTTGTTTGATGGCTGTTATTGACGTTTACAGTTTTATTTGTTTGTTTTCCCAATCCTCCCCACCCTCTCCTCTTCTTTCCCAAAATTAGAAGATGCAAACCTTATTTTTCCATGGTTTTGTTTTGTTTGATTTGGCTATCAAGGAAAGTACATGTATCCATTTTGTGCTAGATGCTGTCTTTCCTAATGTGTCCTTTTACTGCTCTATTTAAAAATGTTTAATGTTGCTACTGGCTAGCAAACACTGAAGACCTTTGTGATCTTCTCACTTGTAGCTTCTTATCTCATTCATGCTATCCATTTTGTGCTAGATGCTGTGTCTTTCCTAATGTGTCCTTTCTGCTCTATTTAAAAATGTTTAGTGTTGGTACTGGCTAGCGAATGCTGAAGCTCTTTGTGATCTTCTGACTTGTAGCTTCTTATCTCATTCATGCTTTAATTGACATAGGTGATCTGGATCTTTGCAAATCATAGATACTTTTTGGAACGCATGAAGTTGAAATCTTGGGTTTGGGAGGGTTGCATTGCATGACTACTATTGGCTCAGTATTGGTTCCTTATGAAATGTCCTGGATATGATATGCTGTTTTCAAATGTTAGATATGATCTTGAAGTTGGCACTCTGTAATCTAGAGACCTGGAGATATTGTGTAGATATGAGTTAGCAGCCTTGTATTTTGTTTGCTGATTCTACCTGTACTTTGTTGGTGAAATTCCTGGGTTCTGCCTCTAGAGATCATTTTGTAGCTTAATATGTCTGAATCATTGTTGCGTATTTAGATTCTGCTTGGAAGTAATTTTTGTTTTATGGCCCTGACAGTTCTGAAATACTTTGCAGAGGCTGTGTCAGTATATTGTTCTCATGTGCACCTTTGAAATATCTTCTACAGCGATTACTTATTGTTAATCTTAGTTATTGTTCATTTTTGCAGGTGTACCAGTATCTGAAATAAAACTGCAAACCGCTGTTTGTGATAAGAATGAGCGTATTTATTGGTAAAATAGTTTTGAAAGCAACACCTTGTTCATATATATTTTTAAAAATAAAGTTTTCCAAGGAATGATACGTTCATTTGTCATGCAGCAATAACTGCAGAACTTCAATTGTTGATTTTCATAGAAGTTGTCCAAAGTGTACTTATGATTTATGTCTCACTTGCTGCCGAGAAATTCGTGATGGGCAGCTACGAGGTGGTGATGAGGAAGTGATTATGGAATACGTTGACAGAGGGTTCAATTATTTGCATGGACTAGATTCTTGTGGCAGATCTAGGAAAACTTCCAGAAGCACACGTCATGGAAAAGATCCTGTTAATCTATCTACTGAGAAGGCTATTGACCGTCAAGTTGAGGAAAGAACTGAACTGGAGGCTGATGAAAATGGCCTAGATTCTTGTGCTCAGTCCAAGAGTCCTAGAAGCACTTGTCATGAGATAGACCTTGGTAATCAAGCTGAGGTTAAATCTGTTAGTAGTCAAGCTAAGGAAAAACCCGAGTGGAAGGCAAATAACAATGGCAGCATACCATGCCCTCCAGAAGAATATGATGGTTGCGGTGCTGGCCTGCTTGAATTAAAATCTGTTTTTTCAGATGGTTGGGTTTCAGAATTGCTGAGGAAAGCTGAGCTAATTGCAGCCAAATGGGAAGATCAGGATTGTTCCCAGGTTTCATTTAGTGGATGCTCATGTTTTGATTCTGTAGCTGATGTCTCTGGAAGTAACACAAGGAAATGTGCTTCCAGAGAAGCATCCAATGATAACTCTTTGTATTGTCCAGATGCCAGAGAACTCAAATGCAGTGATCTGAAGCATTTTCAGTTGCATTGGGCCCGAGGAGAACCCATAATAGTTACGCACGTTCTTGAGACTGCCTGTGGTTTGAGTTGGGAACCAATGGTTATGTGGCGTGCTGTCCGTCAAGTGCGTCAAGTCAAGAACTCCAAGGAGTACAATTTTTTGGAAGTGAAAGCCATTGATTGCTTGGATTGGTGTGAGGTGAGGTCTCTGTTGTTTATAACGTAGTGGCATTAAATCTAATAAACCATATACACAGATAATTTCGTGAATTTTTTTATGTTTTCTGTTCTGTTGGGGCTTTCTTGTCTTAGTTGTGATGGAATTTGATTATGAAATTCCTTCATATCTGATGTTGGCTAGATTTCTTTGTTGCGCTCGCATTTCAGTTGTAATTTCTTTCCTGCTTAGTGATTACTGTTGAGCTAGTCCTTTGGATTCCTAACATTTTTGAAGCTTGAAAGGCAATCAACATCAAGTTTATTCCCGCAGATGCATATCTTCATGACTGTATATTTATTTTGAAGATAAGTCTAATATGGCTCTGTAGTGTTTCTTTCTTTCGCTTCCTGTTGGTACTTGGTGGTAATTTGCATTGGGTAAACAAAATCTTGTTTGCCGGCAAAAAAAAAAAGGATTCTGGAAACATGAATGTAAATTGGGTTCTTATTCAAGTGATCCTCCAAACCGAACTTACAGCTCTATTTTGTTCATTTTTAATTTTAGTATCTATTTAGGGTCGTATTTCCGAACTTTGGCTGGCAGCTATTTCGTATTGCAGATTCTACATTTTTTTAATGATGTTGTTTGGATAAGGGGACTATGGGTTGTCAAGATGAAATCATGAAACATGGCTAGGATCTATGTTAACTTTGCAACGTTTATTGTTTTTCCGCGTGACTAATCTACTTTAGCTGCTCCCTTTTGTTTCTTCGCTGATGGTTTCTTGTGATATTTGATCTTGTTAGTGAGCTGGATTTCTGTTTACTGCAGGTTGATGTCAATATTCACAAATTTTTTAAAGGATATCTAGAAGGTTGGCCAGAACGTGCTACTAACTGGCCAGTGATGCTGAAATTGAAAGATTGGCCACCAGCTAGTAAATTTGAGGAGGAATTGCCACGCCATGGTTCGGAGTTTATTTGTGCATTGCCATTTAAGGAGTATACTCATCCCAGGGATGGTATTCTGAACCTTGCTGCTAAGTGGCCTAAAGAATTATTGAAGCCGGACTTGGGCCCGAAGACATACATTGCTTATGGACTCCCACAAGAGTTGGGCCGAGGGGATTCTGTTACCAAGCTTCATTTAGATATGTCTGATGCGGTAATATTTTCATGACAATGTTTTTCTCTCTCTTCATAAAACATGAGCTCTTTGGTGAGAAATTTGATCTTAAACTGCAATATGATATTGTGGATCTACATGATTCAGTGTGCTTTCTCCATTGTCTTTCCACCTGTGTGGTTAACATCAATGCCCTTGTGTCTGAATACTGTGAGTGGGAAGTTTGGTCTTGTGTCTTGCCTCTTGGGTTAATTGGACGATGATTGCCTAATTGTTTTTTTTTTTAGCAAGGTTAATGACTTCTCTTAGACATTGTTGGATGGAACTTGAATCCGTCTAGGAAGGTTGTCATAAGCTCTAGTTATGAAGCTATGTCCCCGCTGGGGTGAATAACTATGTTCTAGGTCTTTCTTCTTCAAGCTTGATCTCTTATGAAGCAAACTTTTTGAAAATTTTGAGCTCTTGGCCTTTTCTGGTTATGTGTTCTGCTTAGTTTTCTCCAATTTGTACTGACAGCCACTTTTTATTGGATTCCATAGATCAATATTTTGACACATACGGCAGAAGTCAGTCTGACTTCTCAACAACTTAAGAATATCCCAAAACTGCAGCAGAAGCATTTTGCTCAAGACCAAAGGGAGTTGTTTGGCATTGATATTCAGGATGAAGATAGGAAAACTCAGAGTACTAAAGGTGGCCCGAAGAGTAAGAAGAGGAAGCGAGCCAAGTCCCGAAGCCGTTGCCCAAAACCAAAAAAAGAAGCTGAGGTCTCGGAGGCTTCTAGTGAGGGCCAAAGTAGTGATGGTGAAGACGGCCTGGCTGGATTCTCTGGTACTGAAGCTACACAGAGTAATCAGGAAGTGAAACTTGAAAAGGTAGCTGAGGTCACGGAAGGTGGCAAAGAAGTAATAGTAGAGAGTGCAGTGGTGGAAGCTGTGTTGAAAAAGAGGATGAAGCCATTGCCAATACCGAAAATGGAAAAATAGATTCTGATGGGTGTTGTGAGAATGAAGCTTCTCCTCATGCATATGGGAACCTTGCAGGTTCAGAGCATAACGACGGAGGCGCTCTTTGGGATGTCTTTAGGAGAGAAGATGTGCCTAAGCTACAAGAGTATCTTCAGAAACACTTTGGTGAATTTCGGCACATCCACTGTTCTCCAGTGAAGCAGGTAACATCTCTTACTGTACCCGAGGTTCACGGTTCACACCATGCTGTTTTGGACATACCAGCAAAGTTGTAATGCATGGACTAGGTGTCACTTGGACTGGAAGAAGCCCCCTTAGGATTTTGTCAACTGAGTTTGCTCTGGTTATGTCATTAGTGGTCACCAATAGTCTTGAATCTTGACTAATCCGTACTGCTTTCTGGATGCTGTTTGTGTAGGTTTAAAACATGTCTTTACCTTTTATTTCTACATGTAGGTCATTCACCCTATTCATGATCAGACATTCTACTTGACGGAGGAGCATAAAAGGAAGCTCAAGGAAGAATATGGTAGGTTTAGGATTTAGCATAAAAGAAAGCTCAAGGAAGAATATGGTCTCTCGTAATTGCTATTCATTTGGCTTTTATTCCTGTCTCTCACGTTCAACTTTTTATCTGTTTCTGATGATCTTAACTTGTTTGGTTCTGTCTTGTAGGTATTGAGCCTTGGACATTTGTTCAAAAACTTGGGGAAGCAGTCTTCATTCCTGCTGGCTGTCCTCATCAAGTTAGAAACTTGAAGGTATTTCCTATGGAGCCAAAGCCATGGTTTCTTTTACGCAATGAGATTATAATTTTTCAGTTTTAGATGCTTTAAGGAGTGTGTTAAACCTTGAGATGCAAAGAGGTAAGTTGCTTATGGGTTTTGATTCACCATCATGGTCACTGTTTACAGTCATGCATCAAAGTCGCGCTTGATTTTGTGTCACCTGAGAATGTTGACGAATGTATCCGGCTTGCTGGAGAGTTCCGTCTTCTGCCTCGAAATCACAGGGCTAAGGAGGATAAGTTAGAGGTATACTATTTACAGTTTTTTTCTGTATAGTTGCTCGTGCATTGCTGTGCCAGCTTGCGTCAGTGACATTAACAGACTAAGTTCGGTTAGCTACTTCGCAATTTATATTATAATGTTAATACCCAATTCTGTTCTTGATATAGGTGAAGAAAATGACTATTCATTGTGTGAATAAGACTGTTGAAGATCTGGAGCAACTTCTCTCCACGTAAGTGATATAGATAATTGGAATGTTCTCTCTGATATGTGTGATATGTTGTCCTCTCTGGTGTTATGTTTATGGTGTATTTGTGGTCATAGTTGTCTACATTCGCCAGTTAGATCAGCAAGGGACCGATGGAATTCCTTTATTTGACATATTGAATGAAGCCTGTGGCATGTGCTTTGAAGTGTTTATGGGCTTGTTATTGCAATCAAGAGCTAATATGATATGTTATTGCTTTGTGGCTCTACAGATCAAATGCTGGGACAGATAGTACGGAAATTGCAGAAGCACAACCCAAATCAGCAGCCGAGTAATCTCTTTTTACAAGGATGATTTCAAAATGGCTTTGTGTGGAACCTATGATTTTGATAATCTTTAGCGTTATTAAACGCTGCTCTAGTGCATGGTATTTTGCTGACCCTTTCCCACTTCATAGTAACCCAAATCCAAGCTACTGTTTAATGTACAAATTTCTCCCTCACTGGCTGGTCTAGATAACATGATAGTATGAATCGTAGGCTTATTCTCTAATTGTAGTCTATGTACTGTACTTGTAAATTAAACTCTAGTACTGTGGTGCTTGGTAAGAATCTCGAAATCGGGAAGCTTTAATCTTTTGCCAAAGATCTTCAACATCCTTTCAAGTGGTCATCTTGTTGCGAGAGAGTGGGTTACATTTTTCTATTTCTTTCATGAGCAGTTTTATAAAATTTTTTTAACTCATACAAATTGTTTTATGAAAATCTTTGAGTGGGTATTTTGAATTCCGTCTCTCTGATAGTGATAATGTTTCAGAGGTGAGGTTGTTTACATTTGGATCTCTATAGACTCTGTTAAAGTGGGACTCACGGTGGGAGTTGTTATAGCTGTTAATTGTCACTTTGGTGAACTATCTAGGTGGTCCGAGCTTGTTGCTACTGCTTCATTGGGATTCACAGCCAAGCTGCTATTTTTGTATAAATAGCCTTGAGGCTCCTGAGCTACTGAATGCAGTCGGTGTATCTCTTCACCTAAACATATCTTTTATTTTCTATTAGCCTGAGCTCTCTTCTCCTACGGTGTTAGTAACGCAACGTGGTGTTTGAATTGGGAGCTGAATAATCTGATTGCTTGAATTCTTGATTCTGATCGTAGAATGACTGCAGAAAGGAGGAAGAATTATAGTGAATTTCAAAATCCGTTCTTCATTTACCCATTGATGGACCTGCATCACTTGGAATAGGAGAGAAGTGTTCTGTATCCAAAAACTAGCGATCTTGGAAGTGAGCAATGGAGGCCAGTTTATCCACCGAGAGGAAGCTGGATTTGTTCAAGGAACGTTTCCAAGACTTGAAGATGATGTTGCAAAGCACAATAGTAGGATACCCAGAATAATTTGGCAATCCCCAGAGTCCTTAAGGTGTGCAAGCTGCAAAAGTCCTTGTATTGCCTTTAGTAGGCACCTAGGCAATGTTTTGCCTAACTATCTGTTGCTTTGCTGATGTTTTGCTTTCATTAGTCTTCAACTGATTACACTTTGTTTACATGGAAATCAGGACACAGTTTCACCCCTGTGTCGGTCTATGCTTGCTGTGTCGGTTTATGTTGATGATATGGTAATTACCGGGAATGATACTAGTGCAGCATCTTAGAAGTCCATTTCGCACGAAAGAACCGGACCGGTCGGACTGTGAATCGATGGGTTTGGCGGTCGGTTTAATGGTTAGACGCATTTAGGCAATCGATTTGAAAAATCGGCTTGAACCGGTCGACCCGATTGACTCGGTAGAACTTGTTGAACCGAGGTTGAACCAATAACTTGCGGAAAAACCCTAAAACTCGGTCTTTCTCTTTCTTCTCTCACTCGCTCTCCGCTGCTCTAGCGTTCTCTTCTCCTCGCAGCCTCACCTTGCCTCGGTGGTGCTCACCGCCTCGCCGGCTGACATCTCGAGTCCTCCGGTTTGCTCAGTCTACCTCTCCGCTCGAGTCCTCTCGGTTTGCTCAAGATTCTAAGCTTGTGAAGACTCGGGTATAACTCTATCTCTCTTTATGGTTTTGATTTCAAATCATTCTAAGTTTTTAAGAAATTCATCCTTAAGTTTTCAATATGGTCTTACCTACTCAGCAAGCATTTCTTGAATAAAGCATATTTCACTTTGTTTTTGACCCACTTAGATACAACTCATATAGTTGGTATGAGTAAATAATATAACGAAATGTCATATTCGGAGCATTGACTTAATGATCTAATTGAAAATGAATTATTGTGTTAATTCTTTATTCTAAGTCGGTTTATTAAATGAAATTATTTATCCGATCAAGTTTATACATTTTGTTTATTCAATCTTAATGATTTGATCACTTAAAAGATTAATTTAAGATAGAACCTATTGAATATTAAACTCAAAAAATTCCATTCTTTCAGAGTTAAGGATAATTAAGTGCTTATTATTATGATTTAATTATTATCCCTATTTAATCTTGCACCAAAGTAGTTTTATACTTTGAGTAGCACTTTGATTTGCTTTTGCGAGTTGATTAAAGTATTTTAATCTTATTTTGAAAAGTAAAAGCAACCGGCTTCTAACCGTTAAACATCGCAGACAGATAAACACCTTTTTTGGACAAGGTTGAGACACCGTGTCGGTATTGTTTGTTACCAAATCCGGTAAACTTCAACTTTGAATCTAATGGTTGTTTCCATCCTAGATTTCGAGTCATAACCTGGTGGGATGGACAACTTTTCGAGGCAAGGACCTAAGCACAACGTTCACATTGCAATGACTATTTTTCCGAAGGACTCGGACTAACGAGTTACAACGGCTAGTGAAGCTCTCAAGTTCGAATCGGTCTCAACCTCGTTGAGTATAAATAGAAGTCTTCATACAAGACTTGAGGATTCACGAATCCATTGGTGAACATTTACTCGGTTCATACTCTTTCAATCTTTCTTAAGTTTATACTTCCCGAGTTATAAAGAGAAAAGTCTTATAATTACTTGTTATATTTTCAATTCTCTTTTAAGTTCCTTGACTTAACTATAAGGGTAACCTTAACTCGGTTGTTCCCCAATTGTAAAGGTGATTTCAATTAGAAAGTACTAGATCGAGATAAGGGTATTGTTGAGTTTAGGAAAATCTTGTAATAGAATTGTTTAAGAGATCAATTCTCTAAGGGGTCGATGCTTGTATTTTGTGGATTCAAAATACTTGGATTTAACTTAGTGTTTGGATTAACACTGTTTGTGATTTTCTACTCTAGGAGGCGTGTATGTAATTTACGTGTCTAGTATATTTACGAGTATAATTTAGACTCGGAATTGTTTTCTAAGTCTTTGCTTTGTAGAAAACTTTGTTTATCCACAAATTTCCTTCACCCCCTCTAGGTTGACGTAGCCTCTCTCATGGTAAACCTTCAATTGATATTAGAGCCTAACCTTTCCAAAGAATCTAACAAATCCAAGGTCAAGATCGGACGACTTTAAACTATTGAGAATTCGATTAAGGAAGATCTTTCACCGGATCACCCAAGTTCAAGGGTTCAAATTTCGGACACTTGGAAGAAGATAATGGAATGCTTTATCCAGGATTATGATGAGGAGGTATGACACATCATCTGCAATGACAACTATACTCCCATGAAGATGGACAGAATAACACTTGTACCCAAGGTGAAGTTTGAGTTCATCGGTGAAGAAAATTAGAAATACGGGAAGAACTTTAATGCCATGAACACTCCGATGTGTGCAATCAATTCGAAGAATACAATAGAGTGTCTCGCTTGTGACATAGTCAAAGAAGTATGGGATACACCTGGTCAATACCTATGAACGAATCAGCCAAGTGAAGCAAGTAAAGATAAGTAAGTTCCTCCATAAGTATGAGATGTTCAAAATGGAACCTGATGAGAACATCACTAAGATGTATATACTTTTTACTGAGATTGTCAACAATCTTAAATCTCTTGGAAAGAAGACGACTCATGAAAAAGTTGTGAGGAAAATTCTAAGGAGTCTACCCAAGAGAAGATGGGGTCCCAAGGTGACGAGCAATAGAGCAAGTTCAAGATCTCTCTCGATTGAAGCCGGATGAGCTTATTGGGAAGTTACTTACTCATGAGTTGCACCTGGAAGAAGAGGAAGTTGAGGTCATTACCAAAAGGAACATTGCACTCAAAGCCTCGGAAGAAAGACGTCAAAATCCGAGCTCCTCAAATTCCGAAAAGATCTCATGGCATTTCGGCCCGAGGTTTCAAGAAAATGATAAAATACAAAAAGTTGCGGAAGAAGCCCAAGAAGGAGTTTTATAAGAAAGACAAGAAAGGTAAATACTCATACTCTTCTAATTTGTCTTTAACTAAGAACTCTAGTCTGTTTTGAGTGTGGCAACAAGGAGCACATAGTCAAAGACTCGTCCAAAGAGAAAGAAGGATAGAAAGAAGAAAAAGGTGGCGATAATGACTCGGAAGAGGGAGATGACTCGATGATCCAAAGTGTCTAATGACTCTAATAGACTCGGAAGCTAGATCTGCGTCAAATAGTGATGATTCGGATGTTAAGGAAACAGATCCTCGGGAGGTAATAAGCTACTTCTTTAAGTTTTCCAAACTTGATCTTGCTAGATATATTTTTACTTTAGAAGAAAAGTCTAATTTTGAGTCCTCTCGGATTCAAAGAGAAGCTGGAGTCTCTTAATGTTGAGTGCATCGTGTAATTAATTTTTAGTACCTTAACGTATGTGACATTTATTTTTAGGGTCTCACATTTTTTTTACCTAATTTTAAAGTACTTTCACTGTTGGGAGCGTTGACATTAGTGGGATTAAGATTTAAAGTTCCATTGAGTACAATTTAGGCAACAAATGACAGTTGGATTCCATTAATACCCTTAAATGCATTTAGGTCAAAATATAAAAGCTAAAGCCCTTTTCTCTTCTTCATTTCCATCATTTTTGAAGTTTGAAACTCCTTCCTTCATCTCGCAACCTAAATCGTGGACTCCATTGTCAAGCGAGCAAGGTAAGTTCCTTGAACAAGCTATATGGAGAGTTATGGACGATTGAGAATCTCACAAATCAAAGGTAGAGGAATATCTCGTGACCGACGATAATCGCTAGAACACTCATCGGTTGCCACCAATTTTGAGCTAATTGAGGTCTGTAACAACATTATCACAACCCAATTTGTATTCGGAAACCAAAATCTTAGATCCTTCAACCTTCTTTTCGCAAATTGGAGAGGATCGAATCGCTTCTTATGTGGATGATGGAGAAAAGAATCCACATGTTTTTTGTTAAACAAATCTTTGTAACTTCTTGGCATTCAAATGCCACAAAAGAATTTTCCTATCCCATAAAAAAATTTCAATTCGAGTAACCAAAACCCACAAGCTTTACAACACCAATAAGGCTCAAACAATCCCAATCGTCGTTTAATCTCCAAAAATCAACGAAACCCAAAAATTGTAGATCAATATAACAATCCAAAATGAACTAAGACAAACCCACAAACCAAACCCATAAATTGTTGAAAAATAAAATCGCGGGCAAGAAAGATCTAATGAAATTTGCGGGATAACAAAAGACATTTCAAGAAAACAATGGGCAAACTTTGAAAAAAATAATGAAACAAAATCACATAGAGAGAAAAACGAGATGAATTAACAAAAGGGATTACACGAGAAAATAGAAGTTGTGAACATGGATACCGAAAAAGAAAATGTCGGTGTTTGCAGCAAAGGTGTGTGCTGGAGATTAGGCAAAGGAATGGCACATTAGAGAGAGAGAGAGGCAAAGGTTTGTGTTGGAGATCGGGAAAAGGAATGGCACTCGAGGGGGAGTTGAAGACAAAATTAAAAAATTACGAAAGGTATATTTATCTAATCAGCGACTTACTTGGAGTTAAGGCCCTATTTTGTATAAGTTTAAACGGTGAGGGTACCCTATAATTAGGTAAAAAGGTGAGACCCTAAAAATGAATGTCATATACGTCGGGGTAATAAAAACGCCGGGGTAATAAAAAATTAATTTCATCGATAGCATCACTTTGAAAAGGGAATTAGAAAACTTGAGACAAAATTTAATGTGCTTGAGACCGAGTACTCAAGATAATGAGACCGAGTTTGAGTGTCTCGAGAATAGAGAATGACCAAGCTGAAACGAAGCTCAACGAGTTTTTAAAACTCACTCAAGGTTAGAAAAACCTTGATTTATTACTTGGCTCTAAGTGTGTCTCATTTTGAAAAAAAGGTCTTGGATACAATTGATTTCGAATTATTAAGTTCGGGAAGATTGAGCATAGTCCCATTTATTCACAAAGAAAAGGGACTTAGCCTAGACCAATTTTCATGAAAAGCCTTCTCAACTTGTTTACAAAAGAGAGGTTTTCAAAGAAAAGAGACACATAGTCAATTCTCTAGAAACAAGACTCATAATCAAACCAAACCTAAAATTATTCAAATCGGGTTTCCAAAAATGTTCTTCCTCGAAAAGGATCACAGTAAAAATTGTTATTGGGTTCGTAAGAGGAAGTAAGAAGGGTTAATTTGGTTACGTTTTGCGGGTCACTTAGAAATGAAATGGTCATTAATACTTAGATAGTGGATGCTCACGCCACATGTCCGGAGACTTAAGACTCTTCTCGGAATTAGAAGAATGAAAGGAGGAAAAGTCACATTTGGCGACAATAGTGAAGGCAAGATAGTTAGAATTGGAAGGATTGGTCGGGAGACAATTCGATCGATCCTGTCTACCTTGTCAAAGGGCTCAAGTACAAACTTCTAAGCATCTCTCATTTATGTGACAAATGTCAAGAGGTAAGATTTATTTAGAGCAAGCTGTTTCATCTCTTATGCAATCATCAAGGAGACAAAACTCTCAATTCTAAGGTCAAGTAACACCTATACCATTCTTCTTTAAGATTATAGTCAAGATTTGTCATGCTTAAAAGCATCTTTAAATGATGATTCATGGACATGGCATTGTAAACTAGGTCATATCGGCATGCATACCATCAAGAAGCTTGCATCTCATGAATTAGTTAAAGGTTTACTTAGCTGTACATTTAAGAAAGATAAAATGAGTCATTGGATAAAAAATTTGAACGATCTAGATTAATCGGACTAAAACAAAGGGAGGGAAAGCTAAGGTCATTAATGACATTTTCATAATTTGTGCTATACGGAAGGTTGCGTGTGTCATTTGGCGGGGCAAAACTAAGGTTAAAATAGTCCTTTTGTCACCGTTAATATTACCACCTAAGGTGTCCCCAGGGATATTTTGTCATTTCATTCTCACTCTTTCTTCGTTGTGTTTTATTGTTTAGACTTTGAAGCATTGACGACCAACTATGTCTATTGCGCTTCCAATCAAGCTCTAGTTTACACGAGCTTGCAAAAAGAATATCTACATAATATTGAATAAACATTTTTAAAAATGAAGACTATATCCCAAAAAAAAAAAAAATGAAGACTACTGTTTTTTTAACTAGTCCGGACCCTTGCTATGCACGGAGCGAGTGTTGTATATTGCATAACTTAAGAAATTATTGAATTACGCAGCGATATTGTACTTGTGAGTTTCTTTTTCTCAATCATTTGATTTTATTGAATGATTTCACTTTCAACAACATTCTTATACATGTTATCCCCTCATAATGAAAACGCTTTCGTGACTCATCAAAGTTATCGGAACCCAACACATACAAATTATTAGAGCCCAACACACATTCATATTCCAATCATTCTAAATTTCAAAAGAATAAATAAATAATCTAAAATAATAAATAAAAAATAATGTAAAAATATCATCAAGGTTTTGAGATTACACACGTGATTTGAAATATTAAGAAGTCACGCCCCTCTAAGAATCAAACAATTTAAATAATCCTAACTCATACGAGTTATAGAAATAGTGCGACATTATGTTTGGGTATCAAAAGGTAAATATTAGTAGGAAAAGGAATAATATATGATTGGTAGATATTGAGTTATAGATGACAATAAATATCATTATGTCACAAATTAATATTACATTACAAAGTACATCAAATAAATAAAAGAATATCAAACTTATAATTTATAACTCTTTACAGAAAAGTCAATACTAATTTAACTTAATAGACGCCTAGATAAATATTTATATGCAACCAACCTACTAAAACATCATTGACTTAAATATTACACGAACTCTTAAAAAGTATACATATACCCATAATGAGATCTCATTTTTTAAAAATTATAAGGTGAATATAATAATTTATCCATTCTTACCTACCTTTGCACACAAAGATAATTAAACATATAATAACTACTTATATTGAGATTAATAGTGAAAAATATTATAATAATAGAAGTGATCCAAATATATTTAACAATAATAGGTAATTTGTATCATAATAAATGGCATGATAAGTCAATTCGCGGCGTAGGGTAATAAAATCATCCGTGTTTCGTACTTATATTGAAAATTGATCGCGATTTTAGTAGTGAATCTATGAGGCAAAAATATTGATACAATTGAGATTTTATAAATATATGTTTTACTCTATTAATAACCAATTGCTCCCCTCTATATACAACTCTTCCTCTCAATTAATTAACATAATAAGAGTAACATGAAGTTCTATTTCACGATGGTGGGGAGGTTTGATGGCAAATACTCATCTTTTAATAATTTAGAAAACTTACAATAGTAAAAGACATGATTTAAATATGTTTGTCAATAATAAGTCACGAGATAGACATGTTAGGAAGAAACTAAAATAAAGCTGTATTTGTAACAAAAAAAATGATCTGTATGTTGTGCAAAAATTTTGAGACAAATGAATTTATTCGAAGTCCTATGTGCTTAATAGAAGTTGGCATATTAAATTTGCAATCCTTTAAACATAACACAGAGTTACGAACTTAAAGTTCACAAATTACGAACTGAAGCAATATAATTTCTAACTTTTTATTCATTACATTTTATTCCACAATATATTTGAATAATAATTTTCTATCTTGGAGGCTTTTTTAGTTACTAATATCAAGTATATATGTAGTTGTTATATTTTTATTATATTAATTTATGATTTATTAATGTTTATTAAATCATTACAGTGCATAGGATGGAGATAATAACCAAATTGCTTCCTCGGATAGTTAAATATTTAAATATTATTTTTATAACATGTTCCTGTTGATTTTAATTTTAAAAATTGTTATAATAAATATATTTTGAACTAATACAATTTTATGACATCACGTCAAAAAACACCATCAACAATGAAAAATTAATAATGTTAGATAAAATTATTATATTCCAGGCCCAAAATAATATTGCATATCAATATACATAAAAATAAATGAGAGCTAATACACAATCCAAACCCTAAATAAATAAATACATAAATATATATATTAATTTTATTTTACGTCTTAATATATTTTAATTTTCAGATTACTTTTCTTTTCGTTTTTGTTATTTTTTAGTCGAGTTTGTTAGAAGTTAGAATAAAATTAGTCTTCTTCGGTTAATTTTATTTTTATATTATTATAGGGTTTAGTTAGAATCTTTTTAATCTGT
The DNA here is from genome assembly GCA_021018815.1 of Talinum fruticosum. Taxonomy (NCBI): domain Eukaryota; kingdom Viridiplantae; phylum Streptophyta; class Magnoliopsida; order Caryophyllales; family Talinaceae; genus Talinum; species Talinum fruticosum. The sequence continues at coordinate 2,018,034 of JAITYX010000020.1, forward strand.
TAGTATTAATTTTCTTAGTTTTTATAACTGATTTGATAATTTTTCAGATTTTTTTCTAATTTAGGTTAAAACAGGTCTTTAATTTAATTAATTTATAAATTTAGTTTTTTCATTTTGATTTTAGGTGTTTAGGATATATTCAGGTCCAAAAACTAATTTTAATATTCTGGTAATTTAATTATTTATTTTCTCAATTATTTAGTGTAGTTTATTATTTGTTTTACTTTCTGTTTAAGATTATATTTTTATTTTATTATTTTTAATTCTGTTTAATTTTTCTGGAAAACTATAAAAAAAATATTTTTGGGTTTTAGGTTACTTTTATATTTTTTCAGATTTTTGATTTAATTTATTAAATAATTTTGTATATTTGTTATTTATTAATTTTCTACTTAGTTTTGTTTTTCTGTTTTATATTTTTATGAATTAATTAGGATGATTAATTATTATTTAATTTTCATATTAAGATTAGATAATTTTATAATATATAACTGATTTGACAATTTTTCAGATTTATTTACTAATTTAGGTTAAAACATATTTTTAATTTAATAAAATTTATAAATTTAGTTTTTCAATTTTTATTTTAGATTTTTAGGTTATTAAGTCCATAAAATAGTTTTAATATTTTGGTAAGTCAATTGTTTATTTTTGAATTTATTTAGTGCATTTTATTGTTTGTTTAACTTTTTGTTTAAGATTATGTTTTTATTTTATTATTTTTAATTTTGTTTAATTTTTATGAAAATTTATATATAGTATTATTATTATTATTATTATTATTATTATTATTATTATTATTATTATTATTATTATTATTATTATTATTATTATTATTACTAGTTTGGACCGAGTGCTATGCACGGAGCAATGTTGTACAATGCATAACTTACGAAATTATTGAAATTACGGAGCGATATTGTACTTGTGAGTTTCTTTTTTTGATCATTTGATTTTATTGAATGGTTTCACTTTCAACAACATTCTTCTATATGTTATCCCCTCATAAAGAAAACGCTTTTGTGACTCATCAAAGTTATCAGAATCCAACACATAAAAATCATTAGATCCGAACACACATTAATGTTCCAATCATTCTAAATTTCAAAAGAATAAATAAATAATCTAAAATAATAAAAAAAAGAATGTTAAAAAATATCATCAAGGTTTTAAGATTACACTCGTGATTTGGAATATTAAGAAGCCATGCTCCTCTAAGAGTCAAACAATTTAAACAATCCAAACTCATACGATTATAGAAATAGTGACAATATGTTTGGGTATCAAAAGGTAAATATTAGTAGGAAAAGAAATAATATATGATTGGTAGATACTTGAGTTAGACGACCTATAGATAATAATAAATATCATTATATCACAAATTAATATTACAACACAAAGTATATCAAATTAATAAAACAATATCAAACTTATAACTCATAACTCTCTACAAAGTCAATACTAATTTAACTTAATTGATGGCTAGATAAATATTTATATGCAACCAACCTACTAAAACATTATTGACCAAAATATTACACGAACTCTTAAAAACTATATATACACCCATAATGGGATCTCATTTTTTAAAATTATAAGATGAATATAATGATTTATCCATTCTTACTTACCTCTGCACACGGAGATAATTAAACATATAATAACTACTTATAATGATAGAAGTGATCTAAGTATATTTAACAATAATAGATAATTTGTAACATAGTAAAGGACATGATAGGTCAATTCGCGAAAATCATTTGTGTCTCGTACTTATATTGAAAATCGATCACGATTTCAGTAGTGAATCAATGGGACAAAAATATTGATACAATTGAGATTTTATAAATACATGTTTTACATAAAATTCTATTTCAAGATGACAGGGTGGTTTGATGGAAACTACTCAATCTTTTAATAATATAGAGAACTTATGATGTTGTCCCCTTTGGAATAGAGACAAGGCTTTGAGAATGCAGTACGAAATTCATGCTATCATACAGTTGGACTTGTTTGCCGATCTTGTTAAGTTGTGTCATTGTTGCTTTTTCTAGATCATACCAATACAGACCATAACCGCAAAGTCCCGAGACAAGGATCTTGGTTCCATCTTTTGAATAAGAGACGGGACAATAACGGGATATATGGTTAAACGTATCATATGAAGCACTCAACAATTTAGTCCAAGACTCTTGCACACCATATTCGTTCATTGTCCAAATATCCACCCTCTTTGGATGCCGAAGCATGATGCTAAGACATAAACGCCCCTCCAAAGTTCCTATTGCTGGAATTGGTACGCTGATTGTAGCATATTCCGGGAAGTGGGTGGCAGATGCAATGATTCATCCCATTCTTCAGAACTGAGATTGAAACAGCCTATACGGAAGAACTCCCACGTTGCTCCGAGAAGACCCGCGTGTAAAATGACAGTCCAATGTAACCTGTTGCGAGCTGGCCAACAATTGCTCAGTAAACCAACAATATCTTTGGTAGGTGTCCGATGATTCGTCCATAGGTCTTCTTTCAAGCTATAAACAAACAGCTCTTCGTAAATATTTGTCACAACCACAATCTTATAATCATTGCTTTCAAAATCGTAGCCAAACCCACAACGGATCGAAAACATAGACTTTGTCGGATACACCTCCTTGAAGCTACGGGTTGATGGGTTACATATGTAAAAGAAGGGCCTAAGTTGGGAATCTTTACAGATTACGCATCACAGTCCATTGCACGAATCTACCACAAAGTTAGACGAGGACTTATTTGGAAGCCAGTTGGATTGGATTGGACTCGAGTTGGGTGAATCGAGATCATCCAATACATACAACCGTTCGGTTTGTTTGTGTGTACGGTTGATAAAAGCAAGGGACGGTTTGGCGACATGTTGGGACTTTTCGAGATGGAGGCTGATGAAAAGAGGGTTGTTAATGAGGTTAAACCACTCTTTGCAAACACACTTAAAGCGCAAGAGAGACTTCACCGGTAGCCAAACAAGTATGTCAATGATCACATCGAATGGAAGACGATGCAGTATCTCACTCATCACTTCTAATGGAAGATCATCTTGTAATGGAACATCATCTTCTTCTAGTGATTGTATCTCACCAGCAGTAACTTTTTTTCTCTTTTCTGAAGGCATCTCACAATCAAGAATACTGACCAGGGGTTTTTTTATTTTTTAAATTTTTTTACGGCATCTAAATCCTAATATAGTGATGTGAGAATAGGGTAGGTGAGAGATTGAGTTCAATTAGGAATTTATATTCTAAAACTTTCGGAAAAAACAATCTTTGTATAATCTTTATATTTTATATATCTTTTTTTTCTTTTTTAAGGAGTTGTTGTTCATGGGACTATATATAGTATTTTGTTTTAATTTTTTAAATATTTTATATAATAATCTCACAATCAAGATTATTTACCAGATTTGATAAAAAAAGATTATTTACCATTATTTTGGATACAAATTATACTGAGTATTTGGGTCTTTATAGATTCAAGTTATTATATACTAGTTTGGACCCGTGCGATGCACCGAGTAATGTAGTATATTTAATAACTACATTTATAAATGAGATTAATAATCGAAAATGCTACAATCACTATAAAAAAATATGTTATGCTTCCACCATTATCTAATTAAACATGACTGAGTGTGACAGAAAAATAAGCAAAAATGATTTTTCTGAAATCATTTTCACACATAATAATGTGGAAAAATATAACCACTCTTCTAATAGTGGTAGTAACCTATTAGGGTATATCCATGTATATTAAGAGTGGTGATTTACATCTCTTGAAAAATGATTATTTAGCATGGATAATGAGCGTGGCAGTTATTTTGAGATAATTGAAATACATAAAAAGAATTTTTTTTTTCGGATTGGACAATTTATGATAATCATATAAGTCAAATACTAAATATACAATCAAAAAGAAATTTTTAAAAAAGATAATTGAAAATAATTTTTATAAAAATTAAACACATAAAGGAAATGTTTTTATGCGAATTTTTGATTTCTCGCTCTTTTATAGCATAATGCCCAATATATTAAAAAAAAAAAGAAATAAACCTCAAATCTCAAACTCTAATCTCTCTTATTTTCTTCTTAATCAGTAAATTTCACATGTGGCCGTTTTATACCTTTTTTTTTCTTAATGTTGTTTAAAGAAAAAGTAAAACAAAATAAAACTGAAAAAATTCACCTTAATGAACAGAACCCTAATTTGAAGAATTAAGTATTTTTAATCCAGAGGCGGATCTATGTTGGGGCAACCGCAGTCACCCAACTCCCGTCTTTTCGAGAGAAAAAACATGGTGTAAACAGTAAAAAAATTTTATATCTTAACTGGTGACAACTTAAGTGTCTATATCGAGTGGCGAAGTTGTTTCAAGCGCAAGCTGGTAATAAGAAAAAAATGGCTCTCTCAAGGGGTAATATGTCCATATATATAACTATGGTGAGTGATGTTGTTTTCTTTGGATATAAGTGTGTGCTTAAAGACTGGCTCTCACTCGACTTATTTAGTGTGTGGAATATTTGTCCATTCATACCCTTTCCACACTTAATATAAGTATGGTAAAACCTCGTCACACTAATACTCGTGGCAAGATGCAATTTACCCGCGGATGCATGTCGTATTTTGAAAATGATAGAATAGATACAAAATTGAAAAGTAAGTGGAAAGATAGAGAAACTCATGATTCAAACAAATCAAATTAGACAAAAAATTGCATATTAAAAATTAAAAACATAAAAAGTAAGTATTTCTGTTTTTAGTTCTATCCAGATTTTTAATTTATTTCATTATATAATTTTCTGTAATTTTTATTTATTAGTTTTCTGCTGAATTTGGTTTTTATTATTATTATTATTATTATTATTATTATTATTATTATTATTATTATTATTATTATTATTGATGAGTGGAAACCTTTTTTTCAATAATAAATTATTTATTTTTTATTGGACTGAAACTCCTAAATTCACTCTCGGGCCGTCATTTCAACTTTTTGAAAACATTGTTGTGTTATATAGTATAGATTATTATTATTATTATTATTATTATTATTATTATTATTATTATTATTATTATTATTATTATTATTATTATTATTATTATTATTAGAGTCCATAGATGAGTGGAAAGCTATTTTTTTCAATGATAAATTATTTATTTTTTTATTGGACGAAACTCCTAAATTTACTCTCAGGCCACCATTTCATCTTTTTGAAAAGATTACTATTATATATAGTATAGATTTATTATTGTTATTATAATATTTATTTTGGCATGGAGTAAAAAAGAGTTCATATATAAGTAGAAATCTATTTTTGTTTTTTTATAAAATTGGTGGCTTCACACAAGAAAATTAATTGATAACAAAAAGAAAAAAAACTCAATATCACTTTTTTAGCTAAATGAATTTTTCTTTATCAGAAACTGAATATTGTCATTAAGGAAAAAACCATCTATTGTTTTTTAATCAAACATAAACATCTTTTGTTAATAGTAAAAAGTTAAATGACTATGTGTTTACTGAAACACTTCAAAATTTTAAAACTTATATATTCGTTGTTTTAAATTTTAGCAAAAGAATTTTTCTTTAACAGAAAATGAATATTATCATTATAGGAAATTGCTTATAGTCAAATATTGATAAAATTTTAACCAATAAGTCATTTTTTAACAAATAAGACTTAGTATACTTTTAACGAATCATAAATACAACATTAATTAATATTCATATAGTACAAAGATTAATTAATTAATATTCATATTTTTTCAACAATATATTCACTTTCCACTTGAAGCATATTCATTTTTTTTTAATACAAAGTTGTCCTTTTTCTTAATCTTTTGCTTTCTAAATTCATTCTTTTTACACTTCTTTTTCTAACTTTTTCCGAACATGACATTTTAACTCATTTTTTTGGTCAGTGTTTCCCTTTTTAAGGATTCATGCAGCTCAAATAAGTCTAAATTTTGTAAAAGAACATCCACACTTGATACATTTTTTTCCACAAATGCTCAAAGGGGCATAAATTCGTCTTTTGCATGAACTTCAAATTTTCCTTGTTAATACAATGTGTATGCGTTTACGTGAACTATGTAACCTTTTATATTTCCCATTTTCATTCTTCATCGAGTTTGCAGGCACAATAGGGGCTAACATGACCATCTAATGCAACCAAGCCAAGTTGTAAAATTTAAGGGGCTAACATGATCCCCCAATGAAACGACATCAAACTTTAAAAGTTAGGGGCTGACATGATCCACTAGCTCAATCGAAGTGAGGAGCTAACACGAACCCTAATCGCGAGAATTCAAAGCTCGGTAACACCTAAAAATGCGTGAGAAGAAGCAAATGATGCACAAATCAAGCTAAGATAAGACATATATGGAAAACCAAAGGAAGCAAGAGACAAGTGAATGCCAAGCATGAAGGTAAACAAAGATAATGACATATGGATAAAGCATCAAGCATACATTAAACAGGAGCAGTACGGCCATGCAATGGCCCAATGAAAGAGATAAATCCTTGCCATTTCGGTAAAATTGCACAAATCCACAAAAAAACCTCCTCCGTGCATTTCGAACAAGGTTCTCCTCAACTTTTCATCTTTCACCCGGATCCAACCTCGGGAGTGCCTTTTTGCATAATGAAGCAACCGTTCAGACAACTTGAGTCTGTCCACCGGAGGCAGAAAAGTTCACTTTTTCCTACTCATCATCCACATCAACACTTCACCACTTTCATCCTGAAACACTAACAATCTTTTCTTGATTCAATACCCTTTCCCCCAGTCGAGAACCATGTATTCGCTATATGGAATTATGTCGACATTTTACAGTCCATGCATAATCATAATATAAATTCAATACGAATTCAGGTGACATAATCAATTCATTGGCAAAATCATATTTGTGTAAAAGAGAAAACAGAGCACAAGGAGCCAAGAAAAGAGATCCCAGTATGAGGGAAGAGTGAGGAAAGAGGGGGAACATACAGAAAATGGGTCAAGCAAAGGAATGCAATGAATAATAGAAAAGCTTGTCAGTGCCACCATCGCTGTAACTTGTTGGAGTTCGAATAGGAAAAGAGAAAGAAGGGAAAACAAATATGTCCTGAACAGAAATCGCCCTTCCCATACCCAAAATATGACCGAAACTGTATTTATTAATCCAATCCGCATGAAAACCAAACAATCCGTTTACCAAGTGTACTTAAAATCATGCTCAACCCCTAAAGATAGGAAGTTTATGGATTTTACTGTGATCGCTGAATTTTGTCTTTCCTTGTTTATTGGTTTCAATAGCTCGAGGATGTTTTTATGGCCTTTTGATAAGCCTCATGGGTAATCTGTTTCCTACACACGGGCCGTCAGTTTTTGCCGGCTGATCCTAATTGTTAAGAAATCTTGTTGGACTGGATGACAACTTAGTTTGACAGTGGTTATCTTGACTAATCCATCTAATTAGTCTCTAATCCCATAAGTTAAGCAATAAAAGAAAGGTAAAAACTATCGAAGTTGGTGTTTAATGATCAAGGCAACCATGTCTATGTGCGAAATCTAGCCCATGAGTTGGTGAGCACGTAGACGTGACTTAATTAAAAGAAACTCGTCAATCATTAGTAGCTAAATTACAGGATAAATGCAAACCAAAAAAAAAAAAAAAAAGAACATACATTCATTGACAAAAACAGTTGAAAATTGCAGACTAATACTGGATTCCAACCTACATCTACATAGGGAGGTTAAGCATATCTATGCTACCTCTTTTGAAACAAAACTATCTATAAACATCAATGATATCCTCACGGACAGCCTTTTAGTAGAGATTATTCAAAGGCTTCCTTGCCATTCTACCCTTGCCCTTGGAGCCAAATCTGTCTGTAACCGCTGGTTTGCTCTTCTCTCTGACCCCTACTTTTGTAGGAGCTTCACCCGCAACCATGGCAAGCACTGTCGGCTTAGATTAGCCATCACCCCCTCATTTATGAATTCAGCTACTGGCATCCCCATTTAAGTGTTTGGTGCGGTCGCTAAATTTCACTCAAAAACCACTCCTATACTCAGTTTACTGCTGCAGATAGACAGTGCTCGAGGAGAAACGGGTGCTCGAAAACGGGCTGGCCGTGTCACTGCACACAGCCCATTTCGGGTGCCAGCAGCACTTGGCGCTTTGTTTTGCTTCATGGCTACTCATATTCCTTCCGTTGAGACTTGTTTCAACTGATTTTGGACGTTTATTGCAGGTTTATTGCTGAGTTTATTGCTAGTTATGGCTATGGTTTCCATATCCATTATACAATACATAATTTTCACACACCAAATCATCCAAAAAAATCATCCACTAGTCTACACCATGTATCTTGTGGATTCATCTCAATTATCCACCTTTAGGTTCGTGAATTAGTGTTTGAAGACTGTTTGTAATCTCTTATTTTCTAATCTCGTTGTGCTTATATGCCCTTGAAATTAATTTTTACTCATTCATATTTAGTGCATTCGTTGTTCTAGTTTTCTCCCAATTTTGGATTTCCACGTAAATCTTAGTGTCCATTTTACTTCTGCCTTCTTGCTTAAATTTCTGAATATTTTTACACCCTATTGCTTCCGCTGCATACTTTGCTCTATTTCGTAACACTAACTGAAGCTTTGCACTTCAGAATCCAAGCAGTTTCAGGGCACCCGGTTTCCAATTCCAGAGGCTTTCACTTAGATTTTCTTCCTGGATTTTGGGGATGGAAATACAACCCATTTTGGCAGTGGCTTCCCACAAAGATCTATTGGTTTGCTTTGACTTAGAAAGGTCCTCACTATCATCTGCAACCCGTTAACCAAGCATTGGCTCGCCCTCCCACCAGCCCCAGGCTGGCGTAGAGTAGCAGACACTGCCATTGGCTTCATTACTTCTGACAAAGTCGCTGCTTCTCGTACCTGAACTGGGCTCGCGTCCTATTAGTATCCATGTCGAGGTAGAGGTCTTTTGCTCTGAGATAGGTGAATGGAGAGAGTTCATGGCAATTTGTTCAACAAGTGTTATAAGGACGTGGCAGTTGAAGCCTAATGCGGTTACTTTTAAGAACAAGTTACATTGGCTTGTCAACAGTAAGGACATTGCTGTCTTTATCCCTTCGAGGGTGCTGGGGGACAATTTCGGGTCATCGATCTGTCACTTGAGTTCAAATTCTGAAATGGGAATTTTCTGGGGATCATGCCAAGAACCTGTCAAAGTGTCTCAAATGACAGGAGGGTGCCTAAATTGTATGCTGGTGGTTTGGAAACTTGGAGATTATGCTAAGGGAAACAGGCAAATTCAAATTCTGAAATGGGAATTTTCTAGGGATCATGCCAAGAACGTCTCAAAGTGTCTCAAATGACAGGAGGGTGCCAAAATCGTATGCTGGTGGTTTGGAAACTTGGAGATTATGCTAAGGGAAACAGGCAATTGGAGAAGAAGACCGGTCTAAAAGAGATGGTGTTTGTCCATTATTGCTGTTTTGTTTACATGATTTTAAGTATTTGACAGCAGAAATTTTGTATTTAAGACTTCAGAACCAAATAATGAACTGTAATGTGGGGAAAACAACTCTAGAATGCTTGGGAGACTTGACTTTCTCCATAGGAACTCGGGGTGCCTTTCTTCTTCTCGACAAACATTTTCAAGTTCAACTTTGTCCGAGAGCCTCTCATTCCTCGCTTAGGCACGATTCTTGGAATATAGATTTGGATTTTAGCTTTGTAGTCAGAACCCTTTAATTTGCTGAATATATCCATCGTTAAATTGACAGCAGATTGACAAAAAGAGAAACCAGAATCACCATTTTCTGAAACAATTGAAAGTTAAAGCTGTTTTATTGGATGCAGAGTCATATCTACAAATAGCAGCTGTTAAACAACTAGTACATAATTCTTTGGATAGATTAAGCACTATTACAATCCATAAGCATGGAAAGGGAGGCCTCAGAGCAGAGGAGAGGAGCTGCAGGGAGCTTGACATGCAGGATCCGAGCCCATTTGGCTTGACCCGTTTTGACGTAGCTTGGGCTCGGTTCAGCAGTAGCAGGAGTAGTAGTAGCAACGGCTAGGGAGTTGGGCTGGAGCCCTTTGACAAAACAGGGTGAGATTGTTGCTGCATTCTGGCTAACTTACTACTCCAGATACCCACAACAAGCACTGACATCAACTAGTGAAAGCCAACGGGGACAAGAGGCAATTGGGCTACCTAACCTCAAATGAGCGGAGGAGAGAGAAGTTTCTGAGATTGGTAGAGGGAGGATCTCGTTTTGTGTTTGCTGTTGATGTGGGTGTTTTGATTGATTTCTATGAGCTCAAGGGATGCAAATTTTTTATAGGGGAAGAGAGAGAGAGAGGTGGTGTGCCTGCAAGTATGGGTTTATGATGTGATATTGTGGGAAGCAAAAACGTGTAGCTGCTTGAGCTTGCTTAGTGTCCACTGGTTTGTTTGTTTTTGGTAAACAATGTTCTTACTGTAAAGATTGGATAAGGCTCAACACCTGAAAACTGTGGGAGAAATGGAGAATCATTACAATCCATCAACTTCATCCAATTCCATCACCCCATCTATCCTACACTCTAATCCCTTCAAGTCCAAAGTGTAATTTACATTATATACTCGGAAAAGTACCATTTATTCTACTTTCGCATTAACACTTCAGACTTATTTATACACTATTTTGAAGGGAAAAATAACATAAATATTCTTCAGCAGAGCTGTAATTTAATTGTAGAGTTCAATATAAGAATTGATATTTGAGTATTTTGCTGACCTCTAAAATACGAATTTTTCAAAATCCGTCACTCGCTATAGTTGACATAAATGAACTCTCCTTGACATATTTTTCTGCGAACTTTAACTACAATAAAAACAAAACCAAAGACAACAACAATAGCTGCTAATATGAATTTACGGGTTTGGAGGGATCTGATGGAGACAACTTTACCTTTGCAAATACTTCTATATGCCAATATGCCTATTTCGAGAGGCCCCATAAAAATTTCACAAAAACATATCACGTGGAAGTATATGCTTGTGAACATTTAAAAATATGTACTCTTAAAAAGGGTATTCAGTACATTACGGTGAGAAGTTTCCTTAATAATGCATTAAAATTAAGGAAAAATGCAAAGACTAATACAATTTTTAATTTATAATAATAAAATTCATCTCCCAATCCTTTCTCGGACTATGTCAACAGTAAACTTAGAGAGGAGAGGGAGAGGAGGAGAGAGAAGATGCGGAAGAAGCAGGGCAAAGGAAGAATTAACAAAGCAGCATATGAAAGAGAAGAGGTTCCATTTCCATAAATTTCATTGCTAATTCTTTCGATTATTAATTATTTGGTTTTTTAAATTTCCAATTCTGCTAATCCTTCTGATTTACCCAGTAATTCTCTGTGATTAATGCTTAATTATTATAGTTTTTCTTGGAAAGTTTATTTATAAATTCGTTTTAGTTGTGTATTAGTAATTGGAACAATTATATGACTTGACTTGCGGCCAAATATTCATCAATCAATTCAATACTGAGTTGACCTAGAAATTAGAATCGAATGACTCGTTTAACAAATTAATTTTTATTAACGGAACTTGGATGAAAGTAAACCAGTTTTTGGGGCCATTAATCATATGACTTTTATGGGGTGTTTTTTCTTTTCTGTCAAATTACCGTTAAGTTTGATAACCTTTGACAATATTTTTGAATATTTTAATGACATATCTATTTGATTTGGTTTCTTCCTTTTAATTTGGTAAAAAAAGGAATTTTATTCGATTTAGGGGATTTAACTTTTGCAAGAGGGAGGAATATTAAGTGCTTGCATAATGTGACAAATAAAGTCTTACTTGTATATACTAAATCAATTTCAAAAAAGTCAAACAAATATAATGAGCCACCATTCGTGTCTACCAAATTAGCTTTCTAGTGGATAAAAAGGTGGTCGACCTCGATAGTAGTTTGACAAAAAATATTAATCATACTGTTCATATGCAAGAAAAAAATGATTTATTTCCGTGCAACAACCCCAATAACTAGTTTATTTTCATTCGGTGTTGCTTAATTAATTTAGGGGCCCCATTAATTTATTATACAATATTATAAATTTCTACCTTTTGCTCTGATTCTTTTTTCTTTATGTTTGTTTATTTTCTCTTTTTTTCATGATAAATTTAGCTGGTCAAAGTCCTAGCCAAAGGTGGATTCAAGGCCCAGCATGGGAAGTGTTGGGAAAATGCTACAATGTAAGACTATCTTTCTCTAACAAATTAAAGTTCCTTTTTTTCCCTTGTAGTAAATTTAGTTTAATATCTTCTTTTTTATTATATATCGTTTATTCAGAATATGTCCTTTTTAGTTATCCAGAATTTTGGTGAGACTTTAATGATTTGTTATCCAGAATTTTGGTGAGACTTCAATGGTAAAATCGAGTGCAACCGAAGATCCAAATGATGAAGCTCGATAAGATTAGTAGTTTACCAAATGATGTCCTATTCTACATTCTTTCTCTTCTTCCAATAGAGAACGTAGTTTCCTCCACCATATTATCGAAAAGATCGCAACATGTTTGGACTGGAATCGAGTTTTAGACTTCAGTCGATGGAAATGTGGTCGCTGGGGATTCATTGTTCTTATTCCAATTGAGGCTTTCGGGCATTGTCCGAATGTCAAGGTTGTTTCGCTTGCTAAACTTGACATTGTTGATGGTGGTTCCTTGGAGTTTCTCTTAAGGGGTTGCCCTGTCCTTAAAGAGCTCTACATCAACGATCGCCATACTAAATTGATTGACATTTTTCAAGTGTGTACCTCTTCTTAAAGATACTACATGTCATATCTATTGACTCCAAGATTAGGATTGACACGCCTCATCTAGAGCGACTTCACCGATCAAAAATGTTGAAGTAGTTGAGATTAGAGCTTCCAATCTTAGAATCCTAAAATTAGACGTCTCTGTGTTCTCCGATGATTTTTACATGGAAGAGATGCCCTAGAAGGATCTTTTAAGGAGCTGTCCCGAACCGGAAGAACTTTACCTGAGCGCCTACTTCAACAACCAAAATATAGCTGTCATTGACATATGCTCTTTTTGTCGAAGATCCTACAATGCGAGAAGCTTCATGCATATGTTATCATTAAGATTGACACGCCGGACACTGGAGTACCTCGAACTCATCAAGGTTGGACTAGTTGAGCTTAGAGCTCCAAATCTTAGACGTGTCAAATTAGAGGATGTTGTTATCTCCGATGATTTTCACATGGAAGAGGCACCTTTCATTGTTGAAACACGTCCGGATCTTTTATCGAATAACATTACGACTGTGCTTACGACTTTTCGTGGTATAATTTCCGCCTCAAAATTTCTGGACTTGAGTTTTAGTTTCTTCGGGTATGCTTTCTATTCCTCCATCCTGTCCCCCTAAAACAAATAAGTATTTACGTGGTCGATTGTGCAAATACTCATAAACTATCGCTTTTAGGCAATCTATAAGCTTTAGATACATTGTACTATACTATTGCTCATTACTCCTAATGCTATAAAGCAAAATCCAAAAGAAATGTTACAATGTAGACTACATATATTACTTGAAAAACACATCCGGAAGAGGGTGTGAGAAGTGTATTCTGTTTATGGATGTCGAGTAATTAGTTTGGATTGATAATGTATAATTTTGATATCCTTGTTGAGTAATGAAGATAATTCTTTGCATCTCTTTTGTAGTTTCTGTTTCGGAAAAACCGAGTTGATGATGTGGATTGCTCGATTCGGAGAGAGGAAGGATTTACCGCTCCGGTTCCGGCACGATCGATTCGAGTCCGAGTGGCGACCGCTTGAACTCGCAAAAGGCGAAGCCTAAGGTGGTGGATCCCGGGAACGCCCTCCGACGCTCAAGTTAGTAATGAACTAAGTTTGAATGGATCGAGGAGATCTTCCTCGATGTGCGTGGGGGATTCCTTGGGAGACGAGAAGATTTCCAAAGATGGAAGTTCTCGGGATGAGTGTGGATGAACGTTGATGAACGTTTGATGAATGTGGATGAGTGTTGAGAGCTTGGGAGCTTGAGAGCTAATAAGTGATTATCCTCCAAATGAGATGTCTTGTCAAGTGAACATAACATGCCTTGGGATTGGAAAATGGTGAGTATTTATAGGAGATTTTAAAGAGGTAAAATGGTACTTTACCATGGTTTAGGAGAAACCTTAGCCCTAGTAGGCTTTGGGCTTTTACCTGGCCCATTAAGGGTTATCTTGGGCCGATTCATCCCTTATCCAACCGATTAGGCCTAGTTGGTCGATGACGTGGCGGGTGAGCTGGTATTGTCCAGGAAATACCCGAATCATTTAACCCCTCACGTTCTACTCGCATGCCTCCCGAGGTAGGTAGGTGGAATGTGGAGCAAACAGATGATTGAGCATCGCCGACCATCCTTCGTCGCGAAGGCGTTCTACCGACTTCTCATTGACGATGCTTGGAAGTCGGGGTTGATAAATGATGGTGAGGAGTATGGTAAGTTGCTTCTAGCCACGATCCGTTCCGAGTGGGACATGCTTGAGGCTTAGGTGGAATGTAACCACAATCCTAGCATTGAGCTTCAATCGATGAACCTTAATTCTTCGATGAACACGGGAGGAGGAACCGCTCCCGAGTTGGCTCGTAGTCCGACCCTCCCTTGGAGAGTAGAGAGTTAGCGAGATGGCCTTTTACTCCCTCTTAGGGCCGGAGGGTCTTGCCCAAGGCAAATGGGAGTAGCCTCCTCGCGGAGAAGAAGATGCACCTTCCGGCGGAGAGGAAGAGGAACCTTCCGAAGGAGAAGTGAGGTGGTAGCCATGGCTCTCCTTACGTCTAAATAGTGTAACTATAGCGTAGTAGTATAACCGTAGCTTCGCAGCGTAGTATCTTGAGTTTTGGACACTTTGCTTCTCTTGTAGTGGAGCGTTGCGCGTTCTTGTCCCAATGAATGAATGAATGAATAAATGAAGTTTGCTTTGTCAACTTTGCTTTTCTTCGCTTTCTTGTCTTGTCGTAGACGCTCTGTTGCGACAAACGATTTTCACTTAGCCCCTCGGGCTTAGAGAGTAATTTTTGAGTATCCTTTCAGCTCCCGGAGGCTTGAAAGTGCTCGTGACCTGTTAACTTTAAGTTAGGAGTGCAAGTGCCCATGACGGAATGGGTCTTTGCGCGACCTTTGATTCCTGAAGGTTTGCAAATGCGTGAATGCCCATGACGGAATGGGTCTTTGCGCGACCTTTCGATTCTCGAATGTTCGAAAGTGCGTGAGTGCCCATGACGGAATGGGTCTTTTCGATTCCTGAATGTTCGAAAGTGCGTGAGTGCCCACGACGGAATGGGCCTTTGCGCGACCTTTCGATTCCTGAAGGTTCGAAAGTGCGTGAGTCTCACTAGGGAACATCCCATGGAGAACGCGACCCCCAACCTTCTGTTAGGAGTGAGAGTGCCCATGACGGAATGGGTCTTTGCGCGACCTTTCAGCTCCCCGAGGCTTGAAAGTGCGTGAGAGATAACCTTCGTTAGGACTCATGAATCGCACAAAACCTTGATAATATCCATAATCCATTGGTTTCCTTTTGCGGAAACACATGTATAACTTTTGTAATGAATCGGGGACATTGGTGGGAAGATAGAAAGTGGCACCAGCTCCATAGAGTACCGAGGTGTTTTGGTGTCCTTGAGTAAGTTACATTTCATGACTATTAGCTGGACGAATATGGTGAACAAATAATTAAACACTTTCCAAGGAAAGGCAAGTTTTTGAAGAAAATGGAGGTGACTATACGTAACTACTCGTGTCTTTCAAAGAAGGTTCACAATGTGATGATCGACCATCGGAATAGGATGAGAGAAGTGGCTTCTTCGCTTCTTGTGATATTGTATATGCTAATTATATTTCCCTCCCTCGTTATATGAATGAATGTCGGTGAGATTTTCATGTATTTCATCGTACAAGAAGTCGGACCACGGCTTTGTTTAGATTTTTTGGGTGCTTTTGATAAAAAGAGGGCCCTTTTACGGCCACTGTTAAACTCGTTGCTAATACGTTATTGTTGTTTCGTAATTTAGTTTTTAGAGTGTAATTGTTAGAGTACGATTCATTTTGTTTCCCAATCACATGTCAATAGATAGTTAAACAAACATATTCTTATATTGTATTCTATGGAGTACAATCTCATTCCATATGTGTCAAATACATGGTTGAACAAATGTGTCAAATATATGGTTGAACAAAAGGAAAAATATATAAAAAATTTAGAGAATAAAAGAAAGGAAAAATATAATTATTCTTAAAACTCCCATGTTGATACATTCCATCTTATTGAACCACATCATTTAAGTATTAATTTAGTATTACTTTTATAAGTATATTTAGAATATTGTATTGCCCTTTGTGACTTATTTACACCAAATTTAGTATTATTTTTACTAGTTTGGACCCGTGCTATGCACGGAGTAATGTAATACTCCTTAATAAGTTATAAACTAAAAAGTAAATATTTAATAACTACATTTAATAAATGAGATTAATAATCGAAAATGCTACAATCACCATATGGTATGCTTCCACCCTTATCTAATTACACATGATTGAGTGTGGCGAGAAAAATAAGCAAAAATGAGTTGCTCGAAATCATTTTCACACATAATAATGTGGAAAAATATCATCACTCTTGTAAGAGTGGTACTAACCTATTAAGGTATATCCATGTATATTAAGAGTGGTGATTTACATCTATTTAAAAAATGATTATTTAGCATGGATAATAAGCATGACAGATAATAAGCATGCCAGCTTATTTTGAGATAATTGAAATACATAAAAAGAATTTTTTTCGCATTGGACAATTTATGATAATCATATAAGTCAAATACTAAATTTACAATCAAAAAAAAATTTTTTTTTAAATAATTGAAAAGAATTTTTATAAAAATTAAACACATAAAGGAAATATTTTTATGCAAATTTTCGATTTCTCTCTTTTATAGCACAATGCCCAATATATTGAAAAAATCAAAATAAGAAATAAACCTCAAATCTCAAACTCTAATCTCGTTTTCTCTCTTATTTTCTCGCTTAATCAATAAATTTCACATGTGCCCGCTTTATATCTTTTTTTTTCTTAATGTTGTTTAAAGAAAAGTAAAATAAAACTAAAAAAATTCACCTTAATGAACAGAACCCTAATTTGAAGAAGAACTAAGTATTTTTAATCCAAAGGCAGATCTACGTTAGGGCAACCGCAGTCACCCAACCCCCGTGTAACGCCCCAACTCATAATCACTAGTTTAGGCTAAGCAACCCGTTAACCGGTGATTAGCGCAGTGGAAAAGGTTTAGGAGCGTCACCGCCGCCCTTACCATCGGAAGGGCAAGGCTAACGAGAGTCAAATACTAAACTATTTAGCTTAGATTACCCTATTTAACAGTCAACTACAAAAGAAACTATAAGTTGTACAAAGCCGAACAAAAGTACAGGGTAACCCAACATTCACTAGTTCTTAACCCATAACACTTATGTACAAGTCTCCAAAAGGTTATCATGGCGAGCCGGAGCCCCTAAGCCTCGAACACGATTCTTCTATGACTTGCCGTCTTCACTATTCTTACCTAAAACAAAACAAGGAAATATTTTTGCAATGTGAGTCGAAACTCAATACGTTCACTATCATGCAGTAAAATAATAGTAATGAAATAATTAAATTGAGCGCATGCATTTCAATTCATTTATAAATGAGGGAGGTGAATAATGTAAAACTGTTGCTGATTTATTATCCGAATGGATCCCTTTACGATCATCGGGTTTCCCTAAACGCATGTGCACACACCCGGATCGATCGGATAGTCCGGTTGAAGGCGGTTAACCATTACGGGGTTACCAACCTGGATATTGGGCGTACCAAATAATGGCACTTGATGGGCGGGTCCATATTAATGATGGCAAATATTATTTGCAAATAATTCTTTATTGTTGTTAATGTCGGCCATATCCGGCCTTAATTTGTAAATAAAACATTGAAGGGCACGATCAATGAACGTACCTTACCGACGTTCCTCCTTCTTTTTCTTTTCGAGCGGAATCCGGATGAACGTACGACGCTGGTGTTTGATGACCTTAATTAAGGACATAGGAGTTTTATTAATAAACTGAATTTTATAGCTTATTTATTTATTAAATCATTTCAAACATGCTTGAAATGAAAATTATTAAAGTTAGCTTTTACTAAGGAATACTAATGAGGTTCTTGATTCACACGATTTATTTATCTTATTTTACTATGCATGTATAATTGTATGCATATATGCATATATATATATATATATATATATATATATATATATATATCTATTTAGCAACTTTAAAGTATATGTATATATAACTTTCTTCTAAGCACATATGTAAATATATGTATACATTTATATAATTATACATAAGGTAACTTCAAATATACATAATTTTCTTCCAATTGATATATTGAACATTTATCTCCTTTATTCATATTTTTATGTACCACCTTTTTAACCTTATTTTGTTTTGTAAAGGTCCAAAAGTGTTAATTCTCATATTCCAGGTTCACTTGCTGCCCAGAATCAAAAATCATCATCAATCTCTCTCTTAATCTCCTCATTTATCAAAAGTAATTCTTAACTCAAAATCACTTCCTGAATATCCTCTATCCAAGCAATTGTCCATAATTACCCTTTATACAGGGATTGTCCATAAATGTCCTTGATATAGGGATTATCCATGATTTGTTTTTAATTCAAGTACATCCAAATGTCATCAATTATCACCAAATCCTCTCAAACCTCATGAATCGGTTACATATATGCCATAACCATGAGCAAACTTTAATCTTCAAACAGATAAAACAACATAATGACTGATTACAACTTAAACACTTAAATTAAAAGAAATGAAGAACTGAATCCGAAAAATTAACCTAAAATTAAACGAACCGAAACCGAAATTTACTTCTAAGAAATTAAATCAAAAGCTGAAAATTACCCTAGAACCAAAGTGGACGAGTGGTTAATTTTTTTTTTGAAGGGTTTCGAGGTGGTTGAGGGTGGTGGTTTGAGGATCGGAGTTGACTCGAACGGAGCGATCGGCTGCGGTCGCGCGAGTCGTCGGTGGCGGTGAGCGGCGTCGGTGGCCGACAGAGGCAGCTGAGGCCGGACAGGGGTTGGGGCCGAAGAAACCGTGACCAACCTGGGCAAAACCGAGGCAGAGCGAGCGCAGAACGTAAATATAGCCGGCGGTGGGCTGGCGTTTGGTGGCTGGGATGACGACCGTAGGGTAATAGAAGGTGACGAGTGGTTGTCGGTGGTGTTGGGGTGGCGTCTCCAGTGGGCTGAGATGAACGGAAAAAGGGAGACGGTGGAGGCAAGCGATAGGGATAGGGTTTTGGGTGTTTGATGGGGGATTCGACGAAGATGGTGATGATGGTGGTGGTGGCTAGCCGGCGGTGGCTGTCGGCGTGGCCGGAGGGCCGCCGGTGCTGTCAGTCGGCGGTGAAAACAGGAAGGACGCAGAGCCGAGGAGGGCTCGGTGGTAGAGAGAGAGGGAGCGGGGACGAAGGCGGGAGAGGGAGAGCGAGAGAGAGTGAGGGTTTAATCGGCTTTAGGTTAGAATAATGAAGCCCTAGGTTAACTTATGCTTTTATACCCCCTCCTCTAACCTTCCTCTCGAATGGGCCGGTTGACCCTACTCAAGCATCCGGCCCAGTTCTTATTAGTGCTAATTCTAACCCGACTCACTCATCCTCAATAATTCATAATCTTCTAAACTTGTTATTTTTCTCATTAAACTTATCTTAATCTAAGAATTTTTATTTTTAGTAATATTCAATTTATACAAATTACATTAGTTTCATTTGTTTAAGGATTTTATAATTCAGAATAAATTAGCTATGTAATAATGTTAATTATCTTCTAGGTCATTAAAATTTGTAAAGCACTCGTGCGTCGTCGTTGTAATCATCCGGTTCCTACACTTTAAACAAAAATGACATATATATATTTATATATATACACATACGTATATCCACATGAGTAATATGAAAATATTTGAAAATTTGAAATACACGCGCTCAGGCTAATTTTTAATGCACTTAAGGTTAATTACTTTCTTAGGGACGGGTCGTTACACCTGTCCTTTTGAGAGAGAAAACATGGCATAAAGAGTAAAAAAAATAATATATTTTAATTAACCCTAGTTAATTTCAAAAAGAATTTTGTAGCTTAACTGGTGACAACCTAGGTGTCTATATCGGTGGTAGAAGTTGCTTCAAGTGCAAACTGGTAATAGGAAAAAAAGACTCGCTCAAGAGGTAATATGTCCATAGATATAAGTATGGCTAGTGATGGTATTTTCTTTGGATATAAGTGTGTGGTTAAAGACGACTCGTCATCCGACTTATTTAGTGTGTGGAATATTTGTCCACTCATACCATTTCCACACTTAACATAAGTATGGTAAAAGCGTGGATGCATGTCGTATTTTGAAAATGATAGAATAGACACAAAATTAAAAAGTAAGTGGAAATACGAGAGAAACTCATGATCCAAACAAATCAAATTAGACAAAAAATTACATAAATAAGTAGTTAAACTCATACCTTAATCATAACAGCCCTCCTCTAATTGACCGACCCTTACTTGATTCAATCACTTTCAAAACTTAAAGCCACTAATTAAAAATTAGTTTGAAACCGATACCATGTTCTTTAGTCACCTCAACCACATCTTCCTAGCAAATTAATAAACCAAACAATGACAGAAGCTATTGTTACATCTTTACAATACATATTTTATTTTTTAGTAGAAAGGAAGAACAAATTTTCTCATCTAATGAAATATATTATTCATCCACCCAAAAATATATAATTAAATATATATTGTTCACTTTGATAGTTATCTCATTAGATTTCGATCGAGTCACAATTTGAAGTCACAAAGGAAAAAAAACGTAACTTGTGATTCTCAAATGTAAATCAAATCAAACCAAAATTTGAAATAATATAGATTATACTTTTTAGGTTAAAAATATTGGTGAATTAACCTTAACACCGTTAAAAATAATAGAATATCCTTTAATTATTTTCTAAAATTTTATTCTATAATTTATCTTAAATAAAATTACTCTTAATTACATCCCTTCTTTAAAATCATTCAATATACTTTTTGTCATCAATATATTTTTTTGAATTTTTCACGGGTTTTTACTAATGATTGACGTGAGAATGAATTACATTGATTGATAATAGGATAGATATCTCAGTAATTTTATATTAATTTTATTTTGAGTCCTAATATATTTTAATTTTCAGATTATTTTTCTATTTATTTTTGTTATTTTTAGTCAAATTGTTAGAAGTTGGATTAAATTAGTTTCCTTTGGTTAATTTTATTTTTTATATTATTATAGGGTTTAGTTAGAGTATTAATATCTTAGTATTAATTTTCTTAGTTTTTATGATTAATTTAATTATTTTTTTGATTTATTTTCTAATTTAGGTTAAAGCAAGTTTTTAATTTAATAAATTTATAAATTAAATTTTTGTATTTTAATTTTAGGTTTTTAGTGTATGTTTCAGTCCAAAAAATAGTTTTAATATTCTAGTTTATTTAATTATTTATTTTCATATGTATTGTAGTGTAATTGATTATTTGTTTAACTTTCTATTTTAGATTATGTTTTTGTTTTTCTGTTTTAATTGTGTTTAATTTTTCTGAAAAATTTAAAAAGTTTTTATGTTTTTAATTCTGTCCAGATTTTTAATTTAGTTCATTATATAATTTTCTGTAATTTTTATTTATTAATTTTCTGCTCAATTTGGTTTTATTTTATGTTTTATATTTTTAAAATTAATAAGGCTAATTATTTACTGTTTAATTTTTAGATTTAGATTAAATAATTTTATAATATTATTTATTTATTTTTCAGCAAGGGGATCCAATATTACCTTGATACGAGTCTACTTTTAAAGGGAAACCTTTTTTTTTTCCTTTCGATGAATTTTATCGTTTATTTAATTATTTACATCAATGACTTATTTTTAATGAACAAATAATTTTTATGGTTGAGACTACACCAAGCTCCTACAATCACTCTTGTTGTAGTATTTAGTCTATTTAAAAAGATTACTATTATATATTGTATAGATTTATTAGAAAAAAATACTAATGAGACTGTATTATCACACACACAAAAAAAGGAGGAGGATAGTTCACTTATAAAAGGATTTTTTTATTTGGATAAATTATATTATTTATTTATTTATTTAATTATTTACATCAACGACTCATATTCAATGGACAAATAATTTTTATGGTTAAGATTACCCTAATTTCTTACAATCATTCCCATTACAATATTTGATCAATTTAAAAATATTACTATTATATATTGCATAGACTATTATTATTATTATTATTATTATTATTATTATTATTATTATTATTATTATTATTATTATTATTATTATTATTATTGTTGTTGTTGTTATTATTATTATTATTATTGTTATTATTATTATTATTATTATTATTATTATTGTTATTATTATTGTTATTATTATTGTTATTATTATTATTATTATCATTATGATGATTATTATTATAATAATAATAATTATTATTATTACTATTATAGTTATTATAACTGTTATTGTTATTATTATTATTATTATTATTATTATTATTATTATTATTATTATTATTATTATTATCATTATGATTATTATTATCATTATGATTATTATGATTATGATTATTATTATTATTATGATTATTATTATTATTATTATTATTATTATTATTATTGTTATTATTATTATTATTATTATTATTATTATTATTATTATTATTATTATTATTATTATTATTATTGTTATTGTTATTATTATTATTATTATTATTATTATTATTATTATTATTATTATTATCATTATGATTATTATTATCATTATGATTATTATGATTATGATTATTATTATTATTATTATGATTATTATTATTATTATTATTATTATTATTATTATTGTTATTATTATTATTATTATCATTATTATTATTATTATTATTATTATTATTATTATTATTATTATTATTATTATTATTATTATTATTAGAGCCCATAGATGAGCGGAAACTTATTTTTTAAATGATAAATTATTTATTTTTTTATTGGACGAAACTCCTTAATTCACTTTGGTTGCAGCATTTCAAAATTTGAAAAGATTGGCATTATATAGTGTATAGATAAGTATATTTAAAATATATGTTACTTTAAAAAAATTGAAATTACCTTTTACAAAACTAACATTATACCTTCACTCCCTTGCTGATATATGTCATTGTGAAAGATATAACCGCACAGTATGTACGAGTACTTCGACCGCCAAATTCTTGCCCGATCTACTTCCGCATGACTTGTCCAATACCAGTAGTTTGGTAGAAAACCCTTTTGTATAAATGTTGTTTTACAACATCAGAACTTTGATAAGCTCTATTTTTACAATTCTTGCACGAACATCTATGCTGGCCACTTACTATATAATCGTGTTGACTTTTTGCATATTATCAAATTCATCAACTCCATCCAACCACTCTCTACTTATTTCATTAACATGAGAATTTTTCCTTCTGTACATCCATGTTAATGTAATTACCTTTCCATATTAGTTGACTCTATTCCACCATTTAATATTTTGTTAATTAATAATAATAAATAATCTTTCCAAGTTAAAAATAAAATATAATATCTAATCCTACCTAAAAAATTTAAAAATTATTTCACTGTTTTTATTTTCTTTATTCTCATTAAATTTTATTTTTTTTATCTTTATTAGGTTATTTGATATATTTGAAAATTATTTTACTTTATATTTTTTTTATCTTTGTTCCTATTTGTTTGTTTATCTTTATTCACATTAGGTAATTAAAGATATTTAAAAATTATTTCACTGTTTTTTTCTTTATTACCATTTATAACTTTATGTTTTTAATTTTTATTGGGTAATTTAAGGTATTAAAAAATTATTTTACTTTATTTTTATTTATCTTTACTACCATTTAATTTATTTTTTTAAGGTATGAAATGTGAATACAGATAAAGGTATGAAATGGAGATTGACGATTTTATTAACATTTATTCTAGAAAATTGATTTTTAAGAAATCTCAAGATATTATTTCATAATTTAGGAAAACAGAAAAATAAAATTCACTTTTTACCGCAAGGCTTCCAGGCCAAAAAGGTGAGATAAAACCGTTTGGACTAAGAGCCAAGCCCGAGTTATCAGCCAACGTCGGCGAGAGCCAACACTTATTGGTAATCGGTGCCGATTATAGACTGAGTTTGAGGAACCAATCTCGGTCCTATAGCCTCGGCTATCGGACAATAATTTGAGCTTTTCCATTTTTAAATCGAAATACCGAGAAGCAATTAGGAGAAATAAAATTGAAAACGAGAGAGTCGCTAATCGGTTTTAGAAAGTAAAAACTAACAAAAATAACAGAAAATACTCTTCCAATCTTAGTATGAAAAAACTAAGCTTGAAAGAGGTTTAAAGAAAGTGACTCTATCGGTCGAAAATCGAGAATCCGAGTGTTCGTGGGTGAAGGTAAAAAATAAAGAGATAAGCTTTCCATTTTGCCGGTCAACAGATGACCTTTACTAGTTTAAGTTGTGAGTTAAAAATGTATTTGTCGATCAAGCGTACAATATGCGAAGTACACAAATTAAATCAGCCAAATCATGCTAGGAAAACGGTAAATAAACAGGTAGGAAAATAGTAAAGGAAAGCGAAAAGAAATAAAGTTACAGACATGCGGGGAGGAATTTAAGAGCAATTACATCTTTAATCCACAATACGGAAAGCATTAAAAAGTATAAATGAAGAAAAACCGTAAGATAAACCGAAAGCTAATATGATGCCCTCGGTTTGTCCCATCTTTTGAGCTTGGATTACGAACCGAATCCAACGACTTAACGACAAGGTAGCGAGCTCAAAATGAAGGATGAAGAAGGTTATTTTGTGGATTTGAGAGGTGATATAGTATGCGACAAGTATGGTGAAAATGGAGAGAATAGAAGGGGGAAGAGACAAATGAGAGTGCTTTCGACTTAGGGAAGTTCAATAGCAGAAAATGTGGCAACCCTTTAGATGAAAATCAGCAACAAGAGCCTAAAATGCAGTCGCTTAGCTGAAAAGGTAGCAACCACAAATGAGGGATCAAACCCTCTATTTATAGAAGGAAATTAGGTCACAAAAATGACTCGAAACTCACTTTAGTAGTCCAAAACAACTAAATCTAGCATGTTTGCTGGTGGGAATCATGAGAATAAACCGGATAAAATCCTTCTAGACCGAAATCCCATGAGGAAAGGCAGTATATGCGGCGCCGGTCTCAAATGACGTTGTACGGATGTCTTGGGTTCCGTGCCTTGGTTGGACGTTAGGGACTAAATGTTGCGTTTTGGCGGTTTAAGCCTAAAACGCGACGCGGTCAAAAATTGTGTTGTACGGACATATTGGGTTTCATGCCTTGGTTGGTCGGTGGGAACAAAATGCAGCGTCTAGGCAGATTAATTCGAAAACACGGGCCGGTCTTGATGACGTCATATAAACACTTGAGTTTTGTGTCATGTGGGAACATAGGGAGCAAAACGTTGCGTTTTGATGCACATGTTTGATCGAAATGCTCGCGCCAGCTTGGGTTTTCCGATTGGGAGCCTGAATGGGGCTTAGTTCGGTCGAAAGAAAATGAATTTGTGGCCAGCCCAAGCAAAAGACTAATTTTGGTGGTGTTGATGAGGTTTTTTTGTGTTTTACTTGCTTCCGTTACACCAATCGGACTCCGATCATGATCCGAGTTCGCAAACAAGACCGAGATTTCATCATCGTGCCAACAAAATAAATAACGAAAATAAGAGAGATAAGAACGACACGTTTTTGGTATCTATAGGAACATGAAAATAATTAAGTAAAATAAGAATCATCTTTAAATAGAAGATTGGAAATAAGTACTCCTCTATTCAAGAGCAAATAACTCGATACCAATGATCTTCTCTTTACTTATAAATTTATTTTATTTTTTTACCAACAAAGAGTTGACTAGGGTAGTAACAATCTTACTCCAGTGAGGATAAGAAAACAAGTCCGAATTCCGAAAAATTTATTTGTTGGGGAGTATTTTTACCCTAAAAGCTAGCGAGCCGAAATATGTTACACCCTTGATTTAAACCAAAAATAAATTATGAATAATAATGGTCACATATTATTATTTATGTAATGTTATGGGCTGTTCAAAGTTATATTAAAAAACGAATAGAAATAGCATAGACATAGTGGAAACGAGCAAAAATGATTAATAGAAAAGAACATAAACGAATATAAGCGAATATAAACAAATAGAAATAGATGATAATTTTTATATATTTTCGAACATGTCAATATTCAAATTTAAATGATGTGGCTGACTTTACCGAAAAGAAAAACAAAAATCAACCCAAAATTATTGGGAGATTTACACTTAAGTTATGCTTCAATTTATATTTACATTTTTAGCTAGTTTTTTACATTTTAGCCTTTTAAATGACAATTATACCCTATCTCTCTCCTTTCCACCACACCTCACACGTCCCCCTCTCTCTCCCTCCTCCCCCACTATTAGATGAGACTCTCTCTCTCTCTCTGTTCACTCTCCTCAAATAATTATTTAAATAAAAATAAAAAATTATTTTATTTTTAAATAGATTATGTTTGAAAAGATTTTGTATTTTTCTCTTTTAGATAAAAAATTAATTATTATATTATAGATAATTTTTTAAAATTTTATCAATGAAAAAATTATTTCATATCTTAAATTTTTATTTTTTAAAAATATTAACATATTAATTTTTACTATCTAATTATAAATAAAATTTAAATTTCAAGTGCAATTATAATTTTAAGTTCATTATAATAAAATTTTAATTTTTCAGTTTTGAGTTTTCTTATTTTAAATAAAATTATTTTGATTGAAAAAATATTGTTTAAATCTTAAACCTTAATTGCTCAACCCGAAATATTAAATTAATAAATCTAAATATATAATTATATATATATAACTGCTTATATTAACTTTGGTATATTTTTAGGCCACCACCAATAATATATTATCATATATATCATATTGAGACGTGACATTATTTGATCCAATAGTAAAGTTTAAAATGTAAATAATTTCTTCATTAAATACTTTTTAAAAAATTACGTATAATACAAATAATTAATAAACTATCTAAAGGAAAAAAATAATATGCTTTAAAATAAAATAATTTTATCTTTTTATTTTAAAAAATTTAAAGAGACGTGTGAGAGAGAGGGAGGCAGAGAGAGAGGGAGGAGAGAGAGAGAGGGATATAATAGTCATTTTATTTTTATTAAATAATTAAAGTGTAATTGTAAAATCAAAGCTTTTATCGAATTGTAAATCTCCCAAAAATATTTGACCCTCAGCAAACCAGAAGAAGCATGCAAATTTCCATGGTGATGCAATAATAGTAAAACAAAAAAAAAAAAAAACAGAGAAAATTAGAAATTCCTATCCTTGGCTTGGCCAACTCGTAAGGTTTGACCAAATTTGGGAAATAATGAATGCAGAAGGATGATCTAGTATGTTCCGGAACCTCCCAAAACGTCCTACAAAATCTCTCTCTCTCTCTCTGTCCCCATTTTATTCGTTCATTCAGAGAAGATTCTACCAAGAATCTGTCTCTCTCTCAATCAAGAAGAAGGCGACTATGTCGAGCGCCGGCGTGAGCGTAGCGACGCCTCAGGCGTATTTCTGCCACCAGTGCAACCGCGCCGTCACCCTCACGCCGTCGCCCAACTCCGACATCGCTTGCCCCAACTGCAATGGCGGATTTCTTGAGGAATTCGACAATCCCCATCCCACCCCTTACCCAAACCCTACGAATCGTCCCTCTAATCCCTTCTCTTCCGCTGACCCTTACTCTCTTCTCGCCGACCCCCTCTTCTTCCCTCCTGTCCGCGGCCCCATTCTTTTCTCCACCTCAATCGACCTCGAAAATCCCAGTAACTTCTCGCCTCTTTTAGGCCCTTCCCCTGTTAGTCACGGCGAAGTGTCCCCTGCCTTCAACCCCTTCGATTTTCTCCAGGGGTACCTCCAGAACCTCAGGGCTACTGGTGCCAATGTCCAATTCGTCATCGAGAGCCACCCTTCGGACCCGGGGTTCCCCCTTCCCCCAATTTCGGGGACTATTTTCTAGGTCCGGGGCTAGAACAGCTAATTCAGCAACTGGCTGAGAATGATCCCAATCGTTATGGCACCCCACCGGCCTCGAAACGGGCCGTTGAGGGTTTACCCCATGTGCCCATCACGGAGCAGGTGGTAAACTCTGATTCTAATGCTTGTGCAGTTTGTATGAGCGATTTCGAGTTGGGTTCTCAAGCCAAGCGGATGCCCTGTAAGCATTTGTTTCACTCTGATTGCTTGCTTCCATGGCTGGAGCTCCATAATTCATGCCCTGTTTGCCGATACGAGCTGCCTACCGATGATCCGGATTACGAGAACAGGAAGGCCGGCCGGGAGCAGGGGACGTCGACCTCAGCCTCATCAGGAGGCTCGGAAGGTGGTGGGGCGCAGGGAGGTTCGGAAGGGACTCGGGGTGTGGAGAGGAGGTTCAGGATTTCGTTGCCGTGGCCTTTCAGTGCTTTCGGATCTTCTGGGGGAGACAATGAAGGTGGGGCGGCTAGGAGTGGTAATAATGATGATAACAGTAATAGTGGTTCAAACTCGGGGGATCAGCAAAGCGGCAATGGTGGTCCGGAGCCAAGGCAGGAAAGCTTGGATTGAAGCTTGAAAGGTCACTTGTGTTTCCCTCTCTACCAGTTTTTGGAAATGCAATTCTTTTTACAACCACATAGATATCTTATGCTATCTTATGCTTCATGAATTGTAAGTGGATTATTCTTCTGAATTGTCTATATTGGACGTGTAGTATTATTATCCATGACAAATACAATTGTGAGACATAGATATGTGCACGTAAATATTGAGCTGTGTGGTGCGAGAACAAGAGATTGGCGCCACAGAAAGAATTGTTAAAAGGCGTTGGGAGGAACTGTGGCCTAATTTGAATCCATGATGTTTGAACACATTAAAAGGAACGGCTTGGGTGAAACTGGAAAGTCAAAGCATTTTCAAAGTTAAAAATTCATGCCTCAAGTGTTACGAGAAAGAGGAAAAGCAGGAAGCACATTGGAAGGTTAAACGTGCTCCCCATAATTTAGTAATTTTGTGCTTTATTTTGGGGGGGCAGGTTTGTCTGTGTTTGAAAAAAATGGTTTACTGGAGACTTTTTCAGCTAACTAAAAGGTGGCCCTATTTTAACCTCTTTCATACTTATGTAATTGTTTCCTTTTAGGAGGAAGTTGCCGTTAACATGGTTAATTCATCTAGAATCCTTACTCATTGCCAATGAGTTCATGTTGTTGCTTCAATATGTAATTGATTTGATTTGTGGCTTCTTGTTATTTTGTCTGCATGAACAGTGAGAGGATATAGAATTCAAAGAAATGAAAATTGTTAGTTATCATGTCAGAGTCTTGGATGTCTTGTGCTGCAGGAGGCTTAGAGAACAAGGTATATGTTGTCATCATTTGTTTATTGTCTGTAGTTATCAAGATTACCCTTTTTGGTGATTTTTCTCATTTGGCTTTTGGTTATACTTTATTATTGGAGTAATCTCCCGCCTCTGGCTTAGGGTTGAGGTGACCAGCTTTTGTGAGGCTTGTATGGCTTGTTGAGCATTGCCATCGTCTGTGTCTCATGCTTTATAAGGAAAGTTTCCAGCTTGGTTAGCCTTTTGACCATGTGGATTTTATGGTTTTATGAGCTCATTATCAGAACAAGTGGATTGAACTGGTGCCACTTTTAAATTTTTGCTGTGTTTTTAGATTATTGCATATTTATTAACTGCAACAACCCCTAGCTGAAAAGATCTGCTGGCACCTTCAGTCTTCAGTAACCCTTCTGAAGAGCTCTTGTATTTGGACACGTTTCACTTACATTCTCTCCTGTATTAAGTATCCTCCTTAGACATTTGGTTGATGAGCATGCAAGTGTTCAAGTTAGCCAAGGTTCCTTGCTATACATTTGCGATTTGTATTAAAACCATCTAGAAGGCATATATATGGACATGATAGGTATGTTTTGATCCAAATAATCGACGACAAGTTGTACGTGCTATAACTTCGAGTCTCAATCATCTCATCTGCCTTAATAGTAAAGCTCTAGTCAAGTTAAGCAGTCCATTGTTTCTTAAACTTGTTCGAAAGGTGAGAAATTATGCGTCTTCTGAAAATGATGGTAGCCTGCTAGCTTCAAGAGTTGTGGAACTACTTCCTGATATAGAAACAAATGGTGTTACAATCTACAACAATTTTAAAGCATCTGATTCCTTCTTTGTAAATGAGGGAGTCCAGGCCTTGAATTTTATTGCCCTTCTCTTTCAAGCATGACCGGGAGGTACTTTTAACCTGCAGGATATTGGTTTCCTTCAGCTGCTCATCATTATTCCATTTAGAATAACAGTAAAGATGCATCTAACATAAGATTCACCTCATAGATTGCTTTTTGAGAGGTAGGGAGCATGTTACAACCTGCTTGGCTTCTTCTTTGGTTGCAAAGATGCACACATATCCTTGTCGAATACAGAATCTTGATGCACTTGATATACCTCACATAGACACGTATTTGTTTATGAGATTCTTCCATCCCCACCCCCAAAAAGAAAAAGAAATACCATGGGGGCGGGGGACGTAAGTCAAGAGGTACTCTGCTGCTGAGAAATTCATATTTTCTCAGACAATCATCTGGATGCCTGCCACCAGACCTGCCACACCTGCCTGAAGTAATAAGCATATGAGTGAGCTACATTATCTTTGTTGAGAAAAGCAAAACAAAAATGCCTTGTATTCCTTCCTTAGAGTGAGTCAGAGAAGTCACTAATGGCAATGCCATCAAGCTCTTTATATCTGCTAATCATTGTGGTGATTGTGTGTTTCTTCTTTCAACTATTCCTTTTTAGGGTAGAGCTTTTTACTATCGAGTAGAAAAGGGTATAAACTACGCCAATAGCCTGACCTTAACTGCAATATGTCTTATCTGTTGTCATCTATGGCGATATTCAGAGATTTTCCTTAACTTTGACATTATCTACTCATGTCATTCATGTATTCTCTGCTGTGAAGTAGAAGATCCAATAAGGAGAGAAAAGGGAGTTTTCTATTGCTAGTGGTTGAGCTCTATAAGCAGCTACTATATCTTTTGCACATTTTAAATGTGGTTTTCCCTATCAAGTTCACGACCTTGCAAGTCTAGGGATTCAAAATGTGGTTTCGGTTGCAGTTGTGATATTGAAAACTCGCTCTAATGCGGCTATCATGTTTCATATCGCGGCCATCTCACCTGCAGCATGAAAACATTGTTCGCTCAACTTGAAAATCTTTCCGATGTGGCCGTTTTGTTATGGAAAGGCTACATTTTGAATCCATGCTTGTAACAATTGGTGCAAAAGAACTGTATCTGATGGAACAATATCTGATGTGCTTGTGTGAAGTGGATATACTTCCAACTTTGAAGGCACTTATGGTTTTAGTTGGTATCAGTATATGCCAGGTCAAGTTGATCGTTTTAGTAAGACGATAATCATCTAATGCTTAGCACTATCCTCCTCCTCCACAAGCTCAAAAAAGAAAAGAATTGTTATCCTATTTAGTTGTTTTTTGCAAGAAGTTATCCTATCCATTCATTCTCGAAACAGTTATTAATTTCACAATAATGAGAACATGTGGAAGATAACTGGAGCGAGTATTTGGGCTTTGTACAGTATTCTCCTGGAGAGGTGTCCTAAGTTCAGTAAACTGAATGTGTTCGTCTTCTTTTTGAATGATTTAGGGAGCAACGGATTAAGCTGCTTTGGAGTAATTGGAATGGCCAGACTATCTGTGCCTAGGCTTTGTGCAATCTACACCCTCAAACATGTGTGCTTGTAGTCTCTTTTTCATTAGTAAAATTTTGACTAGGGTCTGTCTGGTGAGCTTAACTGATAAGCGACTTCTGAACCATGTAAAGCTTTGATAGATGCAATTTGTAGGTGTAAATGATAGTGGCTGTTAGTGTAGAAGTATGAAAGATAAATTATCCTCCTAAGGAGTCTTTTTGTGAAAATGCTTTGAACCTTTGAATTCTTGACTATTTTGGTGAGCAGTTCTGATGTGTGTTGCTCTCCCCCTCCTTCTCCCCCTCTTTTTCAACGAAGATAAATAGCAAGAATGGCACCTATAGCTGAGGCTTTATTCTTTATTTATGCTGCCCATCATGTGCCGCTCGCCCTTCCCCTATGGCATGAAGGAAGCGCAAAAGTGGGATTTGAAGTGCTAGGTTTCTAGTACCTAGAATCCCAGATACTGTTTTACTAGCTTTTTGCTCATTTTAATAAATTCATTACAGTAACTTTGGTGATTGGCTGTGTTTGTCATGTTTCGTTTGTGGCCTTGTGAATTACCTTTCTGGACTATTCATTGTATATGTTAACATTTTTTCACAAATTCTCACAGGTGATCTATCAGAGTTTTGCAGTTCAAGTTTGTTATGATGCTGTAAAGTTCATGTGAAGATATCCATTTTTGCGATTTTGGAGGAATTCTAATCTGGGATCCTCTTCTCTTATGGCGGCCAAGGGGGTCTTTTGCTTGGAGGAGAGAATACATTGGTATTGGTTATTGTTTCCTTGTCCGTTTAAATTTACTGTGTAAAAACCAACAGAGATTTTGGGTTGAAATGTACATATTCATGGAATGTTGGGGTCCGTTTCAGTGCTTAATTTTTGCTGTGATCTATGACTACAATCTTTCTTCTCTGCTGAGCCATGAATAGATGCCCTTGTTGACAGCTATGTTATTTGGACTTGAGTATAGGTGTACGATATATATATATATCCAAGTATCGGGCTTGGTTATTTTCAAGAAAATTTGCAGATTTTTATTATAATTTAAAGTCGGGTACGGTTATGGCAGGGGAAATGGAACAGTCGCGGTGATATCGGAGGCTCTTGAGAAGCGTCGTCACCTCTTGAGAATCGGTAGTGAAGCCCAATAGGACCTTTTGTTTTTTGATGGAAACCCAATAGGCTCTTGAGAAGCGTCATGAGCTCTTGAGAATCCGTGGTGAAATGAAAATTACGTAAGATGTTAAAGCAAAATTAACGGGAGCTCATACCAAGAGGCTAATTGGTCGATGGTAATGTGGTCAATGCCTTTGGAGTAAAAGGAGTAACCATATAAATTTGGATTTGGATTGGTGTCTACTGATGGAGCTAGCCGCTTTCACACTGCGCGTAGTGTAGAGAGAAATTTTGGTGTTGTTTTATATTGGTTTTCGATTTTCTCTTACCGTTAAATGGATAAAACAAACATGATACAAAAAACAACTAAATTATACTAAGTTAAACGAATAAAAATAGCACTAAACAGCTAAATTGAAGCTAGTTAGACGAACAAACATGACGCAAAAATACAACCCGCAACATTAAGCTAATAATTAAATTTGCCCCCTCGTACTTGAGCACCCTAATCGACATTTAGATGTCCGCTCAAAGTTCCAATTGCTTCCTCAAATTTCTTGTAGTCATGCTTATGCGTGGAGTCTCAATTTGGCCTCTGAATTTGTTTGGTGTTATTTGTAATCTTATGAGGAGTCATTAATTAATGGTAAGTTTATTATGTATTTGTTTTTTTATAAAGGTGTTAGTAGATCTTGGTGTTTTAGAAGTATGGAAAATCTTGAAAAGTATGGGAATTCCTGTTAAATAGTCTATTTGTATTTGACCTCTAATTATATTTTATATATATATATATTTCTGGATTTATAGATTACTAATATAATGGGCTAGAATTTAATGTTCTTCATTATGATATTAGGTAATGGTTTGATGAACTCAGTTTGATTGTATACTTAAAATGTTCAATTTCACCACCACAAAAAGAGAAAAGAAAAGAAAAGAAAAAGTGTGGTTGTAATTGTTATTTTCAGTGGCGAACCTAAGGTGGGGTTAACTAACCCCTTTTAAAAAACAAATAAAATTTTCATATATTAAATAGTTATAAATGAAAATTGACAGATGAGTTGATAAATGTTGTATAATGCAAACATGCGGCCTCTAATGAAATTTGAAACCTCTTTAATGTGGTATACAAAAGATAAAAGTACTCTTTAATGAAAGCATTTCGATGATAGTTGGTGATGAACTCGTATTAGCTCCTAGCGAACAACAATAGCATTCCTGAAAAAGATAGTACAAGGTTGTAAACTTGTACTACTAGCTGTACAACCACACTTGATGGGTAGTGAGAGAGCACGCAAGCGGGAGGGAGGGAGATTATTCAGAGGCCAAGTGAACATTAGCTTTATGGCGACAACCTAGTACACCTTTCTTCTTGTAGGTCAAGAGTTCGACTTTTAATACTCACCAAGTCACCACCAAGAGCTTGTAGCTCAGTTGGTACGGAAGTGGAGTTTTCACACTCCCCATTAGAGTTTAAATCATGGTAGTCACAATTTAATTGGTGAAATTTGTGAACTCGTAGCAGAGCTTCTAATGGGCTTGACGACGGGACTGGCTTAAGTTTATTAATTGTGCACCCTTCTCCTGCCCGTGAACCCACTAGACTTACACCCTATAGAGGATAACCTTAAAAAAAAAAAAATACTCACCAAGTCACCATTATTAAGTTCATTTTGCGTCAGGCCTGCAACTTAGGTCCAGCTTCAGGCAAAGTTTGTCCCGCAACTCAAACCTCCTCCCTAACCCCAGTTGTACTAGTAGGATGGACTTTCTGAATAGGAGTCCATGGTACCTGAATGTTTACCTATATAGAAAAAAAATATTTAAAACAAAACTCTTTATGCATACTAAAATTTGTGCACACCTTTTTGTTATAATTAAAATTGGATAAATATCACCCTTAAAGTCCCCCTAGTGATTAAACTTGTTATTAATTACTATTAAAATGCGAATTTTTTTGTTGTTGTAGGTTCAATTTAAATTAATAAAGTTGAGAGAATTACTATTGTAAAATTTAATGGGATAATGGCTCACCTAATTCTAGATGTATGGCCTTATATATATAGTAAAATACAACAAATAAAATTTACAATTATATTCCTCTATATATCCTATATTACACCCCTAAATCCGATCGGGGGACGCGTGGGCAAATTGTTTCTAAGTAACAAAAATTGTTGAATGGAAAGTTCCTTGGTAAACACATCTTTGTAGGAATATAATGAACAACTAAATCTCCATCATGAACCCACTCACACACAAAATGATAGTCCACAACTGTGTGGCTTGCTACGATCATACTAAACGAGATTGATAGACATGTACATAGCACCGATGTTGTCACAATACAACTGGGCATATTGTTAAATATCAATACAAAGATCATAGAATAGTTTACGAATTCAAATGGTCTTAGCAACTAAATAACCTATGATCTTGTACTCAACTTTAATAGAGGACCTCGAGACAATGAGTTGCTTCTTGGAGCGTCGGACTATCGATTAGGACCAAAAAACACCTTGTATAGCTAGTTGTAGAGCGACAAGAATCTTGCAACCAGCATAATCAGCATCGGAATAAGCCACAACCAACATAGGAGACGAAATTGGACGAAACCCCTATCCATACAACAAAATACCTCGCAAATAGCAAAAATACGCTTGACTGGTTGACTAGTGTGGGAAGCATGCATAAGCTGGGAAACCACATGCACTGCATATGCAATGTCGGGCGAGTCATAGTTAAATACTGTAATGGGCCTACCATACTTCTATATAGAGAGGAGTTGACCATTAGAAAGGGCTAGGGTGGTTCGAGCAGTAGCAGGTGAGCAAATTGGGTACTCGGTCCCAATCCAGGAATTGGTTTGGACCCGGAGGGTTTAGAAGCTGAAACCGGTTGAACCGAGACCAGGACCTGTTCTAAAAATTAGGTCCCGATTATAGCTCGGGTCCGATTTTGGGTCTAGTTATTGTGGAATCGACACTTCTCTTAACCTCTATGTCTCACTCGGACCCTATGTGCTTGTCTTTCTTTCTCTCTCATCGCCTCCATCTCTCACTCAAATCTCGTAAACTCACAGTCCACTCCCTCATGGCTTCTCCCTCTCTCTCTCTCATGACTTTTCTCTCGCTCTCACATCCACTTTATCTCTTTCTCATCACAGCCAATCTCATCGCTCTCACGGTTTTCAGGCTAGCAACAGTAAGATTCCTTCTCTCCCTTTCTCTATCTCTCACTATGTTGCCCTCCTTCTCATCGTTCACTCTGTATCTATCTTTCTTTCTATTTATCTCTCTCTCGGTTTCTTAGTATTTCTCTCAAATTGGCTTTAGCGAGGTTGTTGGAAGGAACAGTGAAACATTGAAACATTGAATTCAAGAAAACTGGGACAAAATAATGTCTAACCAGGTACCCAAGTTCTAGAATCGGTCTTGACCAGGGTCCAATTGGAACCAGTCGGACATGGATTAGGTCATATCCCCATTTCTGGACTTAGTTCTAGGAAATTGGACTGAGTATACTGATTATGCTCAACCGTAAGCGGTAGAAGGTGTTCTAATAGACTTACATTTATGTAACTAAAATTTACGTAAAAGATAAACAACATACTTATTCTATGTCAAGAAAAGTCTCGAAAGAGAGCGAAAAGCATGAGTACCTAAGAAATAATAAAGATCGCCAAGATCTTTCGTTGCAAAATGCTAAGAAAGAAAGGTAATAAAGGTTTAAAGCTGCACTTCGAGCTACTTATCATAACAATGTCATCCACATATAGCAAAAGAACTAGGAAATGTAAGTGAGTGCGTAGAAGAAACATGGAGGGATTAACATGATTATAAACAAATCCATGAGACAAAGAAAGTCTGCTAAAGCGATGAAACCAAGCCCGAGGGGCTTGTTTCAAAGTATATGTGGCCTTTTCTAGTTTATAGACATGACTCGGAAAATCTAAGTGAACAAACTCGGAAGGTTGTCGTAAGTAAACTTCCTCGGTAGTTAGATTTCCATGAAGAAATACATTCTTGATATTGAACTGACGGATAAACCAAACAAACAAAGCTGCTAAAGAGAAAAGCAAGCAAACAATGACTACTTTGACAATAGGATTGAACGTCTCATGATAGTCAATTCCAACTTGTTGATGAAATCATTTGGCCACCCATCGAGCTTTGTATGTCTCCACATTATTATCAAAACGATATTTTATCTTCTAAACCCACTTACTACTAACAATATTATGTCCGAATCGGATGATACTAACTCCCAAGTGTCATTGGCAAAGGGTGCACAATACTCCTCATTCATCTCATCAACCCATTTACATGATTTGGAAATAACGAGAAAAGGAAGAGGGTTCAACTTTGGACAGAGACAAGACACAATTGGGTTTAACAATACCTAATTGACTCTAGTTTGCATAGGATGCTCGTAACACCCCGAGATTTTAGCTAATAATAATTGACTTGCGCATGAATATTTGACTTGTATATGTGATTAATCGGTCGTATAATATTCTATTGGCCTTAATACTTTTGAGAGCAATTATAATTATGTGTTCATTGGAATACTTTACATGCATTAAAATTGTCAACATTATGTTTAATAAGTTATCTAGTCACATAAAATTGGTCGAGTCAAAGTCAAAGTCATGATAAGTCAAGCCAAGTCAAATGTAAACTTAGTAATTAAGTAAAATAAAAATAAGATAAAATAAATATAAGCCAATTGGTTTAGCTTGCACATGAATTTTTGAAACCATGGTTTTGTTTAACCCATAGTTTTTTTTATAAAAATAAAATATACATGGTTTTAGCTCATGGATTTTAAAAACAATTTGACAAGTATCACATTTTCATTGTTTTGAAGTTCCTATAAATATGAGTTGATTTTCCTCCAAGAAAAACACCAAAGAAAAGAAACACCACAAATAGATAGAAGGAAAGGAAGGGTTTGGAGGCTTCTTACGTGGTCGATTGAGGAAATAAAGAGTTTAGAGATTTTTGCTTGGTAGATTAAGAAAGTAAAGAAAGATCAAAGAGATCCATTTGGCTAAACTAAAGTGAGTAATTCTTATATTTTCTTTTAACTTAAAAAACGATAGGAAAGATAATTAAAAAGAAATAATGCATGGATATAATAATCTAGACTTAACTAAAGGATCTTAAACTTAATTTCACTAAATTACGAACTCATCTTAATTTTATGTTATGATTTGTTTGATTATTTTGATGCATGTATATTATTGATGAGCATAAGATATATTTTAATCTTGTTAAAGAGAATAATGATTGTTAAATATAGAAGTTAATTTCAAATTATAACATATTTTTTCTACACTTGTTTGAATTTCAGGAATTATTTGATGTATAAAAAATATGAAAATTTTACTTGTACCGGCTATATATTATAAGGAAATTTTACTGTAAAATTTTATGAATTTTTATGAGTAGATTATGAGTTATTAATTTCTAAATAAAATTGCTTGATTTATGCTAATATGGACCGATTACATGTTTCGACTTACTTGGCTGATTTGGTGATTACTATAAAGCATGAAACCAGTAAAATAGACTATAAATAGACTATATGCACTTATCTAAATTATTTTGAAAGTGTTAAACCAATTTTTATACGTGTTTGTGATTATATACATCATGACTAACTTATTAATGCAAGATATGAATATATGATTCCTTGAAAGAATATGATAATATGAATTTAAGATATGATAAGACTATATTTAAAAGGGGAATGAAGTTCATGTCTACATAGGGCTATTGCCTATATGTTACGTTCTAGAGTTATGGCCATAGAAGTAGTCTGTCTTTTTGTGTTTCGAGTCACCTGGTTGGAGAAGTTTTTACCAATTCACTAGGATGTGATTTTCGGCTTGTGTGTCATGTGATTTTATGGGTCCGTGGTTGAACCATGTGATGGCTTCGGTCGTTCACCGGATGTGAATTATGGCTCCTCAATTTGTGATTTTAGGCAGCTACATTCTCTAGAACGATGGGTCCCTGGATGGTATCTTATGATGGCTTTGGTCGATCCACCGGGATGTGTTTATGGTCCTTGTGTTTTTGATAGTTCCCTATGTTGGTCATAAGTGGATTTCCCTAAGATTAAAAAACTCAACGACATAATTAAGACTACGATTCATGTGTTGAATTATGACTAAGCATGATATGATATTCGTAAGATTATAAATATTCGTTATATCTATGATGACATGAAACCTATGTGAAAGTGTGTCTCTATACATATAAAGATGTGTTTAGAGTCGGGTTATTAGTCTAACTTAGCAAATGTTACTTTCTTTTGGACTCGAGTGAGGACTAAGAGCCCAAAGGACATGGTTGGTATGGGATAATTATGGTTAGTTTAGTGAATAAACTAACAGTGATGTCTGTTTAGGGACTTTAGTGAAAAAGAGAGTCTCCGAATCGTATTTGGTATGGGACAAGTATAACTAAGTTTGTCTAATCTTTTGTTTTATAACATAAGTATGTATTTTATGAAATATTAAGAGCATTATTAATGTACGATTCTATTGTAAAGTGTGATTATGTTTGTATATCACCTTTCACGTGTTGCATGTTATGATTTAAGTTATTCGTATTACTTGTTTATGTGTTTGTATGTAAACTGGATAATGTGCAAAGTGTAACATTGGGAAATATAAGCGTTATTCACTGGGCTCGAGAAGCTCATGACCTCACCATTTTTCAGGTTTCGTAAGTTAAAGGGATCAAGGATGTCTCTAAGAAGATTAACGCTTAGCGATAATTTGGTGACCCAAGATAGGACGACGGTCTATGTTTTTACTTTAGACTTGTGTTAGTAAATTAAAGGTAGGATATTTTTTTATGAAATTTATAAGGTTGTTATTAATATGATTAAGTACAAATTTAAGTCACGTGTTTAGAAGTACCCGTCTAGTTTTGTGTTAAATTTTAGAAAAGCTTCAGTTGCAATTCGCTTGTGTAACGCCCCCAATCATTATTACTTAATAATCCCTTATTTCGAGAATATTAGGTATGATTGCAGCGGAAGTTAACGATTGAAGGCGTTACCGCTGCCCTAATAATAGGACCAGGCTCAAATAAAATACCATAATAACCTATGTCTATCAATTATGCTTAAGTAAGTCCGGAAAGCTTTAAATGTTACGTCACGGGAGTCAAGCCCGACAACTTAAATAAACAAATCCCAAAGTACGGTTTTGCTACATCTTTATAGATATTAACAAGCCAATACAATAGTCTGCGACAAAAAATACGCAATATTTAATTACATTCCAAGTCAAACCCAAAATTAGATGTGGAGGAGAATCACTGTGAGCATCTAACCCATCATAGAACAATGATAACGAAGTATCCAGTTAGGTCTTGCTTCCGTCGAGCTTCTTAGGTAAGGGATCTGTTCACGAGATGTTTTTCCTAAAACCAAAAACATTAAAATAATTCGAAGAATGAGTCGAAACTTAGTACGAACATTCCTACACAGTCAAATAATTTTGAAACACCTTGATTGAGCGCGCGCATTTCAATTCATTTTAGTTTGAAATCGGGGGAGAGAATATGAATAAAACTTTCTTGTCGGTTATTATCTGAAAGTGGAACCCCTTGTATAATTGATGCGATCTTTGAATAAAGTGCACACCTCCAGGCCAACCGAGAACCCGAGTTGAAGCCGTGTGGGTGGAATTGGAGGGCGTAAGCCCGGATAATTGATAATTGATAATTGGTCAAGGACCACTTGATTAGGTGACAAAACTTGATTTGCAAATGATTCGTTATTAGTTATATATAAGAAATATTGAGGTTTATTGAAAACATGTGAATTTTCAAAAGGTACGAGGCAATGAACGTACTTGAACTAAAACCTTTGTTTCTTCCCTTTTACGAAATTTAAGTTACCGACTAATCGGCAACGGAAGTGGCCTCAATTCTGTTTCAATAGATTTTTGTTGTTAATAATGTTTCTCTTGATTTTAAATAATTGATTTTGTATAAGCGTTGACAATTTATTTCATTTTCTATATTTATTACATAATCGGTTAAACTACGTTTTTCTTACACAACTTTACTTGCATTAATTCCGTTTCGAACATTGACTACAATGCATATTAATTAAAGAAGTTGATTAGGCTAATCAGATAACCAATGATATCTATGTAATTCAATTCATTAGTTGACTTGGATTGAAAAGGTATATTTATATATATATAATCAATCGCTTATCTTGGTTATTATATTCATTAAATAGATGTGAAGTATGCTCCTAATAGTTATTATTATTGTTACCCACATTGTTGTTGTCATTATTATTATCATTATTATTATTACCATTAGCTACAACTAATCCAATTAATTTACTAAGCCTAACTTATTTTTCAATCCTTGTCCCTAGCTTAACTTGTTACTTCTCACTTCATTACATTCAAAACCCATAGTTAAGTAATTACTTAATCCATCAAATGTCTTTCCATGGGAAGGTTTCACAATTTATTGAATTGTTCAAAATTCATACATACACCATTTTAAGGTCATGAGCATTATTCTCTCAACAAAAATTCACATTCACAATCACAATTAGATATACTTAATGTTCAAATTTTTCTCACACCTCTGCACTTACACATTATCAAATTTCAACTTCTACATACACACTCCCCTTCGTTTGCTCAATATAGCCATTTCCAAAATATAACAAATCCATCAAATTACTCAATTCTATAACAAAACATCTCCAATCTCATTCACTAAATCATAATTTCCCAAAAGAAATCACATTCATTCACATTCATACACAATCAATCCACCAAAATACCAAACCTCAATCATACACACCAATTCGAATTTTCCCAAATCAATATTTAAATTCACTCCACAAACATATTTCTAAATCAGATGATTCAATTTACGATTACAATTACTAAGTAAATAAATAAGTGTGCAAATTTGAGTTTTAGGGTTTTACCTTCAAAACCCAAGAAATGGAAGCCATGAGGAGGAAAGCGGGGGTGGTGATGCGTGGCGGCTACACCGGCGACCACTGGGCAAGGAACGGCGACTAGCTCGGTAGCCGCTGTGGCTGGTGGCTGGTCAATAGGTGGGCCGCGACAGGGGACAGGCAGCGCACCGCGGAGAGAGAGAGGGAGAGAGAGCGAGAGCGCGATAGAGAGAGAGAGAGGGAAGAAGGAAAGCCGGCGCCGGTCTTCTAGCCGGCGTCGGTTGTGCTCAGTTGCTTGGAGGAGGTGACGGCAGCGAGGAGGAGAAGCGGGGAGGGGAAGCGCGGTGCACGGGAGGGAGCGAGAGAGAGGTGAGAAAAAATGAAAATTACCATACTACTTATATCCATTTTTATTTATTTGTCTGCTTTTTTTTTGTAAAAATTCCAAATAAATCCATTTCTGGATTTTTCTTTCAAAAAATTTGATTAATTTATTATTATTATTCGTATTTTATTTTTATGTTTGTTTATTTATTTATTATTTATTTATTTATTATTATTATTATTATTTTATTTTATTATTATTTTATTTATTTATTTCTTTTATTGTTACTTTTTAATTTTATTTTAATGGTGATGTTTACAAATTATAAATATAATGGTTTTCTTGAAATATAATATTAACGACCTTATAATCATATATCATCCCATGTAAATTTTTAAATTTTCTCCTTTAAACATATACGTAAACTATAATCATTATTATGGAATTTTACTAGGGCCACTTCGCCGTCTTAGATGCATAACACATACATAAAAATAATTTAAATATAAAATATTGAATTGAAGTACACGCACTCAATTATATAAATTTTGTAATTAGTAAAATAAATAATGTGGTTTAGGGTCGGGTTGTTACAGTCTTTCCCCCTTAAAATAAGTTCCGTCCTCGAAACTTGCACATTCGACAATAAGGTTTGTAGATTTACCTTAAAATAAGTGAGGATATTTATTCCTCATATCTTCCTCGATTTCCCATGT
This sequence comes from Talinum fruticosum, assembly GCA_021018815.1. Taxonomy (NCBI): domain Eukaryota; kingdom Viridiplantae; phylum Streptophyta; class Magnoliopsida; order Caryophyllales; family Talinaceae; genus Talinum; species Talinum fruticosum. The sequence goes on from JAITYX010000020.1 coordinate 2,061,216, forward strand.
GGCTTCCGAGGATGTATGGTTAGTCAACAATACTTTTACTAGAGGAATGCTTTTATTACGAGTTTCTTGACCCTATAATCCAATATTTGCACTTGGTTGCTCCTCATATATTAAATTTTCGGCAATTTCAAGAGGTTCCTTCACAATATTATGGCTTGGGTCGGACACATATTTTCTCAGCTGTGAAACATGAAAGACATCGTGCACATGCTTGAGTTCGACGGTAAAGTTAGCTTATACGCCACTTGGATTTAACTTCTCTATGATTTCATACGGTCCAATATATTTAGTACTTAATTTTCCCTTAACGTTGAACCGTCGACCCCTTTACTCGGGGACACTTTCAGAAATACTTTATCTCCTACCTTAAATTCCAATGGTCTCCTTCTTCTATTTGCATAACTCTTTTGTCGGCTTTGGGCTGCCTTGATGTGTTCCTGAATCCTCCTAACCTTTTCGGTTGTTTCTTGGATCAATTCAGGATCTAAAATCAATGCTTCATCCAACTCACTCCAACATAATGGGGTTACGCATTTCCTTCCATACAACGCTTCAAATGGAGCCATTTTAATGGTGGCACGATAAGCTGTTATTATAGGAGAATTCCACCAATGGTAAATCATCTTCCCATCTTCCCTGAAAATCAAGTACACATGCTCTCAACATATCTTCCAAGATTTGATTCACCCTTTCAGGTGTGTCCATCTGTTTACGAGTGGTACGAACTATCGAAATTTAGTTTAGTTCCAAAAGCTCGCTGTAAAGCTTGCCAAAACGTGCTTGGAACCTCTTGTCCCTATCAAATATGATATCCTTAGGTATTCCATGTAACCTCACAAGTTCCTTGACATATAAGCTGCGTTAATCTCTCTACATTCCATGTGTCATGTATTGGTACGAAATGCGCAGATTTAGTAAGTCGGTCAACCATAACCCAAATAGCATTTTTCTTCGAAGCAGTAAGGGGTAATCCCAAGATAAAGTCCATTGAAATCGAGTCCCATTTCCAAGTAGGTATCTCCAAAGGTCTCAGCTCACCCACGGGATGTTGATGCTCGACCTTAACCATTTGGCAAGTTAAGCACTTATCCACATATTCTGCGATATCCCTTTTCATATTATTCCACCAAAAATATTGCTTCAAGTCTTTATACATTTTTGTTCCTCCCGGGTGTACTTGAATATCGTGTATTATGAGCTTCATCAAGAATCTTTCTTTTTAATTCTTCTTTATTTGGTACACATAATCGGTTACGAAACCTTAAGGTTCCATCTTCATGTATTTCAAAACCGGGAGATTTTCCCTTTTTAATATTTTGCTTAATCCTTTCCAACTCAACATCATCATTTTGGCCTACTTGGGTCTCTTTCATTATAGTAGGTTGTACCTCTATTGCTGCCAGAAATCCATCTATGTATCCATCCGAGACTAACTCAACACCCATATTCTAAAGGTCCCGTAATAAAGTGGGTTGGGTTATTGTCATTGCGTTCAAACTATGTTGTGTCTTCCTACTCAATGCATCAGCCACGACATTCGCTTTCCTGGGTGATATTGTATTTGTAAATCATAATCCTTAAGTAACTCTAACCAGCGTCGTTGCCTTAAATTGATTTCTTTTTGGGTAAAAATGTACTTCAAACTACGATGGTTAGCATAAATCTTGCGAGTCGCTCCATGTAGGTCATGCCTCCAAATTTTTAGAGCAAATACATCAGCAGCCAATTCCAAGTCATGGGTAGGATAATTCTTTTCGTACGGTTTGAGTTGTCGGGATGCATAAGCTATGACTTTGTCATCGTGCATTAACACGCATCCTAACCCGTTTTAGAGGCATCACTATAGACAGTATACTCTTTACCTTCGACTGGTAAGGTAAGAATAGGGACTGTGGTTAACCTTTTTTAACTCCTGAAAGGCCTCTTCACATTTATCCGACCATAGAAATTTTGTTGTTTTCTTCAATAAATTGGTCAATGGTGAAGTTATTTTTAAAAATCTTGTACAAACCTCCTATAATATCCTGCCAACCCAAGAAAACTTCTCACTTTTGTAACATTGGTTGGCCTAGGCCATTCGATTCATTGCCTTTACTTTGTGAGGATCGAACCTTAATCCCTTCTTTAGAAACAACGTGCCCTAAAAATGCCGCCTCTTCCAACCAAAATTCACATTTTTGCAATTTGGCATACAATTGGTGCTCTCTCAAAGTTTGTAACGCTATCCTTAGATGTTCGACATGTTCTCCCTTACCCTTAGAGTATATGAGAATATCATCAATAAATGTCACCACAAATTTATCCGAGATAAGGCACTGAAAATTCTGTTCATGAGATCCATGAATGCGGTAGGGGCATTGGTAAGTCCGAAGGGCATCACCAGTATATTCATAATGCCCATACCTGGTTCTAAAGGCGATTTTGGGAACATCTTCTTGTTTAATTCTAAGTTGGTGATACCCGGATTTCGGATCTATCTTCGAAAACACTCCAACCCCTTGTAGTTGGTCAAACAAATCGTCAATTCTAGGTAGGGGATATTTATTCTTGACGGTTATCTTGTTTAACTCCCTATAATCCACACATAGTCTCAAAGTTCCATCCTTCTTTTTCACAAATAGGACTGGGGCTCCCAAGGTGACACACTCGGCCTAATAAATCCTTTTTGTATCAATTCATCAAGTTGGGCCTTCAACTCTTTAAGTTCTGTTGGGGCCATTCTATATGGCGCTTTATAAATAGGTTGTGCACTGGGGATTAGTTCAATTTCAAAATCAATCTCCCTTTAAGGAGGTAGGCCGGGTAGATCCTTAGGAAATACATATGGGAATTCACATACTATAGGTATGTTTTCTATGTTTGTCTCGTCTTTTCTATCCTCGGTAACATAACATAAATACCCAGTACCACCATGTCTTAGTAGCTTGTTAACCTTCATAATCGAAATTATAGAATACTTCTTTGTATCTTTTTCACCATGAAAACATACTTCTTTCCCCTTTTGCCCCTTTAGAATAACCTTACCACCTTTACAATCTATTTTCGCTTCATGAGTTGCCAACCAATCCATCCCTAAAATCACATCAAATTCCGAAAGATCAAATTGGATTAAGTCTACAGGAAACAACTCCTCGCTTATGACTAGGGGCATATGTTGGTAGAGAATTGGACATTCTACCACTCTTCTATTTGGCAACCCAATTTGGCACTTAATTGGAGTCTTATGATTTTCTAATTACGGTTGGGAGGCAGCACGGGTAGATATAAATGAATGGGTAGCACCCGAATCAAATAAAACATAAAAAGGATTGGAGTTTACAAAGAGTGTACCGAGTAACAACCGTTCCCGAGGCTGCCTCTTCCTTCCTGTGCATCACGTATGCTCGCCCTACGGTCACGAGTTTTGGAGGTGGCGCAGGTCCCCGACGTAGCGGCATCGGGGCTTCACGGCTCCCTTTTCTACGACTTTCTACCTTCTTGGGCAAGTGTTTATTAGATGTTCGAGGCTACCACACCAAACACATTTATTAGTACCGACTCGACAATCTTATGTGATATGATTGGTCCGACCGCACTTGTCACAAGGTTCCGAGGTAGCTAAAGTGTGACTCTTGCTAAAACCAGTGGCGGGTTTCTTTTGAGCTACACCCTCACTTGTATTGATCCACTTCCTTTTTGAGTTTCCGGGGTTTAAGGCCCTCAATTCACTCTTAACTTGTTCAACCTCGGCGACTCTTTCATACAATTCTTGATAATCTTTTATAGGTTGACCAGCAAGTTGATGTCAAATATAATGGGCCAAGCCTTCCTCAAATCTTATCATCTTCATCCTTTCGGTAGCAACAAAATGCGGGGCAAATCCGGACAGCTCCATGAATTGAGTAGCGTCTTCGCATCACTCGTCATATTGTTATTCATTTTCAATTCCAGGAACTCTTTTTCTTTCGATGTTGGACCGAGATCGGGCGGAACTTCGCTCTAAGTTCTTCTAGAAATTTCTCCCAAGTGAACTCACAACCTTGAAATTTGTTCTTCATTGTGCTCCACCAAATATCCGCTCGCCGGTTAGGAAGTAAGTCTCTACATTCACCCTTTTTCTTCGGGAACCTTAACGATTACAAATATCTTTTCCATCTTCCTAATCCATTCTTCTAACTCCACTGCATCGATCTTCCCATCGTAAGTCTTAGGATTGCATCGAGCCACTCTATCGGCTAACTTGTCAAGCTTAGAAGTGGATTCAATAGGCGTAGGGGAATCATTTTTGAAGACTCGGACACTCGCTCAACACATTTCGAGTTGTATTAAAAGAATCGGGTATAAGAATCTCTTACTTATAGAGTTTTGATTCGAAGGCATTCTCTGCACTTTAGAAACTTTTACGCGTAATATAGTATATTTACTCTAAGCGATACAGCATGTACTTCATGAATTCTTGCCTATCTCCGGTGTGACTCGAAAACGACTTTGCTTATCTCACTCGGTTACGAGTCCCTCATTGCTTAGATTTATTCGCATGCTTGAAAAGACTAGTTTTCCGCTCGGATCCGACTTCATGTTATAAGTTCTATTTTGTTAGAGTCGGCGCTTCTAGTCTTAAATGAGCTTAGTCTATATCGAGTTATTTCACTCGATATTGCTTATGTAACTTGTTTCGTCACTTAGACTAAGTCGGATGGAATTTTGAGTTTTATGGATATTAGACTCGAAAATTCCATTCCTTTTCGACTCGAGATAATTAGTTGGTTAATCATCGTAATTATTTTATTATCCGTGTCTAACTTTGGACCAAAGTATTTTATACTTTGAGAACCAAAGTTGATTTACTTTTGTAGGTTATTCAAACCAGGATACACTTTTTGAAATACAAAAGTAACTAGGCTTCAAAACGTCAAATCACCAGCGAGACATGACTTTTCATATTCTTTGTACCGAGTCCCGGAAGATTGTGTCAAGGCTGTCTGTTTCCAAATCTGGAAAACCGAAACGCCAAGCTTAACGGTGGTTTCCACCTTATTCTTCAAGGCACCGCCGATGGTTTTGGGACTTCAAGAGAGTTAAACCGTTGTCCAACGATTATTTCACAACGGATACTTTACGAGTGACTCGGAAAGTCATTATCAACGGTCACAAAGGACTCTCGGTAAGCGGATGAAGATAACGACTACTCGCCCGGTCATCTATAGCTAGAAGCCAACTAACAAGACTTGAAGATTGTCGAAATTATTGCTAATACACGTACTTGACCAAAGTCATTGTATTTACTCGTCAATCTTCTACTTACAACTCCCACTCTGTAATTCATTACTTTACGAGTTGTAAGGTCTCGTACTTAGTTACAAACACTTTCTTACTTTCTCTGTAAGGTCCCTTGACTAAGTCGTAAGGGTTAACTCGGCTTAGTTGTCCCTAACTGTAAGGGTTATCTCAGCTAGGAAGTACTAGATTAGATAAGGGAATTTCGAGTCTAGGAAAACTTGTAAAGAGTTGTCTAAGGGAGCAACTCAGGTTCGATCGGTTCACGGTATTTTGTGGACTCAAAATAGTGGATTTGACTTCGTGCTTGGATTAGCACGGTTCGTGGTTTTCTGCCCCATGAGGGTTTCCACGTAATCTCTAAGTGTTTACTTTCCGAGTTCATTCTAGACTCGGACATTCTCAAAGTCTTTGCTTAATTTGCCCCTTTACTCTTGACGAGCATTTCGAGTCCATACTTTTCGACTCGGCTTTTGACTCAAAATCTGTTTCTGTCTCTTCTTTGGCAAAAGAGCTTGAATTTCTACGAAAATCCTCCATCACCCTATTCACTCCCTCTAGGGTGACTCGAGACTCTCCCGAGCAAACCTTCAATTTTCATTAACTCTACTACAAGGTTTTCCAATAGTCCGGATCAATGGCGTCGGTGGAACCCCTAAGGATGCGGGTTGGGTCTCACCATGGCTTTGTTATGAGTTGGGAGGAGTTTCTAACACTTGTTCCTCAATTCATTGATCATTGCCCAAGTCTTCCGCCACATTCCGAGTTGTGTTGTTACTTTCTATCTCGGACATGCCGAATCACATAAATGCAAATTTTGCTTAATTGTTATTTTCTATTTTCTTTTCAAAACAAAATGTTACCTACTTAAAACATCACAACAATTAGTTAAAAACTATTTTCATTGCATTTATATACACAAATAGCACCAAAATTACATGTTAGGTTTCAGCCACGAAGGCACTCACCATAGATTAAGTTTTGTAATCTTCGATCCCTTTTATCCTTCCTTCAATACAAAAGAGATTATAGTTAGCCCTAACTGAAGTTGCACGGTAAACCCCAAAATCAAGCGATACCACTATTTGAGTTAGGTTGGTTGGCCCATCACATGTACATACATTATTTATGCAAACATACCCAAAAAATTAGGCCAACCCTAGGCTAACTACCCTATATATACAAGTTCCCAAAAAAATCGAAATAACGAGTCACACAACGCTAATGACCCTGTGCGGGGTCGTAATCCAGGTCCCACTGGTCATCGTTAGCCTCCGAATCGGAGCGATATAAATCAACCCTATTTCGTCCTGCTCCTCTCCTCCACTCACATACTCTTGTATCTCGGGGTCCTTCTCCATATCAGCCTCACCCTCCTCGTCTAAGCTCAATATGACAAGTTCGGGCAACTCTAGTATGTCTATAACGACATGGAACTCCTCCAGAACCCTCAAAGCTGTTAGATGGGTCATACATGGGCTCAACCCCGGGCTATCCTCGAGTCCGACTGCAGAGGAGAAGCTGGTGGTTGCTAGGGGCCGAGTGCTGGTGGGGGTAATGGTGACCCTTGTGCTAGCTCGGATAAAGGAGGAGGTGGTGGAACATGCAACAGGGGAAAGAAAAATTGCAGTGTCCCGTAATTAACCCCCTTATGCTCCAAATTCTTTCTAACCGAGTAGTTCATTGGTAATAGTGGCCCAAATCCCTCATATCCGGAACCTAGCTGTATCGGCTCCGGGGTCCCCTGTCACCATTAAATCATGATATCGAAACCTAAACTCATCCCACGGGGCTACAGGTGGCGGGGACCACGAAGCCGACGTGCACGCACGAGTGAGATGTGAAATTACGAGAAAGGGTCCTGCATGTGTTCTAACATGCTAGCATAAAGATGAGATATATGTGCGATCACAGAGGCGCCAGGTAGCATGTAGATAACATAAGGATCCAAAGGGACTCCTGCATGATTAATCTAAAATAAGCAAAAGGAAATTGCCTAAGTCGGGTCGGGGTTTACGAACACAATAAATAATAGAATTAACAACCATATAATTGTCCATAAGTTCAAATTACGACACTTTAAAGTCCTATTACTCACAGTGATTTCTAAACTTGGCTCGATACCACAACCGTAACGCCCCAATCACCATTACTTAATAATCCCTTATTTCGAGAATATTAGGTATGATTGCAGCGGAAGTTAACGATCGAAGGCGTTACCGCCGCCCTAATAATAGGACCAGACTCAAATAAAATACCATAATAACATGTGTCTATCAGTTATACTTAAGTAAGTCTAGAAAGCATTCAATGTTACGTCACGGGAGTCAAGCCCGACAACTTAAATAAACCAATCCCAAAGTACGGTTCTGCTACATCTTTATAGATATTAACAAGCCAATATAATAGTCTCACGACGAAAATACACAATATTTAATTACATTCCAAGTCAAACCCAAAATTAGATGTGGAGGAGAATCACTCGTGAGCATCTAACCCATCATAGAACAATGATAACGAAGTATCCAGCTAGGTCTTGCTTCCGTCGAGCTTCTTAGGTAAGGGACTGTTCACGGATGTTTTTCCTAAAAACAAAAACATTAAAATAATTCAAAGAATGAGTCGAAACTCGGTACGAACATTCCTACACAGTCAAATAATTTTGAAACACCTTGATTGAGCGCGCATATTTAAATTCATTTTAGTTTGAAATCGGGGGAGAGAATATGAGTAAAACTTGTTTCCTGGTTATTATCCGAAAGTGGAACCCCTTGTATAATTGATGAGATCTTTGAATAAGGTGCACACCTCCCGGCCAATCGAGAACCCAAGTTGAAGCCGCGCGGTGGAATTGGAGGGCATAAGCCCTAATAATTGATAATTGATAATTAGTCGGGGACCACTTTATTAGGTGACAAAACTTGAGTTGCAAATAATTCATTATTAATTATATATAAGAAATATTGAGGTTTATTGAAAACATGTGAATTTTCGAAAGGTACGAGCAACGAACGTACACGAAGTGAAACCTTTGTTTCTCCCCTTTACGAAATTTAAGTTACCAGCTAATCGGCAACGGAAGTGGCCTCAATTCTGTTTCAATATATTTTTGTTGTTCATAATGTTTCTCTTGATTTTAAATAATTGAATTTGTATAAGCGTTGACAATTTATTTCATTTTCTATATTTATTACGTAATCGGTTAAACTACGTTTTTCTTACACAACTTTACTGCATTAATCCATTTCGAACATTGACTACAACGCATATTAATTAAAGAAGTTGATTAGGCTAATCAGATAATCAATGATATCTATGTAATTCAATTCATTAGTTGACTTGGATTGAAAAGGTATATTTATATATATATAATCAATCGCTTATCTTGGTTATTATATTCATTAAAAAGATGTGAAGTATGCTCTTAATAGTTCTTATTATTGTTACCCACATTGTTGTTGTCATTATTATTATTATTGCCATTAGCTACAACTAATCCGATTAATTTGCTAAGCCTAACTTATTTTTCAATTCTTGTCCCTAGCTTAACTTGTTACTTCTCACTTCATTACATTCAAAACCCATAGTTAAGTAATTACTTAATCCATCAAATGGCTTTCCATAGGAAGGTTTCACAATTTACCGAATTGTTCAAAATTCATACATACACCTCTACACTTAGGTATACTTAATGCTCAAATTTTTCTCACACCTCTACACTTACTCATTATCTAATTTCAACTTCTACGTACACATTCCCCTTCTTTTGCTCAATATAACCATTTCCAAAATATAATCCATCAAATTACTCAATTTTATAACAAAACATCCCCAATCTCATTCACTAAATCATAATTTCCCAAAAAAATCACATTCATTCACATTCATACACAATCAATCCACCAAAATACCAAACCTCAATCATCCACACCAATTCGATTTTTCCCAAATCAATCTTTAAATTCACTCCACAAACATATTTCTAAATCGGATGATTCAATTTACAGTTACAATTACTAAGTAAATAAATAAGTGTGCAAATTTGAGTTTTAGGGTTTTACCTTCAAAACCCAAGAGATGGAAGCCATGAGGAGGAAAAGCGGGGGTGGTGATGCGTGGCGGCTACATCGGCGACCACCGGGCACGAAACGGCGACAAGCTCGGCGGCCGCTGTGGCTGGTGGCTGGTCAATAGGTGGGCCGCGACAGGGGACAGGCAGCGCACCGCGGAGAGAGAGAGGGAGAGAGAGCGAGAGTGCGATAGAGAGAGAGAGAGAGAGGAAGAAGGAAGGCCGGCGCCGGTCTTCTAGCCGGCGTCGGTTGTCGCTGGTGGCCGGAGGAGGTGATGGCAGCGAGGAGGGAGAAGCGGGGAGGGGAAGCGCGAGTGCACGAGAGGGAGCGAGAGAGAGGTGAGAAAAAATGAAAATTACCATACTCGCTTATCTCCATTTTTATTTATTTGTCTATTTTTTTTTTGTAAAAATTTCAGATAAATCCATTTCAGGATTTTTCTTTAAAAAAATCTGATTAATTTATAATTATTATTTTTATTTTATTTTTATGTTTATTTATTTATTTATTTATTATTATTATTATTTATTATTTTATTATTATTTTTTTTATTGTTACTTTTTAATTTTATTTTAATGGTAATGTTTACAAATTATAAATATAATGGTTTGCTTGAAATATAATATTAATGACCTTATAATCATATATCATCCCATGTAAATTTTTAAATTTTCTCCTTTAAACATATACGTAAACTATAATCATTATTATGGAATTTTACTAGGGCCACTTCGCCGCCTTAGCTGCATAACACGTACATAAAAAATAATTTAAATATAAAATATTGAATTGAAGTGCACGTGCTCAATTATATGAATTTTGTAATCAGTAAAATAAATAATGTGGTTTAGGGTCGAGTTGTTACAGCTTGAGAGTTTAAATAAGGTTACGAAGTTAAGATAGCCTAGTGGGTGTCCGAGTGGGATGTCCACGGCAGTGATGCGTCCGACTATTCTTGGTTGGGGTATTACAATGCCCATTAAAGGGAGCAGAGATTATGGGGTCGGAATGGACAGGGAATGAATAAGACAAGTTATGCCAATGGGGAAACTAGCAGCGAGGTGCAGAAAAGGCCTCCAGCTAGGGGTCGCACGGTAGAGGTTAGTCGGGAGAAATGTCCGAGACCAAACTAGTCCCAACAAAGGGAAAAGGGGAAGCATTCAACCCAAGATCACCCTTGCACAAAGGTGGCCTAGACACAAATGTGGGCCTAGAAATTGACCCGGACAAAATTGGGGAGGAGAGCTAGATGGCTAGTCCACGGGAGACGAATAGGTGTCGAGGATGGCCCATCGGCGAAGACCGGAGAGGCCACATCAACAACGACTTGATCTAGGGAAGAAAAACGAGGCCAATTGGCCCGAGTGACAGTGAGACGCGATATGCTAACGAGATTGAACACATATGGTTGGGTCATGTGTGGTGCTTTACTAAAAAGCTAAGGGAAGAGGTAAATAAACATGACGACTAACATAAACATGCCCTACAATAGAATCTAAACATCGATAGCCTTTGTAGTTAGTAGCATAACACCAAAACACATAGTGAACAGATTGAGGCTGAAGTTATTAGTAGGCAAGGCCACAAAATTGGAGAAACAAGCACAACGAAAGGGTTTAAGAAAAATATAATCAGGTGCTTGTTTAAATAAAGCTTCAAATGGAGAAACATGGTTCGATACAATTGTAGGGAGCCTATTAATAGTAGAAATAGCAGCATGAGCTGCATCTAACCAAAAATAATTAGGCATGGAAGCATCAATAAAAAGGTACGAATAATTTCTAAAACATGACGATGCTTTCGTTCTATAACCCTATTTTGTTACTAAGTATCAAGGCAATATTTTCGAAAGTAGATCCTACATTGATGAAAAAGCTCCAACATGGAAAAATTATCAAATTCGTGACCCCCATCACTTTGGAAGACTTTAATTTTGCAGTTAAATAGATTTTCAACCAGAGCTTAAAATTTAGTAAATAAATCATATATTCCATTTGTATGTCACATAGGATAAAGCCAAGTGAAACGTGAAAAATCATTAACAAAAAAACCATAATATTTATAACCATGATGAGATAAAGCAGAAAGCTGCAAAACATTAGAATGAATCAACTGTAAACGTGAATTAATTCTATGTTCAACAGAATGAAAAGGAAGTTTATGAGATTTAGCTAAACGACAAATCGTACAAGTATCCAAGAAAACCGTTTTAAACTTAACAAAATTATTTGTCTTCAAAATGTTGAAAACTTTAGCTCCATAGTGACCCATAACGATGCTAAAGGTCTCTAGACTCGGTTAAGGTAACGTAAGAAGGAAGTGAATGGTGATGAGTAGAAACAAGAACTGTATATACAAGACCTGAACTAGTAGCATGCAAAAGGACTTCATCCGTGATGTTGTCCTTGACACAAACAGAAAAGGAGTCAAAAACCACACTACAATTATTGTCATGACAAAGCTACTTAACGAAAGAAAGTTGTGTTTAAGGTGTGGGATATGTAAAATATTCCTAAAGGGAAGAGGATGCATTTGAGAGGCGATAACAAATGTGCCAACATAAACAATGGGACGGAGAATACCGTCATGAACTTGAACCTGAGTATTGCCGGAGAAAATAGATTAGAAAGTAACTTACCATGATTCGAGTCATGTGAGATGTCGCCACTCGAATAAGGGTACTAAGCATGTTCATCAACTAAAATAGGATTGAAAGTAGCATATGTAGGAAGCACCGACGAGGAACTGGGTGTGTAACAATTGGGACAATTCATAACGAATACCCATGAGCATGGCATATGTGACGAGATAACATTAGGGTGAGATCCTAAGACCCTTTTAGACCGATTAGTGCATGCAAAACAATGATTAATAGCAAAAGTAGGCAATGATACGAGTACTAAACAATGAATCTACTTAATCATATAACATCGTACCTGCAAGCATGCTCCGAGAAGTTTGTTGGGCTTGATTCCGTTGACTAGTACTCTTGTTGTTGCAATTGTTACGTCCGTGACCCCTCTGTTGTTTTTATTATTGCGATTCCCGCAAAATTGCCGCTAGATTTGGATGCTAACGAGGCGCCCTTTGCGCTGAAGCATCCCGAGTAGTAGCAACAAGTGCTTGATAAACAATAGGATCTTGTTTGTAATTAAACTTTACTCATAAAAATCAATTTGGAGCGTAAATCATCAAATGAGGTAGATCGGGAAGCATAGAAAAGGTGTTAACAAAAGCACAAAATCATTAGGTAACCTAGAAGTAGCTAACTGAATCAATTCTAAGTCGGAGACAGGGGACTAAATAGCGGCTAAGGCATCGACAATTGTCTTAATTGATTGCAAATAATCATCCATAAACTTATGCTTACCCATACTAACATTTGTCAACATCCATTTAAAATCAAGCGCATGTGTAAGACTAGCCGTATTAAAGCGCAACTTGATTCGTTGCCAAACTTGAAAGGCATATTGACAATTACATACCTCATGAAGAGTATCCCGGGATATCTTAGCACAAAGCCATGCACAAACCAATGGATCGATGCGAAACCAAAGCGAGTAACGCCTATTGGATTGAGGTGAGCCGTGAGGGGATGACAAAAGAGCAGGCGGCCGAGGAAGAGATCCATCAAGAAGCCCAAGTAATTGATTCATCATGATAAAAGACGTGAATTGTGTTTGCCAAGAAAAGAAGTCATCAACCGAGGCAAGAATGGTGGTGACGTATTTGCTGATGTGTAAGGTTCGGATGAGGGGTCAACACTAGCAATGGTCGCAAAAGAAGAGGACAACATGAGTGGGGAGAGAGGAAGGGGTCAACACTAGCAATGGTCGCAAAAGACCATGTCGTCGTGGAGTTAATTAGCGAGGAACGACTCCGAGAAAGGACGGCACTGGGATGATCAATGGAAGTAAGGCAAGGGTGGAGAAACAACGGAGAAAAAGGGGAAGATGAAGGCTCGACCACAACATGAGTGGGGAGAGAGGAAGGAATCGTCATAGACGAAGGGGCAACAACCACTACCCGAGGCGGCGAAATGGCCATAGTGGCGATCGACATTGCAGTAGGGGAGACGAAGCCATTGAGAAAGTAAGGTGGTTGGGGGCGACAGGGTGGCATAAACTAGATAGTGGTCGGGCGAACCGAAACCCTAGCGGAACCCTACTTGCTCTAATACCATGTGAGATTTAATGGGATAATGGCTCGCATAAACCCGGGAGTCTCACCTTTTATATATAATCTCTATTAACCGTGATTACAGTGAGGCAATGTTTATGGTTGCAACTTCATTACCTTCCTTCGTACAAAAAGGTCTCGCACTCTTTGCATTGTATAATATAACCTTAAATGATTTTCTAGCCATCATCTCTCACAAACTCTAATTTTTTTATCCATATCTTTTTTTATCTTACATATTGCGCACATTTTAAATACCAATAACCTAACCATGTATCCCCCTCCCTCCAAAAAAAAGTGTACTTGAAATAAAAGAAAAACTATGCATTCAAATAATTTTGAAAAATATTTACCTAGTGTTTTCCGACAATTATTTGTCAAAAGGTTGATAAATTCAGATAAAAAATTTCAACGGTACAGATATAAAAGACATCAAAACTAGTCCCTAATCCTATTATATTAATCGACCAGCTTTATGAAATTACATTAATGGAGAAACCTAAAACCAAATGGATGCCTAAGCAGATAGATTTCTGCCTCTGCTAGTTGATAAGCTACATGGCCTTAGTAGGTTTGGAGGTATAAACAAAGACACTTTCTCCACCTTAATCACTTTTGGGGTATACAAATACCCAACTAACCCTCAGTCTAATTCTCTTCATCCCTAATCTCTCTCTCTCGCCCCCACCCCCTCCCCCTCCTTCTTGCAAGCTCTGCACTTTGCTTCTGAATGTTGGTTTGTCAGAGTAGATTAGCTGCCTTATATACTTGGTTTATTCTTCCCTGTTCCATTTTTGTTTACTATTCTTCACCTACTTAATTTACATACATTCTTGTTTTTACAGAACATTGTTTTTGGGTTGAAAAAAGTTAAATGACCCAACTTATTTTGTAGTAAAAACATTTCCTCAAATCATGCTAGCTCTTCGCATTCATTTCTCCTTTAATTAGCTGAGGTTTCCTCTTTTACAACTCGATGCCCCACAACCCTTTTCAGGATGTTTTATTTACTTTATTTACCAATAGTTAATTTGTAATTATTATAATAATAATCTTCACAAAGTCAATTTCAAGGTGAAATTGTTGTTGGTTCCTTAAATTTCAAATTTTACTGCTACAAAATTCTAGAAAAAATGTGTTTGTGGTTCTAATTTGGGACTTTATTCTGAGTTGGTACTATATCCTTATCTCTTTATTTTCCTCTTATAAGATAACCTAACCTTTCATCTCAGTATATATTTATCCCCATTCACTATTCCTCTCTGTAGTCAAGAAATAGGGGAGAAAACACAACTGTTATTTGCTGATGCAGCACTATCGAGATTCACAATCCAAATGAGTTAGCGTGTTTTGTCTTCTCACACACTTTCGGATATGCGAATCTTGATGATGCTGCATTGGCAATCAATGGTTAACCATGCTAAACATCAAGATCTTGGTAGCTAGGGAGGCAAATATGAGAGAGAATCTATGATATCAGCACAAAATCAATAGAAACAGCAAGCTACCAACAAGGAAACGGGCAACAGACTACACGAAGGTACTTATAATTTTTTCTTTTACATGGATATATATGCCTTCATTTCAAGAGTAATCTAACCAAACTTGAATTTATACATGGAAAGATTAGAACCTTCTTAATTAGGGAGACTATATACAGGTGAGTCTATGGAAGAGGGACTTTAGAATTCAAAGATACTATAAATATTGAAGCATCTTGGAGTACATGAAGTGGTCAAGGGGGTCACTTATGTGGAGAAGGAGGTTTTTTATATGATTCATTTCATAATCTACTGAATATTTTCATTGGTTCTATTGGGTATATTTGTTTGCTTGGTTTTTCTTTTTTCTTTTGTATTATTCTTTTTTGTTTCTGAAACATTGGTAGAATCATTATGTGATAGCTTTATCGGTGGCTCTTACGTATCTTTATATACACACATGCATAATTTCCCAACATTTTTCATGGTGTGAGCTTTTGGTCCAGTGATGCATGAAGAAGATGTAGTAGTTTCTTCATAAATTTTTTCTATCTTCAATTTGATTTTCCAATAATTGGAGTGGATTTATCAGTAAGTCTATACAACACTGAAAATTTTAATTATGATAGGATAGATTTTTTCGATAATAGAACTCAAATTCGAGACAGTACCTAAGGATAAAAATTATTCAGCATCTTAAGAAACATTAACTGTTGATAAATATTTCACCATATATTCTAGCAAGCTAGCAAAAGCCACAACCTAAAAAAGGTTAATGCCTTATCCAACTAGGTGATGAGAAAGCTAATTATGTTTCATTGCATGTGGTTGGTTTCAAAGCTTATTCATTTAAGTAACAACGTACTGTTTACTGTGACTTATCACTTGTAAATGCTCTTTTGTACAATTTTTTAATAAATATTTTTCTCGTCTTTGTTTGGACAATTATTGACTGGTTATCACGCCTGAAAATTTTTTTTCTTGTTGTTTTCGCATGATTTGAAATTTTATAAGCAAAGATTGGCATTGGTTCAGTGAGAGGAATGATGAAGTTGATATTCTTGTCCATGCTAGGCTAGATATGCCTTTAGTCTATTGCTCTTTTAATCTCTCCTAAGTTATATGGGAGGACCTACAACTTCCATCAGTATAACATTTCTACTATATTAAGTTTTTTTTTTTTTTTAGAAAAAAGGAGAAAAAATTGTAAAGCAAACTCAAATTCTTGAAATTAAAATCCTAGGAAGATTTTTTTAATCAATTTACAAAAAGTTAAATTTTATTAATCAAATCACTCATTACGTATACATATTTATAAATTTTTTCTAATTAAAGGACGTAGCAATTTATATTCCTCTTATTCGTTTAAAAATTAAAACTCTTTTGCAAAAATATTCACTGCTAATAATAAAATTGTTTAAAAGTTATTATTTAGCTAAAAACTAGGTTATGGGTATATTCAGTTGATCATCAACTCTAAAATTCAAGTGAATAATTATATTACACCGGATTTTATACATATGTTCAATATAAGTATAATTCGGTAATTTTAAGTAATATGGACAGATTTTCCGAACTCTTATAAAAGGTTTGAATATTATGAATCAAAAACAACTCAAACTGAGAAATTATTATTGATAAAAAGAAAAATTATTACACTACTTTTTTATGACAATATTTCCAAAAAGAAAAATACTAAAGAGAATATTAGTATAGAGTAGTAGGTTGTTTTTTTATTTTTTTGTAACCTAGGACATTTACCATATATAGTGAATGGTATCAGAATCTTTTACACATATATTCTTGTTCGGTTGTTTTCTAATTTGCAGCAAATTCCATGCTTTTGATGCCTTTACTTATTTTATTTTATTTTGAAGTGATATTTCATTTTTATTTATTTCTGTGTTTATTTATTAAGTTATATAATTATTTAGAGTTAGTACGTACTGTTTTGTGGGATTCTTTATAATTTGTCTTGAGCAGTGGCAAGGATGTGGTCGACTTTAAGCATGCCAAGGAATTTGTAGTACGAAAGCCTCAAATTATTAAAGCCTCTCTTTGGTACTATTTTGCTTTGTTTCATATCATGCATCACTATCAAAGTTTTAATTATATTATGATATTACTTTTTAGTTTTTATCAAACATCCACTAAGGTTTTTTTTTTTTTTTAAATAATCTCGTCCACATCCGTGAATTTTTTAGTTTATCTTATTGTCGAATCAGACTTTTTTAAAAGATAAGATAAGATAAAGATATTTGAAATATGATTGTGTCGGCTTGAATGTGATACTAAATATAAGTCTTTTGAAATGATTAAATAAATATGTTACGAGTGTTATACGTATAAAATAAACTTTTTTTAAGTAGTATGATTTATGTAACTATTAAGTAATTTTTTTTTCTCCCTTATGTTTTGTCAGCCAATAGACTTATTGACTAAGAGTAACCCCTCATCCCCCTCTTCAATAGGCTAAATCTTAATTATTAGCAAAGATGCGTGCATAGGTAATACTCGTCTATATTTGAATCTCCTCAAACTCACATATATGACCTACAATAAAAGTTGTTGTTGTTTATGTATTCATGTCAATTATAAAATATTTTTTAATAGAAATAATTATGGAATGACAAAACAAGAACAAATTTACATAGCCAATTATATATACATCAATTAAGGTTGCAAGTTGATGTGGGTATTAACTAATTCAACCGATACAACTTTTTAAAATAAGAACTAGACACTTACAAGTGACTTTTTCTTACACAATAAAAGAAGAATAAAAAATAAATCACTTTTTCTAGGTCAACTTTCTTTTGCCTATTGGATTTAAACAAAATAAAATATATATGGTTTTTCATTAACCCAGTGTATTTAATTGTTTAAGGTTTGCCAAAAAAAGAAGGTTATATTTGTTCGATAAAAAAATTATATTTTTGTAAATGAAAAAAGTCGCTAGTTACGCATAAATTCATAAATTTAAATTGAAAGAGTAATATACTCCATGCATGGCATGCTCTAGATAATGTATTTTGGTAATATTGTTAATCCTAAATCGACAATCGGATCATTCGGTTCGAGTTCAGTTTGGTTTAAGTTCGGTTCGGGTCAACTTCGGTCGATCTTGTTCAGGTCGATTCGGGTTCAATTGGGGTTAATTTTCGGATCGGGTTAACTTCGGGTGAAGTTAATTTGGGTTATTTTCATTTCGGGTTGAGTCAATGTCGGTTGGGTAGGTTTCGGGGATGCTTTCGATTATAGTTTAGAGAACTATATAGACTACTATCAGGTCCACCACCATCCCTTAGTACGGATCCGCTTGAATAGAATTTTGGGTCAATCAAAATTGTACTACTATAAGTACAAAAGTTCATCATGATAAACCCACCAAAAAAAATAAAATAAAAATTATAAAGACCCATCTATACTAACCTAAAATTCAGAAATACTTTTTTATAATTTTTTAGAAAAATTAAACAGAATTAAAAACAGTAAAACAAAAACAAAATATAAAATAAAAGGTTAAACTAATAATAAAATGCACTAAAATAAATATAAAAATAAGTAATTAAATTACTAGAATACTAAAACTATTTTCTGACGTTAATAAACCCTTAAAACATAAAATAAAAATTAAAAAACTAAATTTACAAATTTATTAAATTAAAAACCTACTTTAACCTAAATAAGAAAATAAATATAAAAAATTATCAAATCAGTTATAGAAATTAATAAAATTAATAATAATAGATTGAGACTCTAACTGTACCCTATAGTAATATAAAAAATATAATTAACCTATGAAAACTAATTTTAATCTAACTTCTACCAAATTGACTAAAAATAACAAAAATAAATAAAAAATAATCTGAAAATTAAATATATTAAGACTTAAAATAAAATTAATATAAAATTATTGAGATATCTATACTATTATCAATTAATTTAGTTGACTCTCACGTCAATTGTTAGTGAAAACCTATTTATGATTACATGAAAATCTATAAAGATATATTTATAAATTGAACGCATTTCAATAACTTACCTCAATTATATGATATATCCTCATTATATGCTTTTTGCCTAACTTTCTAAGTTATACCAACCTAAAAAATAAGAAATTGTCTTAAGTTACCTATCTCTAGGATTTGTGTATATTATCTCTTATAAACCATTTTCTTACTTTATTACCTATTTGATCATTTGTATGATTTATTTATGAAGCATAATTTGGTAATTATTAAGTTGAATTTTATATGCTTCACTTGATAATTTATGCAAAAGTGAAGTTGTCATTCGTTCTCACCACATTTCTATCTTAAATGATTTTAATGTCTATATAATTTTTGGGTAAGCTTACAAATGAAGTTTCTCTCACCATACTTTTATCATTGCATGTGAATGTTTATAACCGAGTAAATTTATTTTTTAATGAATTCTCTCATTCCCTTTTGGATAACTAGGATGTTATAATTTTTAAAGAGCATATATAGCTGCAAATTCAATTTCGAAAGTGTCGAAGTGAAACTAAAATATGTGAATCCAATTTGCAAACCGAGTTGGATGTTGGGCAAATGCTTTAGAAATACAACTGATTTAAGGATACAAATGTAAGAAAATAAGGGGTGGAGTTTCAACATAAAGATTATTTATGATTAAGAGGTGGGAGTCTCAATTTGAAATTATTTATAATTAACTTCTATTGTTTATAACCTCTTGAGGATGACTGAAAAGTGTATGAGGAAAATGTATTATCTTTGTGTGCGAAGTAGGTAAGAATGGATAAATCATCATGTTCACCTTATAATTTTAAAAAATGAGATCCTATTATGGGTATATGTATACTTTTTAAGGGTTCGTGTAATATTTAAATCAATGATGTTTTAATAGGTTGCATATAATTATTTATCTAGACATCAATTAAGTTAAAATAGTATTGACTTTGTAAACATTTATGAGTTATAAGTTTGATATTATTTTATTAATTTGATGTACTTTGTATTGTAATATTAATTTGTGACATAATGATATTTATTATTATCTATAAGTCATCTAATTCAATATCTACCAATCATATATTATTGCTTTTCCTACTCATATTTGTCTTTTGATACCCAAATATATTGTCACACTATTTTTATAACTATATAAGTGAGGTTTATTTAAATTGTTTGATTCTCGGAGGAAATTTACTTCTTAATGTTCCAAATCACGAGTGTAATCTTAAAACTCTTGATGATATTTTTTAACATTCTTTTTATTTATTATTTTAGATTCTTTATTTATTATTTTGAAATTTAGAATGATTGGAAGATAAATGTATGCTAGAGTCTAATAATTTTTATGTGTTGGGTTCTAATAACTTTGATAAGTCACGAAAGTGTTTCCGTTATGAGGGGATAACATGTATACGTAGAAGAATGTTGTTGAAGGTGAAACCATTCGATAAAATCATCAAATGATTGAGAAAAAGAAACTCACAAATACAACATCACTTCCGATTCAATAATTTCTTAAGGTATACATTATACAACATTACTCACGTGCATAACACGGGTTCGGACTAGTAATAATAATAATAATAATAATAATAATAATAATAATAATAATAATAATAATAATATATGCAATATATAATAGTAGTATTTTTCTGATAAAAAAAAGTAGTATTTTTAAATTGGTCAAATATTGGAATTGGAGTGATTGTAGGAGTTTAGGGTAATCTTAAACATAAAAATTATTTGTTCATTAAATATGAGTCATTGATGTAAATAATTAAATAAATAAATAATGTAATTTATTCAAATGAAAAAAATATCTCCTTTTATAAGTGGACTCTCGTCTTCCTTTTTTTTTTTTTTCCTATGTGTGATAATATAGTCTTATTAGTATTTTTTTCTCCTTGATATATTGAAACAAATATTGAATGATGGTAATTGGCTTATGTGAAGTTGATATTTCACCTTTCATGTTTTTGTTTTACAGTTTCAAGATCTTAATTTAGGTTAGTTTAGTTTTAATTGTTTGCGATATAAATAGAATAAAGTCGTCGTTTAGGATAAGCGAAATTTAGGAACAAGAATATGACATATTTGTTGTGATGAAAAGAGAAAGGGGTTTCAAAAATACCGGAGAATGGGTCGAAAGTCCGTGGCTTTGAGTTATAAATGCCTAATTCTAGCAAATTTCGTTGATTTGGCAGTTTAGCTTTGGTATTTATACATCTCTTGATTTGGGCCTTAATCGAATAATAACGTATACTTTAAATTGGAGAAGAGGAGTTTGAGATGGTGTCTCGGTTGATTAATGATGAATCCTTTCATTTAATTTTATCTACATTTTCTTCACAAATATAGGGTCAAAAAATAGAGATTAGATTATTAAGGTTGTCATATGATGCTTAAAACAAATTAAAAGCATTTCAATAACTTACCTCAAGTATATGAGATATCTTCATTATATATTTTTTCCCAACTTGCTAAATTGCAACAACCAAAAAAAAAAAAAAAAAACTATCTTAAGTTACTCGTCTCTAGGATTTGTATATATTCTCTCTTAGAAACTATTTTCTTAGTTTAATGCCTACTTGATCATTTGTATGATTTATGAAGCTTAATTTGGCAATTATTAAGTTAAATTTTATATACTTCACTTGCTAATTTATGCAAAAGTGAAGTTGTCATTCTTTCTCAACACATTTCTATCTTAAATGATTTTAACGTCTATAAAATTTTTGGGTAAGCTTACAAAATGAATTTTCTCTCACCAGATTATTATCATTGCGTGTAAATGTTTACAAATAGTAAATTTATTCTTTAATTAATTTTCTTATTCCCTTTTATATGACCAGAATGTTATAACTTTTCTAGAGCGAGATATAGCTGCAAATTCGGTGTCGAAATTGCCGAAGTGAAGCTAAAATATGTAAATTCATTTTGCAAGTTGAGTTGGATGTTGGGCAAATGATTGGGAAATACAACTTATTTAAGGATGCAAATGTAAGAAAATAAGAGATGGAGTCTCATCTTAAAATTATTTATGATTAAGAAGTTGAGTCTCGGTTTGAAGTTATTTATAATTAATTTCTATTATCTATGACCTCTTAAAGATGATTGAAGAGTGTAGAAGGAAAATGGATTGTCTTTGTGTGTTGAGGTAGGTAAGAATGGATAAATCATCATATTCACCCTATAATTATTTTTAAAAATTGAGATCCCACTATGGGTATATGTGTACTTTTGAAGTTTTCGTGTAATATTTAAGTCAATGATGTTTTATAGGTTGCATGTAAATATTTATCTAAACGTCAATTAAGTTAAATTAGTATTAACTTTTATTGATTTGATATACTTTGTAATGTAATATTAATTTGTGACGTAATGATATTTATTGTCATATATAAGTCATCTAATTCAATATATACCAATCATATATTATTCCTTTTCCTACTAATATTTGTCTTTTGATACCTAAACATATTACATTGTTTCTATAACTCGTATGAGTGAGGTTTATTTAAATTGTTTGGTTCTTAGAGGGGCATGACTTCTTAATGTTCTAAATCATGAGTGTAATCTTAAAACCTTATTTTTAACATTCTTTTTATTTATTATTTTAGATTCTTTATTTATTCTTGAGAAATTTCAAATGATTAAAAGATGAATGTGTGTTAGGCTCTAATAATTTTTATGTGTCGGGTTCTGAAAAATTTGATGAATCATGAAAGCGTTTACGGTATGAGGGGATAACATGTAGAAGAATGTTGTTGAAAGTAAAACCATTCAATAAAATCAAATGATCGAGAAAAAGAAACTCACAAGTATAACATCACTCCGTGATTCAATAATTTCTTAAAGGGTATACATTGTACAACATTACTCTGTAGATAACATTGGTCCGGACTAGTATTGAATAACAGAAAATGTGATGTGAAAGTCCATTCTTTTATTTGAAAGTTTATGCATTGTTAATGTAGTTAACTTATAATTGATTTTTTGCTAACTTTAATAACTAGTTTATGTATTTTCTTAATTATAATTGACTATTTCAATTGTCAGGTTCTATTTATTTATTGATTATCATAAATATTTTTTTGATAAAGTAAGTACCTTTTTGTATTTAGTTTAATCAAGAAAATAAAATATTTTTTGATAAAAATATAAATAAATGCAAAATTTTATTTATTTAGTTTTATAAAAAATATTTATTATAACGTTTGCTTCTCAATCCCTTGAGTCTCCTCTCTAAATCCTAATTCCATATCCCTTACTTTCTTTTTTTCTCTTTTTAGATAATTGAGATTGCTGCTGGGTTAGGTGGCAAGCCCCTTTTACTTTAATTTATTTAATTAAATCCACATTTAGAGGTATTGTTATATTTTTTGAATAAATTTTTCTCTTTTTTATGATAGTTAGACTTTCTCTCTTTTTGTGAGAGTTTTGTTTCTCGCATTGTGTAAGTTATTTTTGCACCTATGCGTGCAAGTTTTATTGAGTTGTTCGTTCGATTGGAGGGTATGTTTATGATATTTTTATCGGTTGGTTTCATTGATTTTGATTAGAAATAATTCAATATTGGAATTTCATACTTGCTCGATCAAGGAGATGTTTTCTTCAAGTTGAATTCATTATATCACCCAAAAATTTCTTCTAAGGAGTTAAATTATAACTCATCGACTCTCGGAAAAGACAAATTGAAGTCGAATAATATAATTTATGATTAAATTGATGTTACAAGTATAGAGTCGAACGAAAGTACATTTTATATATATATATATATATATATATATATATATATATATATATATATATATATATATATATATATATATATATATATATATATATATATATATATGGGTTTTGTAGGTTGGCTTAGAAGTTGCATTAAATAGGTGGGCTTTAAAGTTGAGTTGAAAAATATAATTATTTGGTTGACATAATTGTTTATGTATTTTAATCTTATACTATTTATTCATTAGCTTGAGTCGTGAGTTAAAAATTACTTTACATTCAAAGAATTTGCAATTGAATCCACCAAAATCAACAATCAAAAATAATTTATTTTTAATTTAAAAAGTTAAACTTTTAGCCAATGTATTGTATGAAAAGTCTAAAAGTAATTTTTAAAAACTATGTTTTATTTATAAGATTATTTTTTCCCTTTTAATTTTTAACTTCACCTTGTTTTGTAACTTCACCTAATATATAGTATATGATAAATTAAAATTAAAATTGTTGAAAAAATTTGCTTTCAAAGGCAGGAGGGCAGTTCTTATCCAATCTAATTTTGAATCTTTACCTGCTCATACAATGCGAGTTTTAAGTTGCCAAAAAGTACAACAAATGCTCAAGATAAAATTAATCGCAATTTCTTTTGGAAAAAATCTCAGGATATTAAAGGTTTACCTTTAGTATCTTGGGATAAAATTTGTACTCCCAAAAAAGTGGTTGGTCTTAGATTAAGGAAAGCGAAGCGCTCAACCATGCCTTTCTATGTAAACTTATTTGGAAATATCTATATGAGGATAACAATTTTTGGGTGAAAATTATGAGATCCAAGTACCCTTTATCTATGAATTTTTATCCTAAGGAAAATTAAATAGTCAGACTCTTGGGCTTGGAAATGGCTTCTCAAGAAAATGGATCTTTTTAAAAAGGGGTTAAGATGAAAAATACACAATGGTAAGACAACCGAATTTTGGTTGGATACATGAGTGCGGTAATATGAGATTATTGGATTATTATGATAGCGAGCAATCGATTATTCCTCCCTTAGAAGCAACAGTTAGTGACTGTATTACACCTTCTAAGAAGTGAGATATGGTACGTCTGAACTCTTTTCTTCCAAATAATATTTGTCAATTAATTAAAGCTATTCCCTTACATGCGAATGAAATTGCGGACTCGTGTGTTGAGATTTATCCAATGAGTGGTAAATTCACTACTAAATCAGCAATATGGAATGCACATAATGTTTCCCCTACTTTATCTAGGTGGGAATTGGTTTGGATATGCAATTTGGATATGATACCCAAGCTAAAAAAATTTTATGTGGCAAATAGGACACAATGCTTATCTACACATGATAATCTTGCTAAGAGAGGTATTAATATTGACACTTGTTTGCCCATTGTGTAAAGCTCATGGTGAATCGATCACTTATCTTTTTCGCAATGTTCTTTTGTTAAGGATACTTGGAAAAAAGTTTTTCAGCATGAGTGGTTGGATGTTAATTTAAGTCAATCGCAAAATCTGTCTTTGAATATATCATCAATAGGGTCAAGTTATTGAATAAACCAAATCAAATGATCCGAATGGTTTATTTGTTATGGAGTATTTGGAAAAGTCGAAATGATAATGTCTTCACTTCAACAATGAAAATCATAGTTCTTTGGCCACTATATTAAAAACCAAAGCTCTGAAGGAAGAATGGAGGGCTAGAGGCGGATTAGATTTCCATTTCAATACATACCCTAATATTCGATCATCTCTTCCTACTCGCTTCAAATAAATTTGTCGGATGGCACAAACCACCGGGAGGGTTCATCGAAATCAACTTTGACGGATCGAAATCTTCTTCATTAGTCTGTGGCATAAGTCGTGATCGAAGTTGGGATGGAAGATTTATTCAAGCCGGACATCTAATTTAGGACTAGCATCAATGTTGGTAGCTGAACCTTCCGCTATGCAAAATAGAGTGAGAACAACGAGTTCAAGCAAGATATCATTCAATTGTTTTAGAAGGAGATAATCAAGTCGTCATTAAAGCGATTAAAGACGAGATTCAGATTCCATGAGAAATTCAAATGCTCATTCATGATACACGATGTTATCTTCAAAGATGTAACAAAGTTTTTATCCGTCATACATTCAAAAAGGGAACAAGGTTGTTGACTGGGTGGCCAAGTATAGTTTATGTATTTCTTCTTATTTACTTTGGTTGTCTATTCCTTTCTCTTCTTTTCTCTCCATTTTAATAGAGGATAATTTGCGTAGAACCCTTGCGAGAAGAGGTACCAAATAATTATTTTACTTATCCTTTCCAAAAAAAATGATAATTAAAATTAAAATTGTTGAAAAAAAATTACAATTAACTATTCATTATCATACAAAAATAAAAAGTACACATCATTGAAAAATGCTTGACCTTTGATAGGCTAAATACATAAAAGAAATCTAAAGTTATTTGTAAACACTACAAAAAATCGCTGTTAATGTCCGATTTTAGAGACTCCCAAAAATTCGACGCCAATAGTGTCGTATTTAGCGTCGGATCTTATAGAAGATGCTATCCGAATCGAAAATAAAAATAAAATGCTATTAGCATCGGATATTAGAGTCATATATTTTATCCGACTCTATTGGTATCCGATTTTGGAATTCGATACTAAAAGGGAACGCCAAATTGAAACAAAATCGAGAACCGAGTTAATCATCGCACATTTATCCTAAATTGTTCGTCGCGTTCCTCCCCTCTACTCTCTTATCCTGGCTAGTTCGTCCGGTGTCCATCCCTTCCGTCACCGGCGTCGTCACCCCTCTCGTAACCGGAAATCTTCGTCTCGGCGAAGTTAATTTATCGGGTATGCTCTCTACTCTCTCTTATTTTGACTCCAATCGAGCCCTCTATCGCTAAAAGTGCTCTACTATGTCATCCCCGCTAGCTGGCGTTCCGTCTCCTCCTTTACCAGCGTTTGTCTCCTCCTTTTCCGACGTCTGTCCCCTCGTCACCGGAAATCGGTGAAGGCTTCACCTTTTCTCCTCGCTAGGCGGATCTACTTCTCCCTCTCTCTCCGCCTTTTGAAGCTTGGAAATTAGGTCGGTCTTTGCCTCTCTCCCCTCCCGAATTGTTTCTCAATGGTTTGCATTTCTAAATGTTTGATTTTGTGCTTGAAATTGTGCAACTTGGAGTTCCAAGTCTATGTGATCATCAGTGGCAGCTCATTATGTATTGTGTTGAAATTGCAATATGATGCTGCTTATCCTTATATATTTATGGACATATCTTCAAAGAATTAGTAGGCAATTGGTCTAGCTAAATTGGTATACAATGTAAAGATACCTTAATCCAAGTAATTCATTGTTTGAAAGATTGGAGGTGGGTTCGAGTATTTCTTCCATGTCTCTTCTTGTTTTTTCTTTTCTCTCTGTTTCTACTTTATCTTCTTCAATTACACATAAAGCGAGGCCGGAAGTTGAAAACCGAGGAACCGATTTGACTGGCGACCATCTAATGTTCTTATTGGATTCGTGTTTTAATTGGATTTGCTCGCAAATGTTCTTTTTGCATTGAAAAGTAAGAAAGATGGGATTGGATTTATCTTAGGTTGCAAAATAGTTGTATAGATCACCGGAAATGAAACATAATCAGGGAATGTACAACTTCAAGGGACAAAAGGGGCAGAGTGTCAAGTGGGATGCTCGCGACAATCGTACTAAAACTACTCGGACAAGTAGGATTTTTGATGCCAAATTTATGGCTCATATTTTGGTTTTTTGTGCTACAATCTTGAAGATATTGCTTCAAATATGTAAAATAATTCTTGTATAATATTGATTTATTTTGATTTTGATTTTTGTTTCTTGGTGTTTTAGCTCAAATTGTATTCGGTTTCGAAATGAGCTCAGTTGTTGCTTTGATCTTGACAATATATAGTTGAATTCTGTGAGATTGTGCATTAGATAAAATTCATATCCGATGATTGGCTTTAATTACTTTCGTTTTTTATTATTCAAGAAAAAAACATTGATTCTAGTTATTTTGTGCTACAATCTTGAAGATATTGCTTCAAATATGTAAAATCATTCTTGTATAATATTGATTTATTTTTATTTTGATTTTTGTTTCCTATATGTAAAATCATTCTTGTATAATACGTGCTTTAATTCAACATCTTCAAGATTTCTAAATATGTGATTGAACCGAACTAAATGATCTAACTAAGACCCATCCCTCATTCATATATAGAATAGGTTAACATGCTAATTTAAATTTATTTGCTCAAGCACTAAACCTAACTCGCATTTGTTGTTTAAGGTTTATGAGACAAGTTTACTTGGATTAAAAATAAGTTAATGTGAAGTAAACTTAATCTAAAAATAACCTAATCTAACCTAAATTAAACTACAGTCTCATTGATTTGAACATAATCAACCCAAAGTTGGATTGAATTAAGTATTGGGAGGATGAAATATAGAAATAAGCCTCTATAGAGGACAAGCAACCCAAATTAGTGAAGAAGTTCTAGTAGTAGTAGATGAAAGATAGTTTGCAAATTCCTAATGGATGATCTCTGTTGCTAATCTCACAATAATCATACTTAAATGTATCTTGTGAATGCTTAGAGGCTGAAAATCTAGAATTTGATGCATATGTCAAAATGGAGTTGAGATTATGATTTTGTGTTCTTGTAAGATAATAGTACCTATTCCACTATATATATATATATATATATATATATATATATATATATATATATATATATGCATTCCATAAAGTTTAGAAAACCCGTTCAAAAATTTGTACATAACGAGGTATATCGGCGAAGTTATACACATTTTCATATGTATGGTGTGATATAATACTTTGTTATGTACAAGTTTTTGAATTGTCTGTGTTAGACAGTTTAAGAATCATATGGTATTAGGTTGTGTAGTTACTAAATCCTTGCATACACTTTGACATATTTAAGGCGACAATTTCCATACGTTCTCTAGGTACTATTATAAAGATGTGGCGCGTAATGTATGGGTGAATTATTTTACCGTAGGCATTATTCATCTCATCTTTATGATTGTACTTGGAGAACTAAGGGAAATACTGCCGAAATTTTGTCAAAGTATGCAAGGATGTAGTTGCACGATCTAATATTATATTATTCTTGAATGGGTATAGGATCACTTATCCCTGTAGAAAGATGTAAGGCATGCAATTGTCATTATAAAAAATACAATGTAAAACATTGCGCAAGTTTGATTGATTGGTAATTTTAAAAGATAAACATACTTAACTATTTTAAAATCATATATATCTGCAGATAATGGAGACAAATAGAGAGTGGATGTATAAAAGGTTTGATGGAAAATACGTGAATAAGTAGTTCATTCGTAGGATAGGAGATGAATTTATTCCATTTGCTAAACAAGAAGAAAGCTTCAAGAGGTCAAAGAAGATGAGGTGTCCTTGCAGTAAATGTGGCAACGTGCCTTTCTTAGATGAGGATACCGTGAAATTACATTTGTATAAACATGGGTTTCGCGCTACTTATTTTTATTGGGTTAACCATGGGGAGACTTACCCTGATTTAGAAGTGAACAATTAAGGGTCGTCAAATCCACAAGTAGAATCAATGCATGAAATGTTGATGGATGCATTTGGGCCTATGTCCTCAACATGGATTGATGATGAAAGTGTGGATGAAGAACCAAATAAAGATGCAAAAAATTCTTTGAAATGTTTGAAGCGGCTAAGAGACCTTTGTATGAGGGGTGTGATTTGTCCTTATCGCCGGTAGTCTCACGGCCCATAAACATCAAATGTGAGTTTCATCTCCCAAATAGAGCTGTTGACAATTTGTTGGCAATGATGAAGGAAATGTGTCCACCTAATAATGAGATGACTGACACTTATTATTCTCGCAAATAAGTTGCTTGCTGCTTTGTAACTTCCACATGAGAGAATTGATGTTTGTCCAAATAGGTGTATGTTATATTGGAAAGATAAAATTAATTTGGATAGATGTAAGCATTGTGGGGTCGATAGATATCGAAAAAGACATTGAGGGGTAAAAGTATTGCAAAGAAAGTACTAATATACTTTTCAATTGGGCCGAGGTTACAAAGATTATATGCGACGAATGACACAACGGTCCAAATGAGGTGGCATTCTGAAAATCCAGTTGAAAGTGGCTCTATGGCACATCCATGTGATAGTGAAGCTGCGAACCATTTCGGTGTCACTCTCAAGGAATTTGCCACTGAACCTCGCAATGTTCGATTAGGTTTATGTACCGATGGCTTCGTGCCATTTGACAATTTTGGGCGAGGCATACTCCTGTTGACTCGTAGTTGCAACTCCATACAATTTACCACCTTAGTTGTGCATGAAGAGACAATTTATGTTTCTTACTTTGTTGATTCCTGGGCCAAAGAGTCCTAAGGGGAAACTTGACGTTTATTTACAACCCCTCATTGAGGAATTAAAGCAGTTGTAGGATGTTGGCCTTCAAATGTATGACGTTTCGAAAAAGAATAACTTTACATTGAAGGCGAGCAATTATGTGGACAATAAGTGACTTTCAACATATGATATACTTTCGGGTTAGATGACATCGGGGAAATTAGCTTGTCCTTATTGCGTGGAAAACATGAAGGCATTCAAACTAAAACATAGGAAGAAGACCACATGGTTTGATTGCCATAGACAATTTCTTCCCGAAGGTCATCGTTTTAGGTCTAACAAGAGTGCCTTTTTGAAAAATAAGGTTGACCATTCACCTCCTCCTCCGCGTCTTAAAGGTGATCAAGTATGGGATCGCATATGTAGGATGCCTAACTCTGTTGATTTTCATGACACAATTGATGGTTACCTCGAGTCTCACAATTGGATAAAGCGAAGCATATTCTAGGAATTGCCATATTGGAAAGATCTTCTCATACGTCACAATTTAGATGTCATGCATGTCGAAAAGAATGTGTTTGATCAAGTAATCAACACAAACACGGATGTAAAGGGAAAAACTAAGGATGACATCAACACAAGGAAGGATTTAGCCACTCATTGTAAGCGTCGAAAACTAAACATTCGGACCACTTGAACATGCTAATGGAGGACGAACTGAAACCGTTACAAACGCTCCATATGTTATGAGTAAAGATACAAGAAAAGCTTTATGTGAGTGGCTAAAACAACTTAAGTTACTTGACGGATATGCTAGTAATTTAAGTCGATATGTTGATGGAAAAAATGCAAAGTTGCATAATTTGAAAAGCCATGATTGTCACATTTTTATGAAGCGATTATTACCCATAGTTGTGAGGGAATTACTGCCTCCAAATGTTTGGAAATTCTTTATAGAACTGAGCCAATTCTTTAGGGATTTATGCACCGCTCATTTGCGAAGGAAGGATGTACTCCGATTAGAGGCAAATATCCCTTAAATACTATGTAAGATGGAGATGATCTTCCCTCCATCTTTCTTCAATGTGATGGAGCATCTTCCTGTGCAATTACCATATGAGGCTAAAGTGGGTGAACCCGTTCAGGTATAGATGGATGTATCCCTTTGAAAGGTATCGAGTGGTTCTTATCAAGTTATCAATTAATATTTTGTAGTGATAATACTAAATATTTATACTTATGATGCAAATTTCTGCATCATTTGAAGAAGAAAGTTGGCAATAAAGCTTGTGTTGAACCGTCCATATGCAATGCATATCTAACGAGAGGAGATTTTAAATTTTTATGCCGTTTACTTTGAGCAAAATGTTGACACAAAAACAAGAGATCTTGGGCGAAATGTATATCCTCATATAGAGGAGAATCAAGGTGAACACATTCCGGATGTCTTCTCCTCTAATGTCGGGTATGCCCCAGCGAGGGACGTATGAGATACCTAGATCAACGCGAGTATGATGAAGCTTATGCATACGTTCTTCGAATTGTGAAATATTAGAGGATTATGAACGGTACGTCTATGAAGTTGAATAATTTTGTCCCATATTATCTTTTAATGATAACGAACTAATAATAAGGATTTTCTCCAACTAAGGCAATCTGAAGATGAAATGATTACACTACATCCACGTGTTAAGAAAGATGAAGTATGGAGTAAGTTTGATAAAGAATTCCCAAAATGGTTTCGAGAGAAGGTTAGTATATTAATGTTATGTTGCAGTGATTTAATTATATTCCATTTTCATTAACTTATACTTTAACGGCATAGGTTTTTCATTTGAACGAGAACAATGGAGTAATTAAAAGTTTGGCACTTGGTCCAAAAGAAGGATGTGCGTATTTTTAACCATTATTACATAAATAATTGCAACTTTCACACCCATAAATACGGTCAAAACAAGGCCGAGTATGAACTATGGGGTATCCGTGAAAGGGGTAGATGACATTCATAATTATGGCATTCTTGAAGAGGTGATTGAGTTAGAGTTTGTTGGGGATTCTCGTTCTTACAAGACGGTTTTGTTCAAATGTGAACGGTTTGACTCTACAAAGGATATTAATACACATGAACAATATAAATTAGTGGATGTCAACCATACAAAGAAGTACCCAAGATATGACCCATTTGTATTGGCATCCCAAGTTATGCAAGTGTATTTTACCCCTTATCCAATTATGAGGAACGATAGAAATCAATGGTGGGCGGTGCTTAAGATAAAACCAAGATACCATTAAAGCACCACTCAATGATACAACATTTCAAAAGGATATTAATGATAATCCTCCTACTTTGTGTGAGTTCGAAGGAGTCCAAGAAGAAGTTGAAAATGAACTTGAGGACATAAGTGAAGAGGAAGCTAATGAAGATGATTTCAATGCTGAAAATGAGGATAATTTTGAAGGGGAGGTAGATGATGAGAATCTTTCATTGGATAATGACATTGATGATGACATTGTAGCTAATGATGATGATGATTTTTGAAGTAATATTGTAATCTCGTGACATTGATAATCAAACGATCTATGTTATGATTTTGATTTATGTTTTGATTTTTTTGTGTATATTAATTTATTTTTGATTATATATACTTAAATCTTCTTTGCATGACATTATTCGTTGTATATACAAGTATGCCTCGAACAAAAGGTTTTGCACTAAATCATGGTGCACCTACTTCTAGTTCCGATTCCAATGTTGGGGCCAATTAAGTTATAGTCCAGTCTCAATCATCATCATCACAGGGAGATGGCTCACAATAAGGGCCAACTTGTATGAAAAGAGTTTTGTCAAAGGATGATGATAACTGGTGGTATGTATTAGTAATTTTGTTTATCTTTCGTATTCTTTGGGTACTTTTAACTTAATAATTTTATTGCAGATTCACTAAGTCAAAGTTGTCACAAGTTATATCAGATGATATCAAGAGTTTCTACAATGGCCAATGCACATGTTTATCAAATCTCCCTAAAGAAGAGTAACAACTTTTGTGGAAGACTTTTGAGGTAAAAAGCTTGAAAACAATTGGATATATATGAGTACATTTTAATATTTTCAATTTATGTTTGGTAATAATTTTGTAAAACAGGGAAAGTATACTTGGGCTCTAGAACTTTCACAAGAAGTCTATGAAGAATGGAAGAAGAAAGTTGGTAAAAATTTGAAGAACTTAGCGAGCAAGGTTAGAAAAAGGCTTGATGATAAACCAATAACTTGGTTGTCGGATAAGGGGCGAGAAAGGTTGAAGGACCTAAGAAGTACCCTTGAATTTCAACAAAAATCTGCCCAATGCTTGAAGAATAGGACAGAAGGGCCAAAAGCAAGAACCTTACATAGCCAAGGGTCGGTCTCAATCGCAGATCTCGTAGTCCAAATGGTATAAACTCTAGTATTTTAGTTTTCTTTCATTTTATATACATAATGTAGTTTATGTAAATTTATTGCATATTTTGTATGCCTAGATCAAGGAAGGGAAGAATCCTACCCCTCTACATTGTTTGTGAGGAGTCGTAGTAAGGAAGATGCTCAATCCGAAGGATCTTTGTCGACAACCGGTCCAAATCTTTGTGGGTAATAATATTATATCCATAAACCTTTACAAGCAAATAGAGTGAGTGAGCACTCAATTGTAATGAATATGATGATGGTGATGATGATGGGATTATGTGGGAACATGCCTTCCCTTTTGCAGGAAAAATATGAGGCGAGTTAGAGTTGAGTGTGGTATTCAACAGGGGACAAAAGAGGCGAGAGATCCTCTACTATGAGGTATTGGGTGGGTAGAGTAAAAAATCAACCATCTACGAATTGGGTAATTACGCGACAATGTTCTACGAGAAACCTACTCGCCTCGACATCTTCTACAGGTGCTACCTACAATTTCTTGGCCAATTCTTAGCTATAATCACAACTTAAATCAACCTAAGAACAACTTGATGGGCAAAGAAAACTAGCAGAGAGTCAGCAAAAGGCCATGGAAGAGCAAAGAAAACTACTTGAGAGTCGACAAAAGACCATGGAAGAAGCAATGAAACTCATCCAAAACCTTCAATCAAAAGTTGACAGGATGTCCGGTGGTTCTAACTAATTTCTTAGCATGGTTTGTAGGTGGAACTTTGAATGGATTTATTTGATAAAATTATTATATAACTTATAATTCAATTGCGAATGTTGGTTGTTTTTATGAATAGTTGGTGGTTTGTGTATTTGTGGATGACTGTGTAGCGAATTAGTCAAAATGTTTGTAAATATGTAGGAAATATATGTAAAAAGGGAATGCTAAACCTAGAAGAAGTTGTGGCAAAATGAGGAGAACTTTAGCGTCGGATTTTAGCATTGGACAACAATCCGACGCTATTTGAGTCAAAATATCTCGACGCTAAACAGAACCATCCGACGCTAAAATGAGTTCGAAAAAACCCAAAGAATTAGCATCGGACACAATCCGACGCAAACAGACCTCGGTTCGGTCCGACGCTAAATCGGAATAGAAGAGGCTAATAACGTCTACTCTTCAGCCTACGCTATTTAGCGTCAGATTGTATCCGATGCTATATAGCGTCGGACGTTGTGTCGGATGTGAAATAGTTTACCGTCGAGGTCTTTTGTGTCATATTTTTATCCAACGGTAATCCGACGCTAAACATGATTAGCGTCGGATTGTGTCCAACGCTAATACCAGTTTTACTATAGTGAAAGATTTCTTTTATTCATAAAATTATTTTTTCTATTTAACATTTTTTTTGTTAATTTAATATGTAATATATATTATATCAAGTAAAAATATATTCTCTTCTTCTTATTCTTATTGTTTTGGTTTTTTATTTCAATATAGTAGTATAGCTTTATAACAAAGGTTGCTTTGGATTAAGTTTCTAAGTCCCCCTCAAAAAAAAAAAAAATCTTCTAATCATTTTGTGACTGTTATTATTTTATTCTACTCTGTTTGTCTAACACCTAATCTAGGCCTTTTATATTACAAATTTTAATTAAGCTTTACTTTTTAGGTATGATTTCTTCAATAAAAGGATGATATCACTAAGTTGTATTTTAGAAAAAAAAATGGTGGAAACCCAACAACATAATATAGATTCTGATTTAAATGTGTTTCTCAAGCTTATTTTCCAAATTGTATTTTATTATCCAATTTAGATTTTTTTAAAAAAATATATGAGTATCCAGTTTAAAAAAAGGATTTTTATCCGTACCCCTCGTACTATGCTTGCAATCATTTTTCTGCCCATGTCATATTGAAAATTATTTTCATACCCCCGACCTTACTCGACATATTAGAGTTGTAGGTAAAGTTGGGATTTTAAGTTGACCGGAGACGTGAAAAGACTAAAATGCCCTCTACACTCTTCCTCCTCTGTTCCTCCCTCTTTCTTACTTTCTTCTCTCGCTTCATCATCCACAACTCAATGAAGCTCGATCAACTCCTGAAAAATCTTCTCCCATTAGAGAATGTGAGAACTTCCCTCCCTATATTCCTACCACCACCCACTTCCTCTTTCTCTCTCCTCTCAATCTTTCTCTCCCTTTGCTTAACAGTTAACACCCAAAAAGATAAGCGGGAAAAAAGAAAAAGATCGTCGACGTAAGCATCTCGAGCTCGATCAACTCCTGAAAAAATCTTCTCCCATTAGAGAATGTGAGAACTTCCCAACCCCATTTTCTCATTTTCTTTTTCTAAGTTTTGCTTTCGATAATTGCGAGCTTGAAATTGGTCCGATTCGGGGTTGGAAAACTTTTATCAATCATGAATTAGAAGATGAGGTATTCTCTCCCTCTCTCCCTCCTAATTCTCCGATTCTTAACCCCGGTTGCTAAAGCTGAACCCATTTCTTCATTCTTACTTCAACCCTTCAATTTTGAGAAAACCCCGATTTTGATTCCACTTT
This sequence comes from Talinum fruticosum, assembly GCA_021018815.1. NCBI lineage: Eukaryota > Viridiplantae > Streptophyta > Magnoliopsida > Caryophyllales > Talinaceae > Talinum > Talinum fruticosum. The sequence continues at coordinate 2,097,277 of JAITYX010000020.1, forward strand.
CACTCTTTTGGGCGATGCCCAAATCGCTGATTCTTTCCTTAATCTTACTTCCTCTTCCTTGGGTTCTCGTGCGCAAATCGTCCGCAAGAAACCCGTGAAATTTCTCGATCCGAAATCCTCAAAGCCCGTCTCTTTTTCCATTGATTTCACCTTCTCGATCTCTCCCAGCGACAGCGATGGCCCAGCCTTTGTGATCTTTCCCGCGGGGATTTTTCCTGGTTTTTGATCAAGGCTCTTTTGGGATTTCGAGAGTATTGACAGTCGATTTATCGCCATTGAATACGATACTCGTAAGGTGATTCGAATGGTAACCATGTGGGTGTTGATTTGGGTAGCTTCATATCTCGCTGTAAGTAGTGATGTGTCCTCTGTTGGATTACTTCTTAATGGAGGTCAGCCATTGAAATCTTGGATTGATTATGACTCTAGCTCGAAGAGGCTCGAGATCAGGTTGGATTGATTACGACTCTAGCTTCATTGAGTTGTTGATGATGAAGCGAGAGAAGAAAGTAAGAAAGAGGGAGGAACAGAGGAGGAAGAATGTAGAGGGCATTTTAGTCTTTTCACGTCTCCAGTCAACTTAAAATCTCAACTTTACCTACAACTCTAATATGTCAATAAGGTCGGGGGTATGAAAATAATTTTCAATACGACATGGGCGTAAAAATGATTGCAAGCATAATACGAGGGTACGGATGTTAATAACCCTTAAAAAAAAATGTGTTGAACAACTTCCATTATGCATATTATTTTGTTATAAAAAGCATATTACTTATTTTGAGATAAAAGGTTTGAGAAAGTTTAATAAAAAGACAATGATATATTAATAAATATGACATTATTAAGATGATATTAATAAGTTTATATTTACTAATATAATGTTATTTATTATATAAAATTAATTATTTCATCTTCAAACATTTCAATTTTTTTCAAAAGAAAAATGTTGAAATAAAAAGAATATAAAGAAAGTCTAATATAGATACATATTATACTATTATGTAAAATAAGGAGTTATAAAAACTTTGTGTATATCATGCACATAAAACTAAATATGCATCATCATCCTAAACCACTATGCTACTTGAAGGCCCTATTCGGCAAAATGAGACTGTTTGAGTAGCGAATAACTGTTTGTGTAGTTGATAATCTGTTTAGGTAGTCGATAGTCGTTAGATTTTAGATGTTAGCGGATAAATGTTCAATTGAGCGGTTGAATAAATGTGTTCGGTAAATTTAGCGGCTGAGTTAGGCGATTATTGTAAATTGACGTAAAAGGAGATAAATAATTTGTCAATTATAAATTAATGAAGGGATTTTTTGTCAAAAAATTTGAAACGCTACTTTCAAATGTGAAAATCTAATATTCTTAGCTTTTCGTAAACACTACTTGAAACGCTAAAAGCTACTGCAAACGCTAGTTAAAACATTACCTTACCAAATGCTAATATTTGGTTGATTAGTGTTTTGACTTGGTCAAAACGCTAAAAGCTACTCGAAATGCTTGTTGCTGAACATGGCCGAAGTCTATATGCATGATTTCATATAATATTAATCGGTCAAATGCAATTCATGTTATTACACATAATACGTATAATCTATTTTTAACTATGTGAATAATATTAAAAAATAAAAAAATTCACAAACCGTGCAAAGCACAAGTACAAAACCTAGTTCACTATTAATTTTGTTGAAACAAAAATCAATTTTGATATTTTGGATTTACTCATATGGATTTTCATTCTCCTTCTATAAAAAAATATTTATTTTTGAAATATTGAACAATTGTTCTAATTCTCGCTCTATTACTCTATCTAATGTACTCTCCTACCTTTCGATGTTATTCTCTCTTGAGTTCATTCACCTTTTGCCTCTTTCTTTGTCTCTCCTCACTCCTCACTCACAGTTCTCATTCTGTTTCTTCGAATTTGATTGATTCTCTATTGGGATAAAATTCTATTAGAAATTTAGCCATATCGGGACGCTCTAACTTCATCTCTCAATTTTCGGTGGTATTTTTGTTTTCTAATTCAATATGAGGTTTGGGTCTTTGATTTTATGTTGTGTAAACATAAAATCTTGTTCCTTTGACTATGTTTTTTTTTTCCCTGAAAATTGGTTCCTTTTAAAAAGATTGTCCCCTTTCTTATTGATGCCATTAATTATTGAAGGATTGTAATCTCATATTGGTTTTGCTTGGTTTCAAGGAATAACACCTCAAAAATTATGGGTTCATATGGAACTGCATTTAAACCAAAGATGGATCCATATGAGGTGTCCTGAAACACCATAAGCCCAAAATATAGTTTTTTGTTTTTTTGATAGAATAAAATATAGTAAATTATAGATTTTTATTTGTACATAGAACATTCATAAAAAAAAAAATCCATGCTCAATCTCTTGCTCTCTCAGACTCTCTGTCACTCCCCACGACTTCACCCACACCCACCACGGCGCTCTCCTCTCAGTCCCGCCGGCGCCGCCCAACGCACCGACTCTCGAGCCGCTTCCCGCAGGCGCCGCCCGACCCACCGCCGAGTCCAAGGCTTGCTGCCACGACGCTGAAGAACAACTTAGTCGCCCACTTCGCTCGCTCTAACTCTGTCTCTTAGTCTCCCACCACCACGCCCCGCTTCCCCTTCCTTCCGCCACCACTTCCGCTGCCTGCTGCTGCCGACCAGACGCCGCCAACCACGCAGCCACGCCGACGCCCCACGCCAGCCTACCCATCCTTTCCTTCATTCACTCTCAAATCTCAAAGGTTAGGGTTTTCAAATTCTTCTAAATCTTTTTACTGTTATTGTTAGAATTGTGAATGCATTATTGTAATGTTGATTTATAATGTTGATTGTTGATATTGCTTGTATTTGGGCTCAAGTATTTTATAAGTTCTTGGGCTGAAGTGTTTCTCCTGCCGCCTGGGCTCCCACCCCACCCCACCCCACCCTTCACTCTCAAGTTCATTTTAACTTTAAGGTTAGGGTTTCTAACTTTTAAAATTTTTGGCTTTTAATTTTAGAATTTTGAATAAATTATGGTAGCAATTCTCTATTTGTTTGATTGATTTTGTGAAATATAAATAATTGATTTGATTTGTGATTTGAGCAAGTTATACTATGTTATTTGGCGAATGGTGATTATGATTCATGAATTGTGAATTACTCAAAGTTACGAATTACTCAAAGTTAGTGGATAACTTGATATTAGTTGATTGTTGATGCTACTTGAGGGGTTGGAATAATATGAATTTGACCCAATTTCTAATGACTCTATCATGCATCGATTGCAAAACATAAACCTCGCAAAGGACAATTGAAATCATGAATTATTCTAGTATTTGATGTCATCGTATGATTCTCAATTTATAATGTATGTTTTGGCGTCATTTGTAAAGGGACGCCCATAGATGAAATTCGTAACTCTGACACTTCTGGGCAGGAATTGATTAGGCTGTTGAAGTATGAGATGCCCTCTTGGGCTCTTTGAGAGTCATATTCACTTAACCCTGATTCTCTGTTTATAAACCTGATTCTCTGTTTATCTTCATTAACTCACTAGAGTATCTCAATATTCGCTCCACGATCAACTCTTTATGTGTTCAAAGATTAGGAATCATGGCTTTTGAAATTGTAATGTGAGTAGTAGGATCAATCCTCCAATCACTAAAATTTGATACTGATCCTATAATTTGAGATGGTGTTGGATATGAACACTCAGGGTTTTACATAAAATTGAGACACTTTCTAGCAGGGGTTAACAACTTAGCCTGACTTGTCTTAGGCTAGGGTCAGAACCAGTTCATGGGAAGAAAGGGTGTCATTCATTCCACAGCTTTTGGAAGAAATCTTAATAATGTACTAAAAAATAGACAATATATGTAACAATGAGGGGGTTTTTGACAGATTGTAAGCCTTGCTCATAAGTAATTTTTGAATTTTTTCTTTTTGTAAGATGATATTTGACTGGTTTAAGAGTTGTACAAAAATGGTTGAGTTTGATTGTAAGCCTTAATCCTTCTTGACAGATTTGATATTTTGTGAGATGGATTTTTATTGAGTTTGGTTGACAGTGTGATTTACTAAGATGGATTTTGATGGGTTTTGTTTTGGTTGAATGGATGCATAGTTACCTGGGTTGCTATACGCAGGAATAATTTGGGTACATAATTCGCCACTCAGAAGAGAATTGAATTTTCGGTACGTTTTTTTAGGGGTGCTAAAGATATAATAAAATTATGTGATTTCTAGAGAAGGAAAAATATGAGTGACTAAAATATATTTTCTTAAGATGTTGATACTTATTCTAGTTTAGAAGAATAACCCAAAATCACTCAAAAAAAAGAAGATAACCCAAAAAAATTATGGCCTTGTGTAAAAGCCCATCCAAACTTAAGGTCAAAACACAGGGAGTTGTGGGCAAACCTTGATCCTCCCCTTCTCGTTCATCTTCTATCCTCTTCCTCTTCCTCTTCCTCCAACACATCAGGCTCATCAAACACATTAATCTCAGATAGGTTTGTTGATTTTATATGCCTTGCACTTCTCCTTCCTCTTTTCGATTTCCTATTTCTCTACAATCAGCCATATGCCAGAACACTCTGTGCCACAAATTGGTGCGATTACTTATCGTGTTTTGGGGTTCGTAATACACGGGGTAGGAGCGAATCCGGTAACTTGAATGGATGTACTAAGATAGGTGCGATAGTTACTAATATGAGCTTGATTTTCTGTTTGGCTATAAGATGGGCTTGATATTTCCTTTTTTTGGAATCAGGTTTGATATTACTCTTTAATCATGTTGATTATGTACTAATTTTGAATTATTTTATAGGTTTTGTTGGGTTGAATATTAAGCTAGGTTTTGATGGGTCAAACAGATGGTTTTTGGGTTGAATTCTTAGTCCGACCCCGCTTGGTTCAGATCCTAATTCCATCACTTTGTTAGAGATTAGGACATGTTTGATGTTTCTATCACCTAAATGTCATAAGGTCTCCCTTGTCATATGCTGATTTTGATTCCAAGGAGTATAATTTCTGAATGTCTTCTTACGATTAGCTTAGTGGAATTCAAAAAAAGGCTCCTTATCGTTAGAAATTATGATTGCTCTTCTTCTTCTTCTTCTTCTTCTTCTTCTTCTTGATTGATTTGAATGGTTGTTTGGCATTTTCGATCACCTAAATGTTCATCGAGGAGTACGCTTATTGTTCCCAAACTTTCAAGATACTCTTCTGTTGGCCTTCCGAGAAATGTCTTTCTTCATGGGATGAGATGTTTGCAATATGATGTTGAATAACTACTTTGATGTATGATAATTTTGCTTTCACAACCCATGTCACAGGGCAAGCTTTGTGGAGAAACCAGCAGTATCATGGTGAATGCGACAAAGGGACTCTTCATTTCCTGGTATACTGCTCATCTGGTCATTTCAACATTTGCGAACTCTTTGTCAGTGTTTCTTTAATCTTTTTCTTTGTGAAGTTGTGCTCTTTTTGTTGCTCTCTCTCTCTCTCTCTCTCTCTCTCTCTCTCTCTCTCTCTCATGTACCCTCCTAGCTTGCAAACCTCAAATCTTGGGAGTGCAGCACATATAGTGGAAACTAGTATTGCTGTTGAGATGATTTATATGTCTGATGTCCAAGTTCTAATGTTTTTTATTGTAATTTCTGAAGACCTGATTCATACGCTAATCACCCAATCTAGAACCATACTTGACTCATCTGAAATAAGGCATCCCCAACATCCCATTTTGACTCAAACCAGAACTGAGATGGTCTATATTCTATATCAATTACTTGGAACTCCCCCAACCAATGGTGATTGCATGTTCTTCACAAGATTAACTGTGAGTAGGCAGGAATATTTTCTTAGCAACATCGAACCCAAATGTATCAATATGTTTGACACAATCTAAACCCAACTCTCATGCCCCATTGCGTGGTCTGGACTATGTGCTCAACCTTAGCTCCTTTCTTTCAAACACTGTCCATTTTATCAGCATGTTTTACATTTTGCTGTAAAACCCTTCCATATTTTCCTCTTGGAGGTTCTAACTTTTATGTTATTTTGTTGCAGTGATGTGCCCATGGCACAGTTTATCATCAATTTAAACAACTCTCTTCCAGCAAACCAAAAGTTCATAATACGTGTCTTGGATAGTACGCACCTTTTTGTGCAGCCTCATGTGGCCGAGATGATTAGAAGTTCCATCTCAGAGTTCAGAGACCAGAATACTTATGAAAAGCCTCCTTAATTACAACTTTGAAGGGCATTTTACCCCGTTTGTGACTGTGTGATGTTGGAGACCAGAGCCGCGCATTTAGAGCAGGCTGGTTTTTGTTCTACTTTCGAGTATTTCTAAAGATAGTCTAAGCCTTTGACAATGGGGCTTGTTAGCTGTGCTTCCAAGGTTTAAATGTTTTCTCCCCTTACAAAACCATCCATGAATATAATCTTAGCAATACTGTGAAACATTTTTTGCCCGAACATTGTGTCAAAGTCAGCAAATTGAAAGCATGAACATTAAAGTTCAAAATGTAAAATTGAGCTTGCTTGTTATGTGTTTGAGCTTTGGCACCACATTCTGAATTCTCGTTTCATGACTTTTGCAATTGGCACGCTATAACGAGTGTGTTGATACTGATTAAATTTCATTAGTAGTTTTGAACTTGTGACATAACCCCTGATGCCGAATGTCCAAAGTTTTGAGAGATTGTTTTATGCAAATGTAGGTACAATAAGAAATTTTTTTAGAGAGAAGCAAAATAGCTATTAAATGATGGCTTCAATCAACATGTTTCTTTTTATTTGTTTTATTTTAGAGGTTATTTTAAAAATTTGCTGAGATGATAGATATTAGGAGTGTGCTTATGAAGGTATACTAATTTATAATTTCTTGTGAATTTTATCCTGTAAACAGAAAGCTATAACTTGAGCCTTCATCCTATCGATCTTATCTCTCTAATTTATAATCAAATTAGATGTGAAAGGTATTTATCTCATCAGGAACATGATGCATGGTGCAAAGACGACGTAGAAAATGCATTACCATAAGAGAAACAACGAGGTCTTACAAATTCCAACACGACTCATTATGTGCGTTAAAATATTGAGTATATCAATAACAATAAATATTTATTTTATTGTAAAATGAGACTATTGGAGCTATAAAGGATAGCATTCGGGAAAGAAAAACGTTAAATCACTGGAATATACATATTTAATGAGTAAAATTTGATATTTATGGATGAGGAAAAATTAGTCTAAATAATTCTTTATAATGACATAAAAGATCAGAAGATGGAATTAATAGTTGATGAATTCACAATATTAGTACCCACAAAAATGCAGAAATTGCCTGCATAGTCATGGGGGCTCATGAAGGTGTCTCATAATTCATGAGTATAACTCATAACAAACCAAATAAAATTTTTGAGGGTCCCACATCGTAAATGGAAGAAATGCCGGGAGCCCGAGCAAGTCTATAATATGGTACCTAAGCCTGTTTTTTAATACCATTTCTGAATATCGTCGATCAAAACACTCGATAACGTCAATGGACACACATGAGGTAAATGGCTGTTCAATCTACGATGCTAAAGTCAGGGCATCACTGATGATTAATCTTTTGGTTGATTTTCTCTAATCTTCTGTGCATTATATACATGCATAAAATTCTTTCATTGATGTGGTTGATCTTAAGTTATCATTGACCTCGCCCCGGTAGATCATGGATCATATAACTTAATGATCATGTGCCTTCAATTAGGATACTGATGATTCTAACAACATTCCTATATGAAACTCAGGTTCTTATAAGATCTTGTATCATATGCAATGTATATCTTATGTTTGTTGCTATATATCTGCAATTTGTGGAACATCAATATTGTATTAATATGATGATTACATTGAGATGGTTAATGGCGGAATTGATGCAGGAAACATGTGGAATATGCTTGGGGAGTATGAAAGCAGGAGAAGGACAAGCACTGTTGACAACAGAATGCTCTCACCATTTCCACTTCCACTGCATTGCCTATAAATCCAAACTCACCAGCTGCCCCACTTGCCACTGCAAATGGACTCACCTCCCCTTCCAACCCCCTCCACCCCACATCTTTGCCGATGACGAGCCCTTCCATGCCCTGAACCCTACGCCCTGATCTCAGCACACGGGCAGAATAACCGTCAAGGCCATGCCTGAATTGCCCGCTCTTAGCCGGTCTGATCACTCCGAGTCCTTCCCTGTCCTGGTTTCTATACAAGCCCCCTCTCCCTCTTGACACAGAGGCCTCTAACAAGCTATGCCTCCGTGCCCCCTTGACCTTGTGGCCGTCCTTGATGTCAGTGGCAGCATGCGGGGCCACAAGATCGAGCTCCTCAAGCAGGCCATTGGGTTTGTAATCGATAATCTGGGTCCCACTGACCGTTTCTCTATCGTCAGTTTCTCAACGACTGCTCGCCGGGTCACCCCTCTTTGTAGGATGACAGATTCGGGTCAGGCAGAGACTATGCGGGCAGTCACCTCGTTACACCCAGAAGGCTACACCGACATCATAGCAGGGCTAAAGATGGCGATTGAGGTGTTGAACGGTAGAAGGCAGAAGAATCCAGTGACCAGCATTATGTTATTATCAGATGGGCATGACAATGGGAGTCCCAACTTCCTCCAGTCCCTTGGTAGCCTGCCTTGCATAAGGCGGCAGACACCAGGGGATAACCTGACTTCGGTGGCTGAACCTGTTCCGGTACACACGTTCGGGTTTGGCTTCGACCACGATGCCAGGGCGCTCCATGCAGTGGCCGAAGGGTCAGGTGGAACTTTCAACTTCATTCAGTCAATTGAGGTCATACAGGATGCCTTTGCCCAGTGCATTGGCGGCATCCTCAGCGTGGTGGTTCAGGATGTTGTGATTCGGCTCCAAACTGGCTCCCCTGGGGTCCACATTCAGTCCATCCCATCAGGACGATATCGAAGCATGACCATCACAGAGGAGGTAGGGGGCCAGCAACGGGGAGCGATCTTTGTTGAGGATGTCTATGCAGAGGAGGAGAAACAGTTTTTGGTGTATGTTTCAGTTCCTGAAGAACATCACAACTCAACCACACTACTACTTGAGGTCAATTGTTCAAGTAAAGAGCCGATTTCAAACGAGATTGTGGAGTGTGAAACACTAAGAATTGAGATTCAGAGGCCTCATGCCGCGACCTTGACAAAAGAAGATAGCCAAGTGTGCTTAGAGGTGGACCGGGAGAGGAACAGAATGTTGGTCACAGAGGGGACAATCCGAGCTCAAGGCATGGCCGAGAGGGGGAGTTAGACCAGGCGAGGTCATTGTTGAGGGAAATGAGGGCACAACTTTCAGCTTCTGCCTCTGCTAAAGCAGGGGATCCACTCTGTAATTGGCTGGAGGGAGAGTTGAGAGAGATGCAGGAGATGATGGTGAGTAGGGCAGAGTATGAATTCGGAGGGCGGGCTTATATTCTGTCTGGAATGAGCTCACACTTGTTACAAAGAGCTTCTATGCAGGCTCCCCACTTGAGAAGAAGCCATTTTTTTGATGCTAGTGTTGGTTATTCTCCAGATATTTATAGCCCTAGTAACTATTCACCCAGTAGCCCTAATTATTCTCCAACTAACGATATATTTTCAACAATTCCTAGTAGCCCTAGTTATCGTCCAACTCTCCCTACTAATCATTTACCGACTAGCCCTGGTTATTCTCCAACTAGTGCTAACTATTCTCAAAGGAGCCCTTCTTACTCACCGACTAGCCCTTGTCATTCTCCTAAGAGCCCTTCTTACTCACCTACTAGCCCTGGTTATTCTCCTAGGAGCCCTGGTTACTCACCAAGCAGCCCTGGTTATTCTCCTAGGAGCCCTGGTTACTCACCAAGCAGCCCTGGTTATTCTCCGACTAGCCCTAACTATTGTCAGAATACCCCTCCTTACATGATGAGCTCCCCTGGTTATTCTCCCACGGACGCTTCTGATGCCAATGCAACTGTCACATCTGAGACTGCAGCTGCTGAAGCTCCAAAATGGGTTGGTTATCAGACATCATTTATGAGGCAAATGGTGGCTAAATCACAGAAAATGAGGCAATCTTCTAAGCAAGATGATGAGCAGACTACTTCTGGTACTGCTAATTAAGTGACACTATTATTAAGTCAGGAGGTCAAAAGGGATTTTGGGACTCTTTGGAATTTGTTGGCATTATGCAAATTCTGATCTCCATTTCACCATCATCTTGGTATTTGGGGATTAGGGATTTGATTAGTTTTAGGTGGCTTTATGGTTTATTTTTTCCCCATTAATAATTACTTGGCATTTGAAATTTTCTTTTTAATTTCAATTTTTGTTTTTGTTTTTGTTGTTATTATCAAAGAATAAGATACTTATCATTTGGATGTGAAATGGATTTGGCATTAATTATATGATTTCTTGGTTATGGATTGATGGAATGGCCTCATGGTTTCTCTGAGTCACAACCTTCTTTCTTTATTTCTATTTTTATTTTTTTTGGTTTGTTTTTTGAGGTTTAGTGAACAGCAAAGATGTAGATATTTTGTACGGACAATTTAATAATTTGAATTATATTTTCTACTTCTTGTATATAAGTCTGTATGATTAAAAAAGAGGCCTTAAACAACTCATTTGTATGACAATTTTATGTAATTTTGTGAATAATGCTAAATTCTCTCTCTAGTTATGTCTTACTTATAAAGCACTTTACGAGTTATGACTTGATGAAAAATGGATACAAAAAGATTTGTACTAGAAAGAAAGATGGTAGCTACTAGGTAGTTAGAATCTTGCTAATGAGAATGCAATTACGCTCGTTGTTATTATAACTAGTTTTTAGTCCATGTATTGCATGGTTGGTATTATTCTTAATGTATAATATTTATTTACCTTATTTTATTTTAAAGATTACATAATTTTGCTAATTATTTTTTAAGAAATTAATGTATTAAACATATATACAACTGGATGATATATACATATACTATCCTACAATTTATGATAACTTGAATATCATGTCAATTAAGAAAAAATAAATTTAAAATGAGAAAAATGAATATTAATAACTTTAAATTATTATAATGAGAATATAAATCCATAATTTATTTGTAATTTTTTGGTATCTATAAGAAATTATAAATAATTATGCTACTTCTTATGCTTTTAAGAATATTGATATTTTTAAAATTGTAGAACATTATCTACCATATTTATTAAATAATCTTTTATATATATATATATATATATATATATATATATATATATATATATAATTGTAGCTTTTAAATTATGTATGTCATTTTTTTCTTAAAATTTTAATAACGTATATTATTGTTAGTGAATTCATATGCAACATTAAATTTTTAAAGAGAGGTACAATTATTATTTATAAAATGTATAATGATGACAAATAAGTAAAAGACTAATTATGAGAACCATGATATCTAAAACACAAACTTTTATAGAATTTTATGTGAAATACATCAAAAACCAAATCTATAATTGGTGTATTAATGAAAAATCATAGATAACATATAGTATTTTGAAACTCCATTATCAAATAAAATACATTAATAAAAATATATTAAACTTATTTCTGCTATATGAAAATCTAAAAATACGAATTTGTACCACTAATTGATGGAAATAAATATAGTTTGGGTTTAAAATATATTGTAATGCATTAATAAAATATATAAACTCATGCAATATTCCTAACTAATGCATATATTTTTTATAAACAAAAAAAATACTATTGCATATATTTATATTAAGTTACAAATTATATGGCTTACATTATTGTACTTTACTGTTGGAGTATCAATGATTGAATTTATACATTAGTTGAATAATTTGTACATAAGAATTTTCTGAAAGAACTAAATGTAAAATTAATTATGAGGTTAAAAAATTAATTTTCTAAAAGAAACACCAAAGGAATATTATAATTGACAAATTTATTGAATTTAGGTAATAATATTTATGTTTTTGTAGCGAAACTGTAACAACTCCACCCTAATTAATATTATTAATTTTCTTAAATAACAGTTAAGCTAACAAAACGAGCGCATGCATTTCAATTCGAATTTTATAAGTGTTTGTTTTTGCAGGGCTCGAACTACTCGTGGAGGTCTTCAATCAAACATATGATTTGTGCATATATTACATAAATAAGATATCTAATAAAATGACCCAACTAAATATTAAATGTCAAATACTAAATAATAAAAATAGAACTACATCCTTGTAACTTTTAGGAAAAAAAAAAGGTGCAGTAACACTTAAACATATACATATACTCCATATAAATAGAGTAAAAATAAATTTAATAAATAAGATCAATTATGAAAACTTGCATATGAATACTTGATTTAAATATATCATTTAATTGGTTGTATAATATTTTTTTGTCATTCATAATTATTAAAATAATTAAAATTATTTGTTCATTGGATTAATTCACATGTATCAAAATTATTGACATTATATTTTGTAAGTTATCTATTCATATACAATTGGTCAAACCAAAGTCAAAATCAAGTCAAATTAGGTCAAGTCAAGTGCATACTTAGAAATTAAGTATAAAAAGAAAATAAAAATGTATATAAGCCAATTGTTTTAGCCATAGTTTTAAAATGCACATGGTTTTAGCATATGGTTTTCTAAAAACAATTTAACAAGTATCATACATACATTGGTTTGAAATTCCTATAAATATGAGTTGGTTTTCCCTTAGGAAGTAGAGAGTTTGGAGGTTTTTGCTTGGTAGATAAAGAAACACAAAAAGAAGTAGAGAGGAGGAAATGTGATCTTGAAATGGTGTCGCATGTGTTATTTGGAGAAAAAGTTGTAGATTAAAAATACAAATGGAGATATGTTTAGGGGTTAGAGTAAAGAAGTTACCTTTAGGAAGTAAGGAAGGTAGGAGAAGGGGAAAGTTTAAATACGATGTCAAATAAGGGGTAATATAGAGGTAGAATATAGAGTAATTTGGGACATATTAAAATTTATAAATATGATATAACATAGAACAAGAAGTTATCTTTCCAACAAAATAAATTTCGCTTGATTTGGAGGTTTACTATCCGAGTTATGACCGTTTTACCGAAACGGTGCAATTTTTACGTAAATTAGGAGCATGTTGATTCAAGTTTTTAGGTTCTTCTTGATTTTTTTGGACTTTATGAAAGTTTTATAGCACTTTTCAAGAGTTCTAAATTGGGGTCTTATGCCTTGATTCGACATTGGATAAGAAAAATATGAATTGTCTAACTTAGGTTTAAAATATGACCAAAATGCTCAAGGTTTTGTTATAGGATTTATGACAATTTAGCATGAGCTGTCGAGTTAGTTCGTAATTAATAATAAGAAATTATGTTAAATGACTACATTGGATATGTTAAGAGTTCACTTCTAATTTATATTATTTTTGTGTCGTTTTTAAGTTACTATAAGTCGAGATAAAATTGATTACATTTGAATAACTTTTTAATTGACGTGAGAAGTATACAACTATAACATATATAGGAAGAAGGTTGGAAATGAAAGTATGTGAACAATAGTGACAAGCAAAATTACTATAACCATATTATTAAAAGAAAAGAATAGATATATACACGGATATACCGATATGAATTATTAGGGAGTAACAAGAGCACATAAACTATGAATTTATAGCCTAATAGTAATTATAAATAAAATTGGCGACTAACATGATGGTCAATTAGAATGGTCTAAATAGAGGGCAAAATATTTCCTAAGGAAATCGGATTATAATAATTAATCTAAGAGTGAAATATTGAACATTGCATAAAGAGATAAAACCCGCAAGGAATAATCGATCAAATTATTGACCATATAATTATTTACTTAAGTAGTAGAAGAGGATTTTTCAATGGTTGTCGAGACAATGCACATCATTATATATCAGTAACGGATATCAAGACTAAGTTACGTTTATTACTTGTGCCTTACAAAATTCACATGTTTATATATATCACTACTAAAATGATTTGCATGATGAAAAATGAATCATTTTAAATATTATTTGTCACCTAATCATGTGGCTCGACCCATATCAATCATACCATATCATGATCATATCATGATTATATCATATATATTTGGTCATTATCAACCAGACTTCCTTATCGGTCCGAGTGTGCACATATTTAGGAAAAACCGATGTAACACCCCACAACTTAATCGTAACTAACTACTTTAAATATATATTTTATCGTCTTAATATTATTTAAGAGCAGTGAGTCTGTGCAAAAATTCGAAACCGAAATAAAAGGTGCGAACAATTTGATAATCGAAAATAATAATGCATAGTTCGTACAAATTTACATTTGTGTGAAGAAATGTATATACCCTCGAATAATGCAAATTGTGTCTCGAACGTGGTTTATTTATAAATAAGTAGTAAGTAAAAAAAAAAAAGAGACACAAGTTAGAAAATATTTATAAGCAAATAAAAATGGGCCAAATGGGTGATTAGGAGTTTAACCATGTGACAAAATCAATAGTAAGAAGACGTGGAGATATTAGAATTCAGAATACAAAAAAAAAAAAAAAACGAAAAGAAAGGAGTTGCTAGAAGCATCGTCCAAATATATTAATGAAGTAGGGGATTGCAAAGCAAGCTAACACTTCTCATCTTCCATCTCCTTCACCTCCTCTTTTTCCTTCACTCGGTGCCCCTTGCCACGACCAACAGCCTTCGCGGGCCAAGCATCCGCCGCCAATGCCCCATGGCCGCCCCCTGCTGCCGCCGACAACCTCTTTCTCCCTCTGTTTTCCTTTGTTCGCGACGAGCAAGGCGGAACAGTAGAGGCAATACCTCTGCCGCCGCTGGCCGGGGTTGGCACTGCCCTGGCTACTCTCCAGCACCCGATGCCGCTGACCTATACCCGTTGCCGCCGCCTGAGCCACCAGGTCTCCACCACCGAGCCACCACCATCCAATTCCACCTCTAACCCATTTGAGGTATATCTCCAATCCTTAATTTCTAAGCAAATCTTATTACAAAGTCATGTTGTAATTGAATAAGTAGACAAATAAATGTGAGTTTTGAATTGGTTGTGGTGGATTTGGATGAACTTAGGGGAGTAATTGAAATATGAATATGTGAAATTGGATTTAGGATTTCTCATGTGTTAAATTGGTATTGAAAATTAATTTGGGATTAGTTATAATTGTGAATCTACTTGTTTAATTGTCTATATGAGTATGAATGGATTACTTGGTTGTATGAAGATTGTTCAAGTTGTAAAAGCATGCTAGGGAAGTGAATTAATAAAAAATTGGGTTATGTTAATCGTTGAAAAAAAAGGATGAAAATACATTTGGAAGTTTTATTGGAATTGGAAGTGGTTTTTGTGGAGTTGAAATTTGTAATTTGGAACATGATCAATAAGTGGTTAGGAGTTATATATAATTAAAAGTGTAGTTTTGGCGAGAATTGATTTAAGTAGGAAATTGGAGTTTAAACCCGTTAATGGCTTGGACAATTGAGTTGGTCAAAATGTATAGTAAATAGAATAGTTCATTAGACATTGAAGATTAATTCGATAATAAATGAGGAGTAATAGAATATGAATGAAAAAGCTCATCAAAAATAGGTACAAGAAAGGCTAATACGTTTATTAATGTAAAGACTAAATTTACTGTTTGAAAACAGAAAATCAATAGAAACGACCATTCAGGGAAGGAAAGAAAATAGAAATTAAAAAACGAAACGATCGCCCGAGATACGTTATTGCTTGTACCCTTCCAAAATAGTTAAATTTTAATTGTTATGTAAAATATCAATGTGTTTGTTTTTATTTCGGCCTACAACTCTTTAGGACCCAATGAATCGTGAATCGTGAATCGTGAATCGTTCATAAAAGTCTACTAGCAAAACTAATCGTACTAGGCCCTTCCCGATAATCGGGAACTTTAATTGAATCGTTTAATCGAGGCCATGTATTGGGCCTTCCCGACAAACGCGAACTTTAACCGAATCGTTTAATCGAAGCCATGGCTGTAATTGCATATAATGTGGGGTCCTAGTGTTGGCAGGAAATTGAAATGTAAAAAATTGAAGAGTTTATAAGAAACAGAAATTGAGCATCTCATTTAAATGTTGAATTTTTAAATGAATTTAAAATCGCGCGCTCTTACGACTCTTCGAATTTTTTTACAAGTATAAGGGTAGCGTATTGAGCCAATCGCTCACTTTATGTTTTATGTTTTAAATTGTTTTAGGAAAAGAGAAGCAATCAGAATTTAAACGAGAACTGCAGGAGGAGAAAGAAAGAATTTGAGGTAAAAGAATCTCAAAGGGTTGGCATCGAGGCAATGCCTTGTTTAGAATTTTTATATGGATTTATATTGCAGATTGTTTTGAGTTACGTGTTTAAGAATTGTGTGTACTTTTAAAGCTGTGAAAGTGTTAAGTGTATGATGTAGAGACCCTTTTAGAAGTTGGTGTAAATCTTCATATGGCACGTTCAATGACAGGTGGAATGTGTATGAATACAAGTCTTGTCTCTAACTATAAGAGACGGCGGTAACGTCCCAACTTGGTTTTAGCTTCCACTACAATACGCTGCATCAATTTACTTTGGTTATAAATTAGTGACAAGAGTGATTATAGTTTGGGGCATTACAACCGATGATCTTAAGGAGCCACTCGGATAATAAATGAATAGTTGTTTTATTATATTATTCGTATCCGATTATAAATGAATTGAAATGTACGTGCTCACAAATAACTTTACATAATATTCATTTACGGTACAAAGATAAACGTGCTTGAGCTTCGGCTCACTATTTCGAAATGTTTTTATATATTTTATTTTAGGTAATGCTAATGTTGATAGAAGTAAAGATTAGACATATTTATTGTGGTCAACGAGACTTAGAAGCTCACGAGTGTTAGTAAGGGATGTGACGTTCGGAAGTCATATATTCTCCGATTAAATAAGTTGTAATTATGATGATACTCGTCAACTTGACTTGAGGTTGTACAAGTTTGACGTCCGAGATGTTTTGAATTTTATTTTCAGAAGTGACGTGGTGGAGTCCTTCTCATATTATTTTTTTCAAGGGGGTTGTCTTACTCTTTGTATAGAGCGGCGGTAATGCTTTTAACATTACTTATTCGCTGCGCTAATTACTAGTTAATAAGTCGTTCGGACTAAATTGGTGATTATGGGATTTGGGAGCGTTATAGAAACTAACTAATTTGTTAACAATTTTATGAATATATTTTAAGAATAAATATTTATTTGGAAAAAAATCATTTGATAGTCTAATATAATAAATTACCCTTGCTTTCTTCCAAGCGCAAAGTGGAAAAAAAGTTCTACAATATTGAAACCCTAAAGTATATTTGTGCAAAAATTTTTGTAACAATATAATATTTAATAGAATATAGTAATTTAATATTTTAGTCTGAAGTGGCATCTAAAAAAAAAACCCAATTTAAACAATATAAACTTCCATTTACTTCATTATAGGCAAAGGGTAAAAGAAATAGTTTGTAGGCGATATTTTAGCTCAAAATGACGTTTCATATATTTAATAAAAGTAAAAGAAACTAGGTTTTGAAGATAAAAAATAAAAATTTTATTGTTCTTTGATTTGACATAATATTTTCTTAAACATTAATAATCTTGTAATTGCTTGAATAAGTGTTTTCAATTTCTCTACATTTCTTACAAAATGAAAAAAAACTTTTTAACAAAAACACATTAGTTTTAAATGATGTAATTTGACCAATTATTAATCGTTAGTTCATCTTGTTCTCGTCCAAGTTGGTGATGAATGTTCAGCCCGGATGCTATGAAGGCTTGAATTGGGGCGTTTCTAAAGACCACGAAAACCTTCGGTGCTTGGCGGTGCAGGGCGAGAGGGAGGGAGAGAGGAGACAAAAAGAGAGAGCGTAAGTTCGGATCTGGAGGCTGCGGTGAAAGGGGAAGGAACGGGGCAGAATCGCCAACCGTGAGAGTAAGAAGAGGGAGAGCGATGAGAGGGAGAGCGACGAGAGGGAGAGCGATGGTGAAGGCCAGCGGCGGGAGGGTAGCTCGATGCTGGCGGCGGGACGAAGACGGCGAGTGGAGGCTGGCATGAGCGGAGATACAAAGAGAGAGAGAGAGAGAGATGGGGCGAGGGAGAACTGTGAGAATGAGAGAGCGAGCAAAGGGGCCGAGACTCGAGACCCCCTCCATCTCTCAGCCAATTTTTAAAAAATAAATTAAAACATACTATTTTAATCGAACCATCAAAATTTAATTAAATGATTCAGATTAAAAGTGCTCACCTAATTGGTGAGCTCACCTAAAGGGAGGGCTCACTTGAACCCTCCCATATATATATATATATATATATATATATATATATATATATATATATATATATATAATCATCATAAATAGAGCAATCTGAACCACAATTGTCATATATAAATCTTACTCGTTTATTATTTTTTTAATAAATATTAAAAATTGTATTTAAAAAATTAGGAAAATTATTATACAGCTTAAAAAAGAATTTTTATACCTGTTTGGTTGTTGTCAATTCATGAAACCACTTAAAATCTTTTAAAAAGAAAAATAAATTAAAGATTTAACTCCTTCCTTCTTTCCCACTGCCCGGCCAAATCCCCCTACCCTCCATTAATCTTGCCAAATCCCTGACTCTCCATTAAATCCGGCGAAACACCCCCTCATTAGGTCAAATCCCCAAAGTTCATTCAGAAAAAAAGAAAAAACAAATTGATGTTATTATGGTAGGAAAATAAGGGATTCGCCATCGAAGGTTGTCATTAAAAGGATGCCTCAATGGAAACACTGACAAGTAAAGGGGGCGAAGACACCTGATTTTCCCATATATTGAGCATTGCCGGTGAAAATCTAGTTGAAGAGTGCGACAGGCATAGGAGAAAGAAGGAATGGTAGATCTGGATGGAGATGGTGGTCGTGATCGACGATAATGGCCGCTAGATAGTGGCTAGAAAATTGAACTATTGGTCAATATTAATAGACAATGAGCAAGGTTGTTAGTCTATGATCCAACATTACTTGTTGGGGGAGAGGATCGGTTGGTCACTTGGTCTTGACGTTTTTTAATTTAACTAGGCTTATATCCCGTGCTCTGCAAGGGTTTGAGATAAGCTGTTTGTTTAATTTTTAATAATATGTTTATATAATATTTTAAAAATATAATAATATTTTAAAAATATAATAATATTTTTAAATTTTTATTATTTTAAATTTAATTGTTATTTTATGAACCTCTTTTATGAGCAATTAGAGAGTTATGTCTAATTATAATTTTCTTCACATTAAGGAGGATTGCCAAGGATAAGTAAATATAAGATTCTTTTTTATTCTTGCTAAATAGTAGTATGAATTACGTTATATATATATATATAAATCTTAAATTTGTTCGTCTTATTATAATTTACTTAATTACTTGTTTATGACATATAAATAATTATTACAATAATATTGTACAGTTTTTGATAGTTGGATAGTCTTATTTAATATAATTTAATAATTTATCATATTAATTTTTTCTTTTGCATGGTAAACTATATGGATAATTCTTCCATAGTTGAAAAAAATTTCAACTATTATAGTTGAATTAAATCACAACCGTTGATTTCTTTACCTTTAACCATAGTTAATATTTTTTTTAATTATATTGAAATTAACTCTCCTCACAAGTTTCACTCTCTGTAACTCCTTCCTCTCCCTCAATCTCGCTATCATTGAATCCTCAAGCACCATAGCTGCCATGGTCACCGCCACCCACAATCGGCGTCACCGCCTTCGACCCGCCCTCCTCGTCACGGTACTCCCACAATCAGCCGACAATCGCTCGTTAATTTTACGTAACGTTGGGCCTCGGTCCGCTTGCGCATGCTTCGGGAAAATAACCGACACCGGAGCCACCACCCACCATCACAATCACCGTGGTTGCTGCATTCCACCGCCATTGTCACCATCATCGTCGGCGCCGGCGATCGCTTCTTCAATTCCGGGTAAGTTTGCAACGAATTCCAAAGTATATGATTGTCAATTTCATGCATCTTTACTTGAATAACTAGGGGTAGCAAACAGATGTAATAGATGAGTAGAGATTTTGATATTGATGCTTTTGAATATCAATTTCCTATTATGCTCTTCACAAGCATCAATGTTAGAAGCTCACATCCGAAATTAGCTCAAAAGTCTGTACTCAAAATAGCACAGGTTGGGGAGCTTTTGACTAAAATTACTTAATAATTTTGACTTTTTAATTAATTGTATTAATCCATGATTAGGTCCACATTGAGTTCAATGCTAGTTCTTGTTGGTGTTAACTGATGAAATCCATCTAGTACTTGTTTCTATATTCGGTAGAGAATTGAGAATGAAAAGTTTCTTGCATTATTTGCTTTAATGAATCTTGATAGAACCCCTTACGATGTAGGCTAGTTCTCTTGGGAGTGGGATATTACTTTTGTTATTCTTCCTATTATGTTATGTTCATTTGTGTAATATACTAATATTGCATTGCTTGAGCTTGCTGAATTACTGACATCAATATCAAAACATAGTTGGGTATAGATTGAGATTTACATCTTAATCTAAACTACCAATCTTAATCTAAACTACCAATCTTAGAGCTGCATTTTTCTATCTAAATTACCACAAGAGATTGAAGTTCTTTCCCCTATTTCAAAAATTTATAGATATGGATATGTAGTGCCTTTTCACTTTCAATTTTGTCTATCCAGAGTTATTGTGTTAAATTTCAAATTGTGCTTAGAGTATTGGCTGAACAAAGTGTAGATCCCCGTGATGGTATCAATCGAGTTCCATGCTTGTTAACCCAATGATTGTGTCTGCAGAGACTTAGATTAAATGGTGAAACTTTTTGGAGAAAGAAAATGATTTGTTTAGATAAACCAGGAGGAGGAGGAAGATGCTAACCAGCAATCCTATCTAAAAAAGTTAAATATAATCCAAAAATTTAGTTATTCAATTACTACCCTAAAGAACAATATTGACTCCTCATTCCTCAATATCCGAAAGCTGAAAAGTTGAGTTAAAGTTGGAGATTCCTTTATCATCTTACAAGGGGACTGATTTAAATTTAGTGGAAATGGCCAATGGGGAAGGATAGATGTACTGAAGTCTCAAAAGAAGGTTTGATAATAAACTTAGAACTTAGAATTCAAATTCATTATAATTTTACTTGGAGGAAATATACTCAAAGAGGAATCATTCAGCTTGCAAAAAAGCAAATGAGGCACCATAATTCAAGAATGCATCAAGGTCAAAAAATAGTTCACAATAACTAGATTTAGAGGTGTTCTCTGTTCACAACTTGAATAAAAAGATGGACAATGTTTCAAGGGCAGCTCACCGTATTTACCATCTTGTGGGTAATGGATAGAAGTATCAGCTTTTTTCATTAATTCTCATTCTATACTAGATTTTACATTTTTTAAGACCTTAAATGCTCCAAACTCCACTATCACCAAATTTCACGCACCTAAATTGTTCCAAAAATTAAAAAATTCTGCTCCATGTTAGAACTCAAGGTGTTCAATTTGGAATTCTTGTTTGGACAACCCTTTCATTGATTCTCATTCTATACCAGATTTTACACTTGTCCAAGATCTTAAATGCTCCAAACCGCACTTGTCACCTAGTTTGACGCACATAAATTGTTCCAAAAATAAAAATTTATGCTCCAAGCTTAGAACTCAAGGTGGTCAATTTGGAATTCATGTTTGAACAACCCTTTTCTTCGTTGATTCTCATTCTATACAGGATTTTACACTTGTCCAAGACCTTAAATGCTCCAAACCGCACTATCACCAAGTTTCACGAACATAAATTGTTCCAAAAATTAAAAAATTATGCTCCAAGCTTAGAACTCAAGGTGGTCAATTTGGAATTTCTGTTGAGACAACTCGTTTCTTCATTGATTCTCATTCTATACTTGGATTTTACACTTATCGAATACCTTAAATGCTCCAAACCTCACTATCACCAAGTTTCACACACATAAATTGTTACAAAAATAAAAAAATTCTGCTCCAAGCTTAGAACTCAAGGTGGTCAATTTGGAATTCTTGTTTGTTTCATTGATTCTCATTTTATACTGGATTTTACACTTATCCAAAACCTTTAATGCTCCAAACCGCACTATCACCGAGTTTCATGCACATAAATTGTTCCCAAAAAAAAAAAAGTTCTACTTCAAGCTTAGAACTAAAGGTGGTCAATTTGGAATTCTTATTTGGACAACCTTTTACTGCATTGATTCTCATTCTATACTTGGATCTTACACTTGTCTAATATAAATGCTCCAAACCGCACTATCACCAAGTTTCACGCACATAAATTGTTCCAAAAATAAAAAATTATGCTCCATGTTTGGAACTCAAGGTGGTCAATTTGGAATTCCTATTTGGACAACCCTTTTCTTCATTGATTCTCATTCTATACTAGATTTTACACTTGTCCAAGACCTTAAATGCTCCAAACCTCACTATCACCAAGTTTCACGCACATAGTTCAAAAAATAAAAACATTCTACTTCAAGCTTAGAACTAAAGGTGGTAAATTTGGAATTCATGTATGGCCAACCATTTTCTTGATTCATTCTCATTCTATACTGGATTTTACATTTGTCCAAGACCTTAAATGTTCCAAACTGCACTATCACCAAGTTTCATGCACATAAATTGTTCCAAAAATTAAAAAATTCTGCTCCATGCTTAGAACTCAAGGTGGTCAATTTGGAATTCTTGTTTGGACAACTCTTTTCTTCATTGATTCTCATTCTATACTAGATTTTACACTTGTCCAAGACCTTAAATGCTCCAAACCTCACTATCACCAAGTTTCACGCACATAGTTCAAAAAATAAAACATTCTACTTCAAGCTTAGAACTAAAGGTGGTAAATTTGGAATTCTTGTTTGGCCAACCTTTTTCTTGATTTATTCTCATTCTATATTGGATTTTACATTTGTCCAAGACCTTAAATGCTCCAAACTGCACTATCACCAAGTTTCACGCACATAAATTGTTCCAAAAATTAAAAAATTCTGCTCCATGCTTAAAACTCAAGGTGGTCAATTTGGAATTCTTGTTCGGACAACCCTTTTCTTCATTGATTCTCATTCTATACTAGATTTTACACTTGTCCAAGACTTTAAATGCTTCGAACCGCAGTATCACCAAGTTTCACGCACATAGTTCAAAAAATAAAAACATTCTACTTCAAGCTCGGAACTAAAGGTGGTAAATTTGGAATTCTTGTTCGGCCAAACTTTTTCTTGATTTATTCTCATTCTATATTGGGTTTTACATTTGTCCAAGACCTTAAATGCTCCAAACTGCACTATCACCAAATTTCACGCACATAAATTGTTCCAAAAATTAAAAAACTCTACTCCATGCTTAGAACTCAAGGTGGTCAATTTGGAATTCTTGTTTGGACAACCCTTTTCTTTATTGATTCTCATTCTATACTAGATTTTACACTTGTCCAAGACTTTAAATGTTTTGAACCGCCCTATGACCAAGTTTCACGCACATAAATTGTTATGAGAATTGCATTATTAGTTGACAATTCCAAAGTTGTGTGGTGCTAATTTGCTATTCTTATGAGAAACTTATTCTCGGTTTTGCTTTGTTTGTAATTAAGCTACTTGCTCAACCTTTGGGAGGGAGGGGGTTTCATTTCTTATAATTTTTCAATCTAACGTATCGTCTTGCAGAACATCATACCAAATTGCTTTAGTCTATAAAATCAAAAATCAAATTGTTAAGTTAATTTTTTTCGAAAGCGTTGTATATGCTGAAGATATTATAGATGACAAAATGGTTGATGACAAAAAAATAAATGGAGTGATGGTTATCATCGGATGAGCTACAATTTAATGGAGAAAAGGCTTGATGAGCTAGATGAAACTGATATGAAGATGTTAAGCTTTAAGACATCAGAAGAGTGTCAATTGCTCTACTTTAGTTATGCTAAATTAGTTGGATTTGGAGTGAGAAAAGAGGCACCACGGATTAATCGTTACGGTATAGTAACCTCATTGCGGTTTTATTGTGAACGAGAGGGTCTTCGCTCCGAGAAAGATAAGGACCCTCAACATAAGAAGAGGACGGCAAGAGATGAAACAAGGTGCTTTTGTAAGGCTTTTATAAGTTTTAAATATATGAAGGAGACGTGTCGATATATAATAAAAGAGTTTCAAAAGGAACACACTCATCATCTTCTTCCAGCAGAACAAGTGAATTTGATTCGAGCTTTTAGGGGAATAGATGAAGTTATGAAAGTTCAAGTAGGTGAGATGTATGATATGGGGATAAGTCAAAAGCAAATTTATACCAAAATTTTATATGATGCTTGGGGTCATGAGAATTTTGGTTGTACGCGAAAAGATGTGTACAATGTTGTTGATTACCACCGGAGGCAACTAGAGAATGATGCAGAAGTCTGTTTTAGCTTATTTACATGGAAAACAGGAGTTAGATCCACTATTCTTTATGAGCTCTACCGTTGATAAGGATGAAAAATTGGATAAATTGTTTTGGTGTGATGGTAGGTCTCGAATTGACTACGTTCATTTTGGGCATACTTTGGCATTTGACACTACTTATAAGTCAAATAAATATAATAAACCATTTACCATTTTTGTTGGGGTAAATCATCATTTGCAAACCATCCCATTTGGATGTGATGTGCTCCTTGATGAAACTAAGGAATCCTATATTTGGGTATTGAATCAATTGGTGAAAGCAATTGATGGAAGGAAGCCTACAACAATTATGACCGACGAGAGATCCTGCTATGACATATGTAATAAGAGAAGTTATGCCAAATGCATGTCATCGCATATGTTTATGGCACTTAATGAAAAATGTGGTTACGCATACTCATAAAGGATTTGCGAATGGTTTAATGAAATGTGTTGATAAATATAGAAGACCCGATGATTTTGAAAAAGGTTGGCAAGAGCTATTAGATTATTACAAGATTGATATGAAAGAACATAAATGGGCTTCGATATGTATGAAACGAAGGAAAAGTGGGCGGAAGCTTTTCTTCAAGGTCATTTCTTTACTGGGATGAGAAGTACACAACGATGTGAATCCATGAATAGGACAGTGAAGACATTTGTGAACAAGAAGATGAAGTTATATGAATTTGTTAAGAGTTATGAAAGGGGGTGGCTGAAATTCGATACCAAGAGTTACGGTTTGATTTTACCTCAAAATTCAATATTCCGAAATTCACCCTTCCCTTTTGAATATCAAAACAGATGCCGCCCAACTATATACGAGAAGATCATACAACAAGTTTTATCAGGAGCTACTATTTGAGTCATCATATGTAGTAAAAGAGCAGGAACATACGGATGGATGTACATTTTATAGGTATGTATTTTTATGGCAACTTTTAAGATTATTTGTAATAAACTAGTAGAGTTAATCGTTCATCTCAAATGTAGGTTGGAAGAGTTCGATA
The DNA here is from genome assembly GCA_021018815.1 of Talinum fruticosum. Classification (NCBI taxonomy): domain Eukaryota; kingdom Viridiplantae; phylum Streptophyta; class Magnoliopsida; order Caryophyllales; family Talinaceae; genus Talinum; species Talinum fruticosum. Next base: position 2,122,836 of record JAITYX010000020.1, read on the forward strand.
AAAAATATTCTAGTTACATTGTGGTATATGTATCTTCCAATGACAAGTATGCATTGTTGCTGCATGAAGTCTGGAGTCCGTGGGTTTTCCATGTAGGCATATGATTGCGAGTAATGAAACATGATCAATTTGATCGAATCCCAAGAGGTTGTATTATGAAGAGATGGACTATTTATGCAAGGCCGAATATTAATGTGAACGAGCCTTTACCAGTTTTTGATGAACATGCTACCAATTCAAGATATGCATATTTTATGTCCCTTTTTATTCCTTTATGTCTCATGGCATCTAAGAATGACGTTTACTACAAGGAGACTATGGATTATATTCAAAAGCTTTGGCTTAAGTACAAACATGAAGAGATTGAAGGGACAACCATTGAAACTAGTAATCCATTGAAATTTAAAGGAATTCGAGATCCAGATGTTGTATCTACAAAAGGGCGAAGTAAGAAACGCAATTATAGAAAGTGCGGCCGTTGTGGTGTTTGAGGGCATAATAGGTGCACATGTCCTCAATTACAATGTGAGAATGGCAAATATGGTGATGCTTTCGAACCTCATGTTCCCCAGATGTCCTTATCAACACAGGATGCATCGGAAGAACAACATGATGTACATGTACATGAAGCATCAAGACTGGATCCATCTTTTGATCTAAATAATAACCCTTCATTCTCCAAATTTGAGTGTGGTAGCACAAATTTGGAAGGTTCTTCATCATCTTCTCAAGAAGCTTCAATTGACCAAATAGAGGCACCGAATGCGAATGGATTACTCCGAGTGCATGCCATCTATGTATACAGAGGGAGAAACTTCAATGGTGAACATATTTATTTTCGTTGTTACAATATGAGATCATTTCTTAGAATAAGTCAAATCTATATTGTTAATTGCCATTTACTTCTCCATGGGGCCTTAATTTTTTAATACATTGTATTAAAATCGTGGAGTACATATCATCCGCACGTGGACATGGACAAATTAGATGATGATACCCTTGTAGTAGATTGGATTCCAGATTTGAATTGGTAATGGTACGTGAATGCCTTACTCGTAGCATTTGAATTGGTAATCAGCCAAATGCATTTGTTGGAATGACCCTAGATTAATTTTATGTTGTATGATTGTGCATGCATGCATACATTTGCTCAAATTTCAAGCTACTTTCAAATTTTATTTTAAAATGCTTTGGCGGTTGGTCATGCATTTATATTTACACTTGGTCGTTTACTCTATGCAGGTAACCTGGTAATGATAGGCGAGTGACAAAGATGTTCAATTGGATAGTAGACATTGGATCGACATTAGTCATGGGTAGAAATGAGATGCTGCACACCTTTGGTCATGGGTACCCGCGATGAATTCGTAGTGTTCTATCATATTCGGATTAGTTCTTCTTTGTCTGTTGTCCAACTTTCATTTTGTACTTAATTAGTTATTTTGGACTTTTGGCATGGTGGATGTTAGTAGAGATGTCTTTTAATTTTTGGATAATTATTACCGTAACTATTTTTTTTATTTTTTAAAACTGATGTTAATTGAGTTGAAACCTATCCAATGCCCATCCGAGAGATATGGTAATGTTTCAAGTGTCTCTGAATATCAGCATCCTTGATGTATCATTCCTCATTTGTTCAAAAATTGGTTCAAGTGTCTCTCGAATATGTGGGATCCCCTCGGTCTCCTTGAGATCCATTGCTCAAACAATAGCGATGATGATTGCCCTGTTGGGTCTAGGTCTTGACCTCAATCCAACAAATTTTGAAAACTTAACTCTTTGTTGGTTGTGTTGAATCGTGGGGAAATTTGCTTAATTTTTCCACATATAATTGTAGGAGGACATTTCTAATTGTTGGCTATACTTGTTCTTGGAACTCATTACTTTGTTAATGTTTAACATCATTTCATTTGATATTTATCACATTGGAAGTATAAATTTTCTCTCTTCCATTTTGTTCAACATATTGGTCAATGTATCCCCATCCTAATACATTGTGCTGATAAAATAGTCAATACATACGTGTTTTGCTAAAGCCACCAAGCTAATTCGGGAGGTTAAACTTGGAAAAAGTTTCCCATCATCATCGCCCCAATTAAGTTCGAAAATAACACAAGGTATACAAGAGTCTCTTATGTATGAAGGTCAATCTCAATTATGCATATTTTTAGATTGATAGAACACACACACTCACAAATGAAATAAAAAGTTCACACATATGGAGTACTTTTGATTAAAATTTATGCAATCCGTCTAATAGTAACACTTAAAAGTATTGTTCACGCTATTCCAATATGCAGCTATCTTCTTCAATCGTTACGCTTCCATGGCCTACAATAATTACAAGAATGTATATCATATTCAACATTTCATCAAATTAAGTTATATACGTATCAAACTCATTTAGTACCTGAAATGTGAAACCCCATCCATATTCATGCGAAGCTTCCATGTATTTGATAACATGCATACCAGAATCGTTTGATCCGTCAATAAAATATTATTGTCTTAAGAGAACATCACGAATAGTCCACTTTAATATTTTGATGGGGAATTTCAATACATACCGTAATGCTTGGACAACTACTTTTTCAACATGTATGGGATAAGTATCATCTTCAAGAAATACATGGCTCAAATTGCAAAACTTTTTGCAAATGTAACATAATTGCGCATCTACAAAACAAATTAGTAGTCGTTCTCAATCTCATTTATGGTGTACAGAAATGAAGTTTTTTAATGCATTCAACACTTACCACTTCCCTTACTAAATTTATCCGGCGGTCACTCTTCTCTGGTGAAGAGTCTAAAATGAGTACTCTCTTGTATACACGATCGATAACAATAAGAAACCAATGAGATTTACCATCAATTAGAGGGATGTATACCTACAACAAACACGATGAAGAGAAATCTCTAATGTATACAAGATTATAGAATAACAAGAGTTAGTAAAAGTCAATCAATGATCTTTGTACCTTTTCACATCTACTAACGTCGGTTGGAATCATGTTGAAAATAACACTCGAGATGGAAATTATCAAGATTATCACGTGATGTTCTCAAACCACCAACCAGGTCCTTTTTTCGTGCAGCCCATGTGTGTATCCTCGTCTATATTAAACATAATATGTTAACATATTTAATATACTTCTAAAATAAGTATGAATAAATGCATAGTATCCACCTGAAAATAAGTAGGTAAATAAATTCGATTAAGTTGTTGATTTCAAGCTTTAATTGTCAACTCACAAGCGGCAATATCAATAACCTGAACGAGTTTGAAAATTAGAGTTCAAAAGTATTCCAACTTAAACAAAATATAAACATAGACATTTTGAGGAGATATTCTTACAGAATCCCGCAAAATTTGGTTTGGAAACAGATCGACAAACTCTCGGATAGTAGCACTTATCCCAATTTCTTGATTTAAGTACGCAGTGTTATCTTTTGTACGAGTCACTCAAATATAAAGTCCAACATAGTTTGCAGTATTTTTCTCTTCATTAGTGAGGATATCCATTATTGATTGGGGAAATGTAGGCGATGGTTCAAATATAACATGTCCATCACCCCGCACCCAAAAAATTGAATGCTACGAGTAACTACATTTTCATAAGCAAAATATATAATATACAAGCACATACATTGATACACTTGAGGTTGTAGCATATGAGTCTATTTTTAATAGTTTGGTGATATTACCATAGTATGGTCGATATTTTGATGTCTTCCAACTGTATCATCTCCAATTATTTAAATCAACTATCAAACATAAGATAAAAAGGTTAATATATGTAATAGTACTATAAACCACAATTCTTATGACAATAATCACCTTTCGACCCATATCCATGCATTTTTCCATTGAACTATCATCCTCTAATGAGTGATCTATGCTCCCCAATATTGTATTCCTTAAAGTGCAATATCCGAACTGTTATACTTCCCATCATTCGGTTTCCTGTTGTAGATTCACATTCTTTATATATAATCTTATAAGTTCATAATATTTTCACGGGAAGCAATATGTAATTCATGAAAGTACCAAATTGGAATCATAATTTTTTTCAGAATTATTACTTTAAATCATTGTTGTCACCGAGTCCATAGAGCAACTAATGTCTTCATCCGCTCCTTTTCCATGTCCTACACAAATAACAACATATTCTTATATGAATTGCATAATTTTACTTATAAGAAGGGGGAGGAGTGCAGAATACTAAAATATGTCACTTTTTACCTCAAATAGTAAAACCCATTCACTCTCATACTCTGCTTCCATGTATTTAATGACGTGTATTCTGCAATCATTTGACCTGATATTTATTGAAAACATAAATATTGAATCTCTTATGTTTGATAGTTGATTTCAATAATTGGAGATGATGCAGTTGGAAGACATCAAAATATCGACCATACTATGGTAATATCACCAAACTATTAAAAATAGACCCATATGCTACAACCTCAAGTGTATCAATGTATGTGCTTGTATATTATATATTTTGCTTATGGTACAAACCCTTCTACTTGTATCGGGTATGGTACAAACCCTACACCTCAATTAACCAAGTCTAGGGTATGGTACAAACCCTTCTACTTTTATCGGCACCATTTCAACATGTATTGGAAAACTGGATGCGGAATAACATAAATGGTGCAAGTTGGGATATTGCATAGAGTACTTCACCGAATCTCTCAACTATTCAAATAAATATATACATGTTATTTCATTATTGTTAGTATAATCTCATAAGGAAACAAAAAGAACTTATTTTGTACGTAATTCTTACCAAATCTCTAACTAAAGTGCACCTAACATCGTTATTTGTAGTCAATGGTAACGAGTCTAGAAGTGTTACATGTTTATTCAAGTCGACTACAATTAAGAACCAATGAAACCCATTATGATTGAAGGGGATGTACACCTAAACAATAATTAACACACTTGTTTATTATTTCATTGCGTAGTTGCATACACATTCAATTTGTGATATTAATAAGGAGAATACCTTTTCACATTGACCAACGTCATAAGGAACCAAATTGGAGATTAGGTTCTCCCGAATTTGCGGACGCCATTACTACAAATTGTATCTTCTTGCTTCCAAGTCAGTACCATTGTCTAAATACAATATGTAAGTTAGCTGAACTTCTTAATTTGTTTAAAAAAAGCCACTTAGTTAAATTACTTATACCTGAAAATGTGTAGGCAAATAAACTCGCCCATTTCCTTCTCTACGGGCTTTAATAGTAAGCTCAATAGCAACCAAAAAAATCATCTACAAATCCATCTACAACTATAAATTCCTATTTAAAAAACATAATATAGACTTCAATTATATTCCGGAGTACAACCATATCGTGTCGCATATGCATTCCTTTGGAAAAAGGCTTAAGAACTCGTAAGGAAATGCATCGAATCCGATTTCATCATTATGATAAAATATATTATGAGACTCATCAGATATAGCAACTTGCCAACAGTGGACGCAAATTACTTTCTCCTTATGTGTCAATGAACGAACTACCTCTTTTGGAAAATGAATAGATTTTCCATATACTAGAAGTACGGATATCCTAAAAAAATAACAATTTCATATTATTAATATAAAAAATAAGTTACTAACAACATAGGACAGATTGGTTCGTATGATATACAATAATTAAACAAACATAATTTGCCAAAAATGAAGACCATATACCTCATCCAATTTGACTTCCTTTTTTTCCTCGTGCGTAACTTCCATCCCCTCCATACTATGTGACTACATCACATAAAAAAAGTGTAATGAAATGAATATTTTGTAATATGAATTTATTTTAAATTAGAAGAAAAAAACACTCTGTCTACCAAATTATTATCACAAATGAAAGTCAAACTACCTTTGGCGATTTCTTTCGTGTTATCATACCTTCCTTTGAGAATTCTTGTTCAGGTGTAATCGTTTTCTTTCGTTTGGTGGAACGATTTGGCTTTGAGGTGCTACTTTTGTATTCCTCTCGCCTAGGATATGATGTACACTTCAACGCAGACTTTAACGGGTGTTGACCAACAATTGGACTTGTGTGTAAATTCAGTAGATCTGGGTTACTCATGTCAAATTCAAATCCCTAAGTAAATGGGATTTTAATTCTTTTAGACATTGTATCGGTTCTACTACATGTCATGGATTCAACAACTGGCGACACACGTGTTCTTTGTACTTGAGCCGGCGTTCTATCTTCAAACATCTCTTTAGATTCTTTGAATTTGAGTGATAATTCGAAACTTCGATCGGATTCGACGAATGAGCAATGTCCGGCTTACCATATGCACCGTTGATGTCGTTATTTGATTTATTGTCTTCTTTGTCAACCAAGTGCTTGATAAGTCTTTCCATGTTAGCACCGACCAAATCGAGTTTCTCATTGGTTTCATCAATGGCAGTCCTAATTGAAAGTATCTCACTAGCAACTTTAATAACTACATTCTCAATCCCTTAATGCGATGCTCAAGTGAATTTACCGCTTTAACATTTCCTTCGCAGTTAGATCTGTCCATCTTTTTCATCTAAGAACCTACCAAACACTTTTATTTTCTGCAGATTATCCATCACCTTCAAAATTAAGCGAAGATGTCATGAATTTACTTTATTCACACAAAAACAACTATAAATTTACGTATTTGAACTAAAACATATATATCGAGTTCCGCTTTTTATTTCTCATTTTATCATGTACTCATTATAAGTAGACAACGAGACATTTATAAATTTGACTTGTTATTAATGAAGAGGTCATGGAGTTATGGGCTCATATTTTGGCCGTCAACTATCCGAGCAAGCAATATACCTAGCTAAAGGACATAGTAAAACAGAAACACGAGAAACCAACATAGCCTTGGGATCAACTGCCCTTTCCTATTGGCCATCATGTGTATCCCTATTCTCCTTAAACTAACCAAAAAATATAAAGAAGAGGACATTTGTAAGACCCTTGCATAGCCCAAACAATATGACTTTTGCACTAAATATTGGAAGTTCACCTACAGAGAAGTGCTATATATAAACGTGATAACAACTGGGAATACATTGGTCATATACCTCAAAAATTTCAAATTCCTTTCCTCTTATTCATGGAAATGCATAAAGAATTTCAAATAAGAATATAAGTCTGAATGAGCACGCGTAATCAATTCCCCAGGTTTTCAATTTTTAAAGAAAAAACATGGATCATTTGTTATTTGAAATATAAGTCGGCCATACTGACTATATCCCAACATATGCTGACACAAGCGATATACGTTATATTTACAAGAGCCGAAGAGATCGATCTTACGTATTCTATATATACTACCATCCTACCCCCAAAACAAAAGGATAGGAATTCATGTACACAAGAGATTGCGAGTGTTATTTGTATGTTTTGCCCTCTTTGGTCATGAAAACAAATTTGGAAAAACATAAAATGCATAGAAAATTACCTGATTGTGGAAAATTAGGGTCAATCCAATTGCGGGTTAGGAAGATAATGCACGAGATACAAGCAGCAGCTAGATTGGGCACGAGAAAGTTGGAGCAATGAAGAATCACGTGAAAGTTTTCGAGTGCAGCTGAAAACTTTTTTAAAAAATTACAGGAAGATAGAGTTTTAGTATGATTTAAATTGTTTATTTTTTAAATTTTAAATTTATTAAAAAATACAAGTCTCGTTGGCTGAATATTTTTAAGTTTTGAATTTTTGAGTATGATAAAAAGCTAGTATAATAACCGAAAATCTACTGCTTAAAAACAACTTCAAAAGACTCCTAGTCAGTAGAAACACTCTCATGTCTTCCAAGTTGCACCTTTTATTCCCCAGACGAGATGTTGGCCGTAACAGGTTGGTAATGATGAGTCGGGAGACCAAGAGACCGTCTGTTAGACCATCAAAACAGACAGATGGCTTATACTCATTTATGCTTGCTCAATCACCCTCTTTGTAGTCCATTTGGTGGGTGATTTTTGGCTCCTAATATCCGCACTTCTTAGTTGGGGTGTAGCGGTCCCTAACACATGTAACTAAGCTTATAAAACATTTTAAAGATAATATAAAACCTGATTATCTAATGCTTTCCAAAATTGCAAAAACTACCCGAGAAAAAAAAATTATGTTGCGAGTCTAACAACCGAATGTGCTAATTTTGGAATTCAACCTTGGAAAGTCATTTCCTTCTTAGAATGAAATCAATCTTTGCATTCTTGACTTGCTCTAATCAAAAACTCCTTCAATATGCAATTCCACCATCATTTATGCACATTACAAGTTTACAAGTGGACTTTTTTTGGCCTAGTTACTCGCATGTCTTCCAAGCTGCACCTTTTATTGCCCATACGAGATGTTGGCTATAACAGGTTGGTAATGATGAGTCGGGAGACCAAGAGACCGTCCGTTAGACCATCAAAACAGCAGATGGCTTATACTCATTTAGGCTTGCTCAATCACCCTCTTTGTAGTCCATTTGGTGGGTGATTTTTGGCTCCAAATATCAGCACTTCTTAGTTGGGGTGTAGGGGTCCCTAACACATGTAAGTAAGCTTATAAAAAATTTTAAAGATAATATAAAATCTGATTATCTAATACTTTCCAAAATTGCAAAAACTACCCGGGAAAAAAAAATTATGTTGCGGTCCAACAACTGAATGTGCTAATTTTGGATTTCAACCTTGGAAAGTCATTTCCTTCTTAGAATGGAATCATTCTTTGCATTCTTGACTTGCTCTAATAAAAAAATCCTTCAATATGCAATTCCACCATCATTTATGCACATTACAAGTTTACAAGTGGACTTTTTTTGGCCTAGTCGGTAGAAACACTCGCATGTCTTCCAAGCTGCACCTTTTATTGCCCAGACGAGATGTTGGCTATAACAGGTTGGTAATGATAAGTCAAGGAGACCAAGAGACCGTCCGTTAGACCATCAAAATAGCAGATGGCTTATACTCATTTAGGGTTGCTCAATCACCCTCTTTATAGTCCATTTGGTGGGTGATTTTTGGCTCCAAATATCCGCACTTCTTAGTTGAGGTGTAGGGGTCCCTAACACATGTAACTAAGCTTATAAAACATTTTAAAGATAATATAAAATCTGATTATCTAATACTTTCCAAAATTGCAAAAACTACCCAGGAAAAAAAAAATTATGTTGCGGTCCAACAACTAAATGTGATAATTTTGGATTTCAACCTTGCAAAGTCATTTCGTTCTTAGAATGGAATCATTCTTTGCATTCTTGACTTGCTCTAATCAAAAATTCCTTCAATCTGCAATTCCACCATCATTTATGCACATTACAAGTTTACAAGTGAACTTTTTGGGCCTAGTCGGTAGAAACACTCACATGTCTTCCAAGCTGCACCTTTTATTGCCCAGACGAGATGTTGGCTGTAACAGGTTGGTAATGATGAGTTAGGGAGACCAAGAGACCGTCCATTAGACCATCAAAACAGCAGATGGCTTATACTCATTTAGGCTTGCTCAATCACCCTCTTTGTAGTCCATTTGGTGGGTGATTTTTGGCTCCAAATATCCGCACTTAGTTGGGGTGTAGGGGTCCCTAACACATGTAACTAAGCTTATAAAACATTTTAAAGATAATATAAAACCTGATTATCTAATACTTTCCAAAATTGCAAAAACTACCCGGGAAAAAAAAATTATGTTGCGAGTCCAACAACTAAATGTGCTAATTTTTGAATTCAACCTTGTAAAGTCATTTCGTTCTTAGAATGGAATCATTCTTTGCATTCTTGACTTGCTCTAATCAAAAAATCCTTCAATATGCAATTCCACCATCATTTATGCACATTACAAGTTTACAAGTGGACTTTTTTGGCCTAGTCGGTAGAAACACTCGCATGTCTTCCAAGCTGCACCTTTTATTGCCCGGATGAGATGTTGGCTATAACAGGTTGGTAATGATGAGTTAGGCAGACCAAGAGACCGTCTGTTAGACCATCAAAACAGCAGATGGCTTATACTCATTTAGGCTTGCTCAATCACCCGCTTTGTACTCCATTTGGTGTGTGATTTTTGACTCCAAATATCTGCACTAAACTCGTATTTTAAAACTTTATCTACTTCATTTTTATGAAATTTTAGGTAGTTGAGCATTTTTAATGGGACCAACATCTCTATAGTTTTGTTATTTCGGGTATTAAAACCCTCTTCTTCAAACAGTTTGCCCTAACGGCGAAACTTTTAAACTACGAATTTGGATAAAATTTTGGTACAACAAGATTTTTCTTCTCCATTTCTTCGCAAAAATCAGACGAAAAAATTTTCCTTAAAACAATGCCTTTATTTCAGCAGCAAATGTTGGGATCTTCCAGGTGGTGAAGATCATGAAAAGAGTTCTTACAGACACAAAATAGCATTTTTCGACAAATTAATTCCGCATCATCCTTACAGAGTCCCAAAAACGTCTCTGTTTGTCTTGCAAAATCCCAACAGCAATGGCTAAATGAATTTAGAAGAATTTTTTAAAAAAAGTCTCATAAATCTTATGAAATTTCCAACTATTTTGACCTTCCGATAGAACCCTCTGATTTTTTTCTTTTTCATATATGTAAAACAAAATTGGAGACTACATATGTTCGTGTAAGATGTATACAAGTTTCCCATCACAAGGATCTTTTCTCCGCACCACCACATAATATACATCTCTCATCATTTCTACATTCCTTATGAGGGTATATTCATCACTATATAAGAAAAAGGTATTCATAAAATGAAGGGGTTACAAAAGAAAGGGGGAGAAACCCTATCCGATTTGACTAACTTACCCCAAGGAAATAGAGAAATTCAAAAAAAAAAAAAAAAGGACTAGTGAGTTAGACCATAGTAGTAATGCCATTGTATCTTGGTCTTGTTCTATCCGATGAGAGTCCTTCATCCATGGACCTTCTCTTGTTATTATTGTTCGGTAGTTGTTGCTGCTTCGCTGTTCTATTTGCTTGCTCCAACGCTGGATGTTGTTCACTTTGTTGTTGTTGTCGTGATTGTTCTAGTTTCACCCCTTGGTGAAGGCATTTGCTTCCCATCTGTCCGGAAGAGCTCTCTTATCGATACTACAATTTTCTTTCCAGAACCTCTTACAGCCACATTTCTTTTGTTTGATAGCTACAACATCAAACACGCCAAGTCAACAATTTAGCTAAGGAAAATATGCATATATTCCTGCATATACAAAAGCATGATATTTTGTTCGAGAGATCAACATCTATTGTCTATTTAATTCCACATCGGTTTTGATAAAGCATATATACATGCTTGGTTTTGATTAAGCATCAACAATATGTCGAACATTGAGGAGAGCCAAATTGATAAATCAACTTCCTCGTCACGCTACAAAATCAGGCAACACAAGGAAACAAACAAGGATTACTCCTTTCGAAATCTCCCAACAATATACGTTATAAAAATTTACCCCATCAAAGCTTTCAACGACTAAACAACCAAAATTCACTACCATTCCGTCAACATTAATGGCCATAAAACCAAATTAACCAAAGCATATGACTCAATTTCAAAGCAACCAAATTTTCCAAATTTTTCAAAATCACTAGGCCATATAGTAGCAAAGTGAGACAACTTCACATTGATGGCCATAAAAGCAAAGCATCCAAAATTTAAAGTTTCAAAAGATTACCTGAAATTTACGAATTGACAACATCTATTAATTCCGGATCGGTTTTCCATCTCCATCTTGATCTGCTGCTTCAATGAATTCCGAAAGGGGATGAGAGAGAGAGAGCGATTATTACTCTAACCAAATTCAATCCCGATCTGTCACTTCAACGACCCCCGATCCACAACCGAACACACCACTTACACTCCCCTTTATCGATAGGGAGGAAGAGAGAGAGGGAGGTGAGCCGAGGCAGCCCATGAATGAGGGAGGATGACAGAAAGGAACGCGACAACGAGATAGAGAGCGAGAGGGAGGTCGTTCCGGGCATGGATGAGAGAGAGAGAGAGAGCGATGGGTGCTCCGAGCATGGATGAGAGATAACGAGAGGGAGGTTCATGCCCGAGAGGGAGAGAGAGGCACGCGAGCGCAAAAAGAAGACATGAGCGAGTGAGCGCGCATCCGGGACGGACTACAAACCGTTTACCGGAGAGAGAAAATAACAATTGACTATAGTTAAAATATATGAACGGTTCGGATTTATTTTTTTAATGAATGGTTCAGATTTATCAACTAACATAGTTAAAAAAATTTTCAACTATAGTAGAATTTTCAAAACTATATTTATTTAGCTATTTATATAATCATTAATTATTTATCATATAGTATCATACATGACAATCTTACGTGCCATTCATACATAAATTGTACCCAACTTTTAATATATATATATATATATATGTATGTATGATTTTACTTCGGGTGAGTAATTAAATTCGGTAAGTAGAAGAAACACAACCTTGTTTAATTTTTATAAAATAGATTTTATAATTATTTGTTTTATATTTGAAATTTATATTTTAATAGGAAACAAAGAGAAAAAGTTATCGAGTGATGATCTAGCCAAGCCACATTTACTTTGTATATACATTCAAATTAAGGTGGTTATCATGGTAATCTTATAACAACCACCATTATAATTTTTTAGTTATAATAATTAGGTTTTCATCTTTTTATTTGTTATTTCTTATCAAACTAATTATCAAAAAAAGAACCAAAAGAGTATTGCCTATTGACAAACACTCCACACTTTCACCCTCTTTACTAGTGTTCGAACATTGTGAGAGACACTTTCTTTGTAAGTTGTATAAATGAGTTGGGGTAGGTTGTAGGCCGGACTATAAGTGTGGGATTGGTATCTCTATCCCCTTGGGTCTTTCAGCCCAATTGAAATTACGCTTGATACAAATACCTAGTTGAATAGTTTACACTTGCACTCGTAAAAAATTATAAAAAAAAGAGCTAATATTTATTTACAATCAAAAATAGATTTTGGGTTAAAGGTTGTAATGAAACTTCTAAATTTATGTTTGATATTTTAGCGTGGTTTCCTAACTAGTGTTAGATGATCCTTCACTCTAAATAGAAATTCGAGTTTCATTAGAGACGAGAGTAAGGAAGATTAAATAAGTATAAATTATTTGTCGAGGAGGTCGGTGGCATGATGGCCATCGATTCTATCCTCCACCCACTCCCCCGGGTTCAAATGCGGGGAGCAATATTCCTCAATTGTGAGGATATTGTGTGTGGTGGAGGATTGGGCTGACATCCCCTATCCCCCTAACTCAGTTAAGCTCGTTGGGCCTTCCCCGAGATAGGGGCCCAACAGGTGGCCTGCTTTTACCCAAAAAAAAATAAGTATAAATTATTTACTTTATTTGGGAAGTTTAAGAATAGTAAGAATTTTCTCATTTTGGAAAATTAAGAGAGTAAATAAAAGTGAAAGAATTGACACTTCTGCCGTCAATGAACAAATTAATGGGTCTTTTGTACCTGTAGATTTTGGATTTAAATACAAAATAAGTTAGGCCAACTTGAGTTGAAATTTAAATTTAGCTAAATTGACATGATTCAAAATTTAAAATTTTTTTAAAAAAGATAAATTTATTTTACTAAAATTACTCTGTCCAAAATTAACATGTATCGAAAATTATTTAATATACTTTTCAACTGAACCCGAAATTTAGTTGATTTGAAGATAACCCCAATAAGAGGGTAATATGGGTTGATCTCAATGGGAATGTCAATCGAATTTAAAATGAAATCAGCTCGTGCTGAGAATTTCTATATGAATGGCACAAGGGCATTGATCATGAAACCTTGTCACTTTGTCTTGCGCTTGGACGGCAGGCGCGGAGCCGTGCAATAATCAAATCTTCAACGATGTTGGCATGCCAGTAGGGATCATACAACAAAGGGCTAGAAGAATGTTGAATGAAATTCATACTCTGAGTGAGCAAAGCAATCTTGGAAGGACTACTGGGATAATGCAGCATAATACATGGCATGCGCCACCTGCAAGTGTTATAAAAATTAATGTTAATGCTGTAGTGTCCAAGGAAGGATGGTTAGGCCTTGGGGTTGTGGCAAGGGATGAGAGGGGAGAATTAGTCATGGCAAGTGTTAAACTTAGCCAAGCATTGTGGTCAGCACAAGAGGCGAAGGTGAAAAAAGTTGTCCTCTACGGTCTCCAACTAGCAAACTGATTCACTTTTCAGAAAATAATCATTAAGACGTAGTATTTCTCGCTCATTCTACGAGTTATTAGATTGTTCTCTTATATAAGTGAGTTTAATTTTAATTTTGAAAAAATTGTTATTTCTTGTTTCTAAATTTTTCTTTTGTGATTGGACTACGTGTCAGAGAGATATGAATTGAGCGTCCCACTGTCTTACAAAGGATAATTTTTTAAGAGATGGAGCAACTTTAGTTGGGGATTATCGTATGCCTGTTACTACTTTTGTACTTATGGATTCGCAGTATATGAACTAGGACCTTTGCTTTTTCCAAAAATAAAAAATAAAAAAAACAACATGGAATTAACGTTACTTCCAGCTAGACAGTCGCCCGGTTCGGTTGGAGTCAGAACTGCAAACCCAGTCGTAGATCAGAAGTGAAGAACCGACTTCATCGGAGTAGCCGACTAGCCGGTGATGGCCGACATGTCCTGATCTTCGTTTCTTTTTACAGAGACCGGAGAAGAGAGAGAGAGAGATGGGCGGACCGAAGGAGAAGGAGAGAGAGTGTGTGGTTTCCCCAACCAATTCCCAGCAAACTGGTTAGTCTCCCCACTCTCCCTCTTTAAATCCGCGCATTTTCGGTATTTACTTTTCTTTTTCGCTTCCTCATGATTCATGACCAAGTTTTGAATCTCTATAAATTTTATTTCTTGATTCGGGGAATAAAAACCCTAATTTTTTTATTGTTTCAATTTTGCTGTATTCAAATATGGGAGCTCACTGGCTGTAGCCACCAGTAATGTATTGAAACTTGTAAATTTGGAACCCTAAATTTACTGATATCATTGTTTGTGCAAGATGAAGGTCTTCAGATTTAGTAATTAATATTCTCATGAAATCAGTCTCTGCATTTGCACTTCAAGAAAATTGAGTAGAAGAAGAAATATTGATTCTGAATCCACTAGGATTCTGTGCTTTAGCTTGTTATAGATTGTGCTAAAAAAATCATATCCTACTTGGTATGGAAATTAAAAACATATGCTTCCTTATCCTTCAATGGTAAACCACTGTCAATCGGCCAAACAGCAATATTAATCTCTATTAGATGAAATAGATGAGAAGCTCCAAAAGCTCCTAGGCTGTTGGTTTCGGTATTTCGTGCTGTCAGTTTTGATATCTGGGAAGTATGTATTGTATTAATTTCTTGCTGTTAGTTTTGATATGGGAAGTACATGTTGTATTAATTTCGTTCTGTTAGTTTTGATATCTAGCTCTCGCAGCTTGCTTAGGCGGGATTCTAGAGCATGTATCTGCTCTGATATTTATCTCATTAGTATCATGGACAGAGTTATTTTTGACCTGGGGCCTGTATATTTCCCCTTTCAGCATGAGATTTGTGGTGAATATGCATGCTTAGAATTTTCTTCTTGTTTCTGCTATTTCAGTTTCTGATGATGATGAGATAGATTACTCCATAAAACCGGAATTCTATGATTCTGACCTTGATGACAAAGATGAATTATGGGTGGCCAACAAAAGGAAAGGCCGGCACACTGATGCGGTTCTCAGTTGCCCAGCTTGCTTCACCACTCTGTGCCTGGAGTGTCAAAGGTATGTCATTAAACCCTTAAAACATTAAATTCACATCCTGCATATTTATTCTTCGTTGTTGGATAATACACACATATATTGGTCCGGTCCCCCTCCCCCAATTGCATTGTCAACTCAAGAAAAAGAAGGAAATTAAGATTGTGATGCCAGTCAGGGCAGGAAAGAGAACCTAATTTGCTATGGGGGAGGCTATGTCGTATGAATTTGAGGAGTTCATTCCCTCAAAAGAGCTTGTTATTAAATAAGAATGTGTGTGAATTAGTGTTATGCCAGATGCAAAAGTGAGTGCAGAAGTTGACGAGTTGAAACCACTTGAAATGTTTGCACTTCCTGGAGGCTTACAAATGGAATGTGGAGTCAATTGTGCATCAGTGAGAGAGTGCGATGATGGATGTTGATGGAGTAGGGGAAGGCAAAGTTGTGTTGATTAGGAACATTGGTGAAGTCAGCCCCCATCCTCAGTTTACTTTTAAGTAGTTATTTATGCTTTCAAGGCAAGAGTAATCAAGCTACACCAAATATACTTCTCAACATCCTGAATAGACTTAATATCTTGCTTTCAAAAGTTATAGATCACATAGAAATGTATGATATATCTAATTCCATATCCCTTCTCTATGCTTGCTAAGTTTTTTTAATTAAAAAAATATTTTGGATGGGAATAATATGAATTTGGGGATATGGCAAAAAATAATATGATTTTTTTCTTGGCTGTGAACAAAAGGAACTTTAATATTATTTAATGATATTAGAGCACAGCCCAGTTTTAATGGCCATATAAGCAACCCATAAAATTTTGACTTAGCCCCTGTCTTTCCTTTGTGACTATTAAACAATTAAGCTAAGTCAAAGTCCAAGGTCAAAATTTTAACTCCACCGTACACGTGTCAACTTTACTTGACATGTCAGCTTTTAGACGAGTCTCAACCCCAAAACTCGGTTGTGTTATGATATCAGTAAATAGTATTAAACTTCGTTCTACTTACGGCCAAGAAAAAATCGTATTATCTTTTGTCAATAACCTCAAAGTTCATATTATTCTCATCCAAAAATCCTAAAAAATAGTAAGACTTATTCATTTTCGAATGTAGCAAGCTTGAATCTATGTTGTGTCCTTAGAATTTCCAGAAAAGCTGCAAAATTGAATTTATGATATTTTGTTATTGTCAAAAAGCTAGCAGAGCTGTAGCAACCAAGTTTCCCAGACACCATTAAGTAATCTGAAAAAGTGACATGCCAGTGAAGATGTTGATAGATCATCAGTGACTGATTATGTAGAAGCGCCAGTTCTCATACTGAATATTGTTGCAGCTAGTGTGCTGGCTGATTATGCAGACATGTGATATGTTTGGGGTGAGGTCAGTAGATCAAGAAAGCAGATTAAGTGAGATACAAGTGGTGGTGAAGGCTGCTCAGTGTGATTGAAATCTTATAGTTTTATTACTTAGAATTATAGTGGAATGACTTCAAACCTGCCTGACCCACCCATCTGCTTGTCAATGGTCTCAAATCCAATGAACTCATAATAGTTAAAAATTAAAGTCTTTACCACTTGAGTCACCCTGTTTTTCTGGATTTGCAAAAAAACTGTGGAGATCACCATAGCTAGTTCTGCAGCATTTAGGACATTTTTTTGCGTGCTTTCGGATATGTCCAATGCAGTTACATTGGAGAAATTACCTACTTGGAGAACATTTTTTTATTGTTGTCATTCAGTAAGTTGGAAGTTTTCTCAGTGAATCAGCTATCAAATTTATATTACTTACTGGAGATAATGTACATGCCACGGCCTCTTACATCTGCAATATCTATTAATTCATAATTGGTGAGTACTGCTAACTTTGAGGCTGAAGTTGCTCCTACCTCCTAGATTCGACTATGAGGTTCATGCTTATGGTTGTAGGAGGTGGTTTGTCCTGAATACCTCAACGAGTAGGTTCTTCAATTATCAGAATCTTGTCAAATTTTCTGCTCAAGTAACACCTCGGTAGCTTTAAGACCTCATAAAATATGTATCACCTTCTTTTTTTTTCATCATTATGTCAGCATTTGTATATTGATTTATATTTATACATGATGCTCAATCTGCTTTTCCAAGAATGTCCTCTCCATCCTCTCCCTTAAGAGTGAGGAGTACCCTTGTATGCCCCTACCCAACTTAGTATTCTGTACAAGAAAGGAGTTTCTGCATAATTTGAAGGTTATTTTGTGTGAGGATCAAGATGCTTCATCATTGTGAGCTGCCCTTGATTCTAACTGCCATAACATCTCTTACTGCAACGGATCTGTACCGATAGAAGATTGATCCATGAATCTTGTTGTCCTATTGAGAATGATTTTTCTGGTTTGTGATGCAGGCATGAGATATACTTGACCCAATACCGGGCCATGTTTGTTGTGAACTGTGAAATTAAAGATAAGAAGGTTTTTCCGCAAGGAAGCCAGAGATGCGGAAGGAACAAGAAGCAGAGAGCTGCTGGGCAAGCAGCTGAAGAAAGTTCCCAGAGTGGTGAAGCGGTAAGGCAAGTCTGCTGCTCAGTTTGTTCCACTGAGGTTGGAGTTATTGATGAGGATGAAGTTTATCATTTCTATGATGTCCTTCCTAGCGAATCCTGACCTAATAATTTGGTAATCTGTTTCATGAAAGATTCAAGCCATCATGTAGATCTTTTTGCGTTATGTAACTCTCCGATCCATGCTCTTTACATGAAGTGTTATCTGGTTTGGTGTGTATATATATGAGTTCTATCTTACCGGTGCTTTGATTGCTTAGTTCTGTCAATGATTTGTAAAGAATCATGGCTAGGGTGGCAAAGTGCAGTGAACGCAAGATTTCAACAAGGAGAAATTGAAGGTTGTATGAGTTTAGATTTTCCACATGCCTGTGTGCCATCAATCCTTGACAAGGTTGCATTCGACAATGTATTTTCCTCACCGGATTCAATCTAATTTGAGGGTTTCTTGAATGCATTGGCACCAAAGGAGGGAACATGAACGGGGATCCTAGATTCAAGGACTTTGATCCGAAAAGCCATAGAGTCTGGGTGAAATAGGACTTCATCATCTATGAGGCTAAACTGAGTATCAGTCATAACTCTAGTTGCCTCCATGGAAGAAATATCCACTATTTCATTGCTCAAGCAAATTACATCTACCCAAAGTTCATTAATCTTAATAATATTCTCAGCATCAACCCATGAAGACCAAAAATCTCAATCCAAACCAATTACAGAGAAAATCTTTTTCTCATTGAGAACTCTGTTAGCCTCTTCTTTAGAGTCAAATGATAACACAAACATATATTTATACATGTCCGTAAGTTTCAAAAGTGAAGGTAGTTCAGCTTGGAGATGACTAAAGGAGCATCAGAAATACACAGGATGCTCTTGTCAAGCCACTCCAGATTCTCCTCACTCACTGAGCAATGAACTTCTTTGATGCTCCTTCTATGCTTTACCTCATTCACATTTAGGGTTGGCAAAAAACCCATACCCATTTAAAACCCGCAAAACCCGCCCCATTTAAAACCCCAATGGGTGTTAAAATTTTGAAAAAATTGGGTATGGGGCGGGTATGGTCAAAATGGGTATGGGGCGAGTATGGGTATGGGTTTAGGCTTCACCCGTCCCATACCCGCCCAACATAACACCCATAACCCGTACCCGCAACACCCGCCCCGTACCCGCACTTAACACCGACAACCCACTTTGCTAAATGTTTTAAAAAAAGAAATTAAAGGTTGAATTTTAGGCCCAATGTTTAAGCTCAAATTCATTTCAAGAGAAGAAGCCTTAGTTTATGGGTGTCTTTTTCCTACCTCTATCTTCCCGTCTCCTCCGTCGTTGTCTTGCTATCTATTTTTTTTTGTTAAACGGTGAGAAATGTTGAATATGGGTTTAATATGAATATCATTATTTTTAGTCTATTTGTACCCAAATAAAACTTGCATACCCGCAAAACCCGGTGGGTATGGGTATGGATTTTTAACACGCGGTGGGTATGAGTATGAGTATGGATACGTATTTTGAAAACGGGTATGAATGTAGGTATAGGAAAACCCGCCCGTACCCACCCCATTGCCAGCCCTATTCACGATCAAAGACCCTTCTTTTCCTTTCACTCGGTTGAATTTTCTTCGGACGTCAAACCCAAGCTTCCCAATTATGTTGCCTCCTACATGCTTGGTTCTTCCGATTTCCTCCAACATCTTGCTTCTTTTGAAATCGAGCCCAATTAATAGAGATATGAGACCTCTTGATGTGTTCCCATTAAGGCTTCCTCTAGCTTTCTCGACATGATTCTTGATTCGGGTATTTCCTGGACGGTACCAGCTCACCCGCTACGTCACTAGCCACCCGGGTCTAATCGGTCGGATAAAGGAGGAATCGGCCCAAGACAACCCTTAATGGGCCAGGTAAAAGCCCTAAAGCCCACTGGGGCTAGGGTTTCCCTAAACCGTGGTAAAGTACCATTTTACTCCTTCAAAATCTCCTATAAATACTCATCACTTCCAAAACCCAAGGCATGTTATGTTCATTTGATAAGATATCTCACATTTCGATAATCCAAGCTCTCAAGCTCCTGAGCTCTCAACACTCAACTACATTCATAACGTTCATCAACGTTCATCGACACACATTCATCCCCGAGAACTTCCATCTTTGGAAATCTTCTCGTCTCCCAAGGAATCCCCTACGCACATCGAGGAAGACCTCCTCGATCCATTCAAACTTAGTTCATTACTAACTTGAGCGTCGGAGGGCGTTCCCGGGATCCACCACCCGGGCTTCGCCTTTTGCAGGTTCAAGCGGTCGTCACTCGGACTCGGATCGATCGTGCCACGTCCTCGGAACCGAAGCGATAAATCCTTCCTCTCTCCGAATCATCATCCACATCATCAACTCGCATTTCTTCGGAAACAGCTTTGGCGCCGTCCGTGGAGAGGAAGGTAGCATATGGTCGCCAGTGGCACTCGATCTCGATCCAAGATGACTCGCGACACGAACCCACCAGCTCCTCACCCTCATCGTTCAATGCCTACGGGGGCCAATCCCGCGACGCTCCTCAACCCGAGGATGCGGAATCATCTCAGCGGTCTACCGGCAACCGCCACACCCAGCCGGAGGGGTACGTCACCCTAGGGGCTCTCCGAACCTAATAGAGACCCTTAAAACAACCGTTGCACAACAAGTGCAAGAACAAGTACGAGCCACTATGGAACAGACGCATGCCAATCATGCCCTTCCACTACGCCCCAACTCCCGGGTATGGCACAACCCCTCGGGAGGTCAGCTGTTGGCTACTTCTCGGGCGGGATGCCCTCCCACGCAGCCCCAAAACAACCAACTAAGGCACCAACCGCCCTTGCTCCCGAGCAGCCAAGTGCCCTCCCGACAAGGCGTCATGAAGAAGGCGACGCACGAGAAATTATCGACGCAAAGAAAGCTCTCCATAAAGCCAACAAGAACATTGCAACTTTGCACACGGCCTCGACCCCTTATGCTACCCACAAGCAGCGTTCGCCCGGTTCGACGATCATGGCGACGCCCTTGCCCCAAACACGGAGCGAAGGCCCTCGGGAGCATAAGGTCCGCCGATCCCGCACGATCGGCTACACAAAGCCGCCATTCTCATCGAGCCCGCAATGCCCCAAGGCGCGACCAAAGCGGTCTCCCGCCCGAGAGCGGGAGCGATCAAGAGAAAGGCGTCGGGAGCAGCCAAATCCGAAGGGTCCCGAGAAGTCGGAGAGGACCAGGCGCACTCCTCCTCGATCCGAGAAGAGGAAGAGTCCTTCCCTAGTGGAAGTTCCACGCCACCAACCCCGCGCCGTCCCTATCTCTCGGCTCCGATTCAAGGCCAACCTGTAATGCTTTCAACACTCCATTTTCGAAGAAGATCATGAATGCCCCCGAATGAAGAAGATAAAGGTTCCAAACATTGATCCATACAATGGCACAACCGATCCCGAAGATCACTTGGCGTACTCAAGTCCCACATGTATGTTCGGGACGGGGACGATGCAACCTACCGCCTATTCTTCCTCGCTACACTAAAGGGAGTCGCGCGAAATGGTTCAACAATCTTCCCCAAGGGAGCATCTCTTCCTTTGAAGAGCTATGCGAGAAGTTCGTCGCACAATTCATTGCGATTTGCAAGCGTAAGAAGACTAGCATCCACCTCTCCAAGATTAAGCAAGGGAGAAACGAGACCCTTAAAGACTATGTCCGAAGGTTTCATGGAGAGGCCGTCCTTATCTCCGACTCCGTAAGATGGAGTCGCCTACACCGCCTTCCTTAACGGACTCGAAGCGGAAGATTCAAATTTTCCTCGCCGAACAAAAGGTGTCCACCTTGGCGTAAGCACTCCGAAAGGCGGCCGACTTTATTCAGGCCACGGAGATCTCGTGCGGAGGAAGGAGATGAGGTCGAAAAGAAAGGAGGAGATGGAAAATTTAATCCTCGAAATGAAGTTGACCACCGCTTCAACACCGACCCCCGCAGTATTCTCGATGGAGATCAAAGGGCACCCCATGCTCAAAAACCACCTCCCATGTCCACTCCTGCGAAAGCGCGAGCTTCCAACAAATATTGCGAATTTCATAAACAAACCGGACACAACACTACAGAGTGTCGCACATTAAAGAAGGCGCTCGGGAGTTGGCGGACAACGGGCAAATTGATCGCTTCCTCAAAAAAGATACTCATGGAGCGCAAGGAGGTTCTTCAAGGCAGGGTTATGAGCACTATGATGATGACGATGCTACTAAGATTGTAGCCACCATCGCTGGGGATTTGCAGGGGGCACGACCCTCTCCTCTTGGAAGGCTCACCTCAGGAGCGCTCAACAAGTCCTAATCACCGGCCAACCTCCACCTCCGAAGGTGCCCACAGTGACCTTCGGCGAACAAGACTTGAAAAGCATGGCCGCCCCACATGAGGATCCTTTGGTCATCACATTGAAGGTTTCGGATCGTAACACCCCAAACACCCCCGGGAGTATTACATCGCCGAGTTCCTTAAAGGAACTCCCAAGGCTCTTTCTCGGTGTTGATTTGGCTGTCTAAACTCAACTTAAAAGTAATGCCGATGGTTTTCCCAAAAGAATATGAAATTCTCTCGAAAATTTCGGCAGAGTTCCGTTTGTAATATGGACTAACCCATAGGCTCAAAGCCTTAAATTCCTGCATAAAAAGCATAATAAAACTCGACGAGCCACACGCTCGGAGTATACAACTCAACGGCCACGCGCCGGAGTTCAACCAATCATGCTATAAAACTTAAAATAATCTAAAGGTTTCTATACATTTGGTACAACTATATGCACTAAATTACAAGTACAATATTGAGAAATATCAGAAATGCATAATCTTGACTTGAATCGTTCGGCACGCAACAAACAGACAATCAGCGGAGTCCGAAATATGCTAAGGGTAAATCATGCTCCTGAAGTGTACCGCAACACTCGGGAGGGAAAGGGGGAATTTGTAGGGGTGAGCAATAATCAACGGGCTCACCGGAGTCTTATACCCTTAAATTGGAAATTCTTTACACATAATACTCATAATAATGAAATCTGCGAAAACATAATAACATAATAGAAATCTATATATTTTTCACTCGAAATCTCTTGTAATGAAAAGATCAAGACTCTTTAATCACTTAAAAGCACACACTCACATTCAAGAATACTTCTTTTGGGGTTGAATCAACTTTTCCGGGCCTTTTGAGGATTCGAACTAGCACTTCTTTTCTCATAATTTCACGTAATTTCTCATATTTCTCTGATTTCTCTTATTTCGCTGAGGCGCGACCCCGCATAAAAAGTTCCCGGACCTATCTTCTAGGAAGTCTCGGATCGGGCATCCCGCCTCTGCAGGACCCCGTTAGAATCCTTCCCTCGAAGTTTCTAGTCAGGCGTCCCCGGCTCGAACCCTTCGGTATGCTAAACGATCCGTAGCCTGTTGATTCAAAACTATTTGCACATTTTCATTCATCACATTCACTTTCTAGCTTTCTCAATCGATTTAGTATCAAGGAAGGCATGACACCACGTGTCACCCTTATAAATTCACTTTCTCAAATCTAATTTACTTTCTCAAATACTTTTATTTCTTTAGAATAGAATCACGTTGGAAAGATATATCACAGAAATCACATTCAAGGTTCATTTCACGTAAAACACAAAACTTCTTTCGAAATTACTTGTGAACATCACATAAAGCAAGCACATAGCACGAATATTCACCATCCAATGCAAGCAATCATTCTTAACTCTTTTCCCAACTAAGCTTTTCTCAATTCATCGCTTTAGTACGATTGAATCCATTTTCCGAGCCACGATAACCGCAAGTAGATACTATTTAACTCGACGTTCTCACTTTTCCCAATTCACTATCTTCTCCTCATTTCCTCATTTCATGACTTCACTTTGTGAACCGACCTCTTTTGCTCTCATTCAACCATATATCCTTAAACTTACTTTACCGAATTTCCTCTATCTCCATTCATCTTTTAATTCAATTCTTTCTCAAAGGTCTTAGACATGACTATGGCTTAGTTCCACTTTACCGTCCCCAACTTGCTATTTCCCAACCTCAATCTCCCATTTAATATCTCTTACCTTATTAATCGATTCTTGCTCACCCATCCTTAATTATGTACCTCTTACTTACCTTTCATTATTCGATTCCCGTTAGTTTTACTTACTTTCACGCTCGCTCAACCTCAAGGATTTAGAATACTTCGAATGCACTTAACCTCACAATTACCCATTTCTCACTTAAATGCCCCAATTGCGCGTCACTTAATACGATCTCCTATTCCTCTTGACACTTCCCTTGATATTTCCCGAATTAGTACTTGTTTCTTAATGCCGCGAATTCAATAAATCCCTAAAACTCAATCTGAATATTAATTCATAACTTATGCCCAAACCATACGTACTTATCCCCAACTCGACCAAGTTCCCGATACGACTCGTTATACCCTAGTAACCCAACTTCGTTTGAATTCCCGGGTTCCAGCTTCGAGCCTAAACAACTATCAATTCCCCTTATAACTCCTAATTCGACTTTCAAGCAACTACTAATCCCACTCATAAGCATACAAGTTCAGTACTCACAATCACATTCAACAATCACAATAAACTCATTTGGATTCGAAATTAGTAGTAGTTTAGAGTATAAGACTACCCACCTCGGATTCTCGGGTTTGGAATTGATCGAATCGCCTCGCTGCCTCGCTTTGTGTTTGGGTTGCGTTCGGTTTCGGGAAGACTCGCCGCTTGCTTCCGGTTCGCGGTTCTAGTCCTCTGCTTGTCCCTCGTTCGGCCCTCCCTCGTGCTCGCCACCGGTCTGCCTCCCTTGCCGCCGTCGCCGGTCCCGGCTTCCGGCCGCTCTAACTCCCGCTCGTCTCGTCTCTGTTTCGGTCTCGTTCCGCCCTCGCTCTGCCCCAGTCTTTCGCTCCTCCCTTCGCTCGCCGCTGCTCGTGTCGCCGACCGCCGTTTCCGAGTCGGCGGTGGTCGTCGGCGTTCTCCCGGGTCCCCGCACCGCTCGCCTCTTCTCCCTCTCTCTCTCTTTCCCGCTCGGTGCTCCCTCTTCGCCCGCGTCTCGCTCGCGCCGCCGACCGTCGCCTTCGGTCCCGCGGTGGTCGCCCGTCCTCGCGGTCTCCTTCGCCGCGCGCACTCGCCCCCTCCCTCTCTCTCTCTTTCCGTTCGGTGGTTCTCCCTCTCTTCCTTGCTCGTTGCTCGCTTCTTCTTCTTCCTCTGCTGCCGGGCTCCACCGATTAAACTCTCGGTCCTTAATCCCCATTGGACCCCAAATTTAATTTCTATCTCATAACTTAAACCAAAGCCCACCTCTTCATTATTCAATGAAAATACTCGCCGCCCATAAATCACAAGTCTATATCTCCTCCCTTCCGTCCTCTTACACTCGCTGCGTTCCAACTTATTTTAATACGCCAGCCACGAAAATTCATAATCACCCAACGGTCCAGCTCGGATGAAAAGGGAGGCAATTTCCTTGATTTAATTTATTCAATACCAGCCTCCAAAGGAATTCTAACGTAATATGTCCTAGGCAGCAAATAAAATCAGCCACTCAACCCCCTAGTGGCAGGGAATAATATTCAATAATTCTATATTTTTCAATTGCCTTTCTTTAAAATTCCGGGTGTTACACGGACGCCATAGTCCGCAGGGTCCTTATTGACACGGGAGCTCGGTAGACGTCATCACCATGGAATGCCCGAGACAACTGAAGTATGCCCCTCATAATCTAGTCTCCCTCGTCAATCCTGTCGTCGGATTCGGGGCGGACGATACACCCCATAGGCATGATCCGCCTACCAGTCGGGGTTGGAGAGAAGGTCGGGGCCGAAACATCGAAGTCAAATTCCTAGTGATCGACACCCCTCTCGCCTACAACGTCATCATTGGACGTCCCACCCTCAACCAGATCAAAGCGGTCGTCGCTCCATACCTTCTCCTCATGAAGTATGAGCTTGACGACGGATCCGTAGGTGAGACCTACGGAGACCAAAAGACCGCACGTGAATGCTATATAATAAGCCTTCGACCTTTGATGGAGAAGCGAAAGAGGAGGGGAGGACTCACGGTGATCCTAAGGGCAAGAAGCCGAAAGCGGAGCCCCAACCAAAGTCTTCGAGACGATGATGGTGTGCTTCACCACCTCGGAAAATCATGTCAAGGTCCGGCTTGCACCTCCCAAAGACATCAAGCTCATTATCCGGCATGGGGGCCTTTTTTAAAGACCCACCCAGTTTAAGTCTCGGAGATTTTGTAAAGGAATCACCCACGATTGACGCGACTTTTCCGAAAGCGCTCAACGGGGCACACATTCCTCCCTTCCGTACGGACTTCGATCTTTCATCAATACAATGAGCAAGTTTTCTGCATCTTTACGTCTTGTACTTTACTTTAAGACGATCTTGGGGGCATGAATAGGGGCTAATACAATCCCCTAGAACACCCAAGTCCCTGGTTCCTTTCGTTGTATTTTCTTAACTTTGTCAAAGTTAGAATAAAAGTAGGGGCTAATATGACCCCCTAAGGCCTACTAGTTTCTTTCGTTGTGTGTTTTTCATTGTGCCGATTCTGGGGCAACACTGGGGACTAATACAATCCCCTAGGACAGCCAAGTTGTAAAACTCAAAGAAGACCCCACTATGATCATGTACCCCAAGTGGCAAGAAAGCAAAAATCGGCAACAATAAAAAGAAGCAACGAGGCAAGTAAGCATCCAACAAGCATCAAAGCAAGGATTAGTCGAAGATAAAAGTTCAAGCAAAACGAAAGAGTATCAAGTCATAATGGCACGCAGGACGTCAAAAATAACTCATATCCCACGAAGAGTCATGGAAAGGGGGCCAATCCTCGGAGCCATCTTGGGCATCCTCGCCAACGCCATCATCCTCGGGCATCTCCCCTCCTTTGGCGCTTCCTCCTAGGGGATTGATACGGCCAAAGAGCTCGACTCCAAAGTGAGACATTCGGAGCGAGATCCAAGCATAAGACAAGTAAAGGCCAAGCATGAAGAGATCGACTATGGTCTTCAAATGCGTGCATTCGTCAAAAGAGGGCCTCTTGGACGAAGAAATTACTAGCATATGCAACTCGACAAGCGAAGATCACATAAGATCACAGAGGATATCTAAGAGACATCACTCAAGCCTTAAGTTACCGGAAAAGGCACAAGGTCAACGCCCTTGAAGAACACCTTTGTTCAGCAAGAAACCGCTCCAACGCTACAAGGTTCAATCTACGACGGCTTAGCTTCGGATTCCGGCAAAGGTTAATCGGGTGCCCGCATTTTTGATGTCCTAGAAGGGAGCGATAGTTCGCAAATTAAAGACGAAGAAGATTTTTTAGCCATCAAGGCGCACGGTCGTTACTATAGCCCAACGCTAGACGTCGTTTGACGACATCAAGCTCGGAGGCAAACGAGATGCTAACGAGGACCTCCAACGTAAAATTACGACTTGGGCCCAATCAAAAGCACCCTACGAAGGCCCACATTAAAGAGTTGACATATTTAAGCTCAACGTGGAGTCGACACAGGCTCACCTGGAAGAAGGTTCGATTTTTCTCAAATCATAGAACGCCCAACATGTTCGACTAACGGAGGCATGACCATTGTATTTCCGCAGCGAATTGGGTTCATATTTTTCGTCCGAAGGAGCCTGCAATTTCTTCGCTCTAAAATCAAGGTCGGTATTTTTCCGTCCCTTTCGAAAATTTTTACGCATAAAATTGGTCGGGAATGTTTCCCCAAAAATATGCCAACATAATAAAATAAAAATTAAAAAAATTCTAGGGTTAGAGTTAGGGTTAGGGTTAGGGTTAGGGTTTGGCCATTTTTTGGCGTTTTGTCGCGAGAGAGAGAGCGGAGGGCGTGAGGGGTAGGGGGAGGGGTCGGTTCCGAGAAGACCGAGTCCGAGTAGGGGAGGGGAGGGGTCGGTTTTGGGGTGAGGGTGAGGGGTCGGTCTCGGGAGGACCGAGTCCGAGCGTGAGGGCGGGGTCGGTCCCGGCAGGACCGAGCCCGAGCGAGGGAGAACCGAGTGCGAGCGAGAGAGCGAGGCCGAGAGGGTGCAGGCGAGGGTCGGTCTTAGGGGTCGGGGCGAGGGGTTGGGGGAAGGGGTCGGGGTGGGGGTCGGTGCTCGGAGAGCCGAGTCCGAGCGAGAGGGGGACGAGGCGAAACAGAGCAGCGGCGATAGAGAGAGAATGCGCGAGAGAGGGCGAGAGAGTGAGGGGTAGGGGTCGGCTCCGGGGTCGGGGTGAGGGGTCGGCTCCGGGGTCGTCACGGGGGTCGGTCCTGGGGTGAAGGGTCCGGCCGAGTGCAGGTGTGAGGGGAGGAGCAGCAGACGAGCGAGCTGTGGGGCCGAGGGAGAGAGTGAGCGAGAGTGAAGAGGGAGGGTCGGCGAGTGCAGCAGCGAGCCGGCGAGGGAGATGGCGAGACCCCGAGGGAGGGTCGGTGAGTAGCAGTAGCCGGAGGGAGAGAGCGAAGTTGCAGCGGCAGCCGTGAAGGGAGAGCGCGCGGCTAGGGCAAAGGAGACAACTAGGGCAAGAGGAGAGAGAGAGGCGGGAGGGGGAGTTTGGAAATGTGGGCCAAGGGGAGGGGGCAAGCCCAGGTGCGAGGGGGCCGAGAGAGAAGGAGAGCCGAGGGGAGGGCTAGTGGGCCGCGAGAGGGAGAGAGAGAGCCCAGCGAAAGCAGAGAGAAAGTGGGCCGAGAGAGTGAGGGGGCTGCGCGAGGGAGAACCGGGCCGAGGGGTGAGAGCAAGCAAACAAGGTTAGCGATAGGTTTTAGGAGTCGGTCTTAGGGGTTGGTAAGAGGGGTTGGTGTGAGAGGTTGGGTTCAAAAAAAAAAAAAAAAAAAAAAAAAAAAAGAAGTTGCGTAACTTCGAAAAAATATTTCCGCAAAGAAGCATGTGATTTCGAAGCCGAAACGTCTCTCGACGTCAAACAACGACTTAGCCTCCGGGAGCTAACAAGTCATATTTCCACCTCCACAAAGGGGACATCCTTTGAAGTTACGGTAAGCGATAACTTAGCCTCGTGGAGCTAAAAATCGTACGCCTAACTTCATAAAAGGAACACCTCTAGGAGAACACACAATCATGTACTTCTAAGCCTACGGGAGCTGGAAGGTCGCGTAAAGACCCATGTCCGCATGGGCACTCATACTCCTAACTTAAGGTTAGGGGTCGCGCTCTCCGTGGGATGTTCCCTAGCGAGAATCATGCACTTCTAAGCCTACGGGAGCTGGAAGGTCGCGTAAAAACCCATGTCCGCATGGGCACTCGCACTCCTAACTTAAGGTTAGGAGGTCGCGCTCGACAATCATGCACTTCTAAGCCTACGGGAGTTGGAAGGTTGCGTAAAGACCCATGTCCGCATGGGCACCCGCGCTCCTAACTTAAGGTTAGGAGGTCGCGCTCGACAATCATGCACTTCTAAGCCTACGGGAGCTGGAAGGTCACGTAAAGACCCATGTCCGCATGGGCACTCGCACTCCTAACTTAAGGTTAGGGGTCGCGCTCTCCGTGGGATGTTCCCTAGCGAGAATCATGCACTTCTAAGCCTACGGGAGCTGGAAGGTTGCGTAAAGACCCATGTCCGCATGGGCACTCGCACTCCTAACTTAAGGTTAGGAGGTCGCGCTCGACAATCATGCACTTCTAAGCCTACGGGAGCTGGAAGGTTGCGTAAAGACCCATGTCCGCATGGGCACCCGCGCTCCTAACTTAAGGTTAGGAGGTCGCGCTCGACAATCATGCACTTCTAAGCCTACGGGAGCTGGAAGGTCGCGTAAAGACCCATGTCCGCATGGGCACTCGCACTCCTAACTTAAGGTTAGGGGGTCGCGCTCTCCGTGGGATGTTCCCTAGCGAGAATCATGCACTTCTAAGCCTACGGGAGCTGGAAGGTTGCGTAAAGACCCATGTCCGCATGGGCACTCGCACTCCTAACTTAAGGTTAGGAGGTCGCGCTCGACAATCATGCACTTCTAAGCCTACGGGAGCTGGAAGGTTGCGTAAAGACCCATGTCCGCATGGGCACCCGCGCTCCTAACTTAAGGTTAGGAGGTCGCGCTCGACAATCATGCACTTCTAAGCCTACGGGAGCCGGAAGGTCGCGTAAAGACCCATGTCCGCATGGGCCTAACTCCGGGTTAGGGGTCGTGTTTTCCGAGGGATATGCCCTCGCGAGATACTTACGTTCAAGCACTTTCAAGCCTCCGGGAGCTGAAAGATCGCGTAAAAGACCCCCGACGACACTACCGTGGGCAAACTCAATTTCTTTGGATCCGAGGCACATAGGGGCTGGGACGCCTTGAGGATCCTAGAAGGATCACGAGAGGACTCATCCTCCCCGCAAGAGCCCTAGAAGGACCATGGGAGGACTCATCCTCCACGTAAGAGCCCCCGGGAGGATCACAAGAAAACTCATCCTCCCCACAGGACTCCTTTTTAGCCCCAAGGGGCTAAGTAAAAGTCAAATCAAATCATCATCACAAAAATCGCAAGAATGGAAAAACAAAACGAGCAAGGCCCGAAAGCTCGTCAAGCAACGACTCGACCTTTAGGGGCGACAAGTCACATCTCAACCTACACAAGGGGCTATCCTTCGGGGCTTAGATCCAACTCATACTCAGCGATAACTTGGCCTCCGGGAGCCGAAAATAGCATTCCTAGTCCCATAAACGACTACCCTTCAAGAAGCTATCTTTCAAGCACTTTCAAGCCTCCGGGAGTTGAAAGGTCGCACAAAGACCCATTCTGTCATGGGCATTCACGCACTTTCGAACCTTCGGGACTCGAAAGGTCGCGCAAAGACCCATTCCGTCATGGGCATCCACGCACTTACGAACCTTCGGGACTCGAAAGGTCGCGCAAAGACCCATTCCGTCATGGGCATTCATGAACTTTCGAACCTTCGAGACTCGAAAGGTCGCGCAAAGACCCATTCCGTCATGGGCATCCACGCACTTGCGAACCTTCGGGACTCGAAAGGTCGCGCAAAGACCCATTCCGTCATGGGCATTCACGCACTTTCGAACCTTCGGGACTCGGAAGGTCGCGCAAAGACCCATTCCGTCATGGGCATTCAAGCACTTTCGAACCTTCGGGACTCGAAAGGTCGCGCAAAGACCCACTCCGTCATGGGCACTCACGAACTTTCGAGCCTTCGAGAATCGAAAGGTCGCATAAAGGCCCATTCCGTCATGGGCAATCACGCACTTGCGAACCTTCAGGAATCGAAAGGTCGCACAAAGACCCATTCCGTCATGGGCACTTGCACTCCTAACTTAAAGTTAACAGGTCGCGTTCTTCGTGGGATGTTCCCTAGCGAGATATCCATACTAAAGCACTTTCAAGCCTCCGGAGCTGAAAGGTTGCTCAAAAATTACCCTCTAAGCCCGAGGGGCTACGTAAAAGTCATTCTTCACAACGTAACGTCAACGACAAGACAGGAAGGCGAAGAAAGACAAAGTTAACAAAGCAAGCTTCATTCATTCATTCATTCATTAAGACAAGAACGCGCAGTGCGTCATTACAAGAGAAGCAAAGCGTCTAAAACTCAAGATACTAAGCTACGACGCTATGGCTATACTATTACGCTACAAGTTACACTACTTAGATGGAATGAGAGCCCCGGCTACCACCTCACTTCTCCTTCGGAGGGTTCCTCTTCCTCTCCGTCTGAAGGTTCCACCTCTTCTCCACTCGGAAGGTGCATCTTCTTCTCCGCAAGGAGGCTACTCCCCTTTGCCTTGGGCAAGTCCCTCCGGCCCTAAGAAGGAGTAAAAGGGTCATATGCTAACTCTCCACTCTCTAAGGGAGGGTCGGACGATGAGCCAACTCGGGAGCGGTTCCTCCTCCCGTTGCAACGTTCACCGAAGAATTAAGGTTCATCGATTGAAGCTCAATGATAGGATTGTGGTTACATTCCACCCAAGCCTCAAGCGTGTCCCACTCGTAACGGGTCGTGGCTGGAAGCGACTTACCATACTCCTCACCATCATTTATCAACTCCAACTTCCAAGCATCGTCAATGAGAAGCCGGTATAACGCCTCCGCGACGAAGGATAGTCGGCGATGCTCAATCGCTGTTTGCTCCACATTCCACCTACCTACCTCGGGAGGCATGCAGGTAGAACGTGAGGGGCTAAATGATTCGGGTATTTCCGGACGGTACTAGCTCACCCGCTACGTCACTAGCCACCGGGCCTAATCAGTCGGATAAAGGAGGAATCGGCCCAAGACAACCCTTAATGGGCCAGGTAAAAGCCCTAAAGCCCACTCGGGGCTAGGGTTTCCCTAAACCGTGGTAAAGTACCATTTTACCCCTTCAAAATCTCCTATAAATACTCATCACTTCCAAAACCCAAGGCATGTTATGTTCATTTGATAAGATATGTCACATTTCGATAATCCAAGCTCTCAAGCTCCCGAGCTCTCAACACTCAACTACATTCATAACGTTCATCAACGTTCATCAGCACACATTCATCCCCGAGAACTTCCATCTTTGGAAATCTTCTCGTCTCCCAAGGAATCCCCTACGCACATCGAGGAAGACCTCCTCGATCCATTCAAACTTAGTTCATTACTAACTTGAGCGTCGGAGGGCGTTCCCGGGATCCACCACCCGGGCTTCGCCTTTTGCGGGTTCAGCGGTCGTCACTCGGACTCGGATCGATCGTGCCACGTCCTCGGAACCGAAGCAGTAAATCCTTCCTCTCTCCGAATCATCATCCACATCATCAACTCGGATTTCTCCGGAAACAATTCTCATTTCGAATCGAACGAAACTAAATCGCAATTGGGATTTTCTTCTAATTTTGTAGTTGTATTTGAACCGTAACGCATAGGATGGGCACTAGGTCAGGTTAAGACAAAGTCAAAATTTTCCTAGTGAATAAAGCGGGGTCGGCTAACCGACCAAGTTGACCCTCTCTCGATCTATTTCAAAATGGAGTAGATATGCATAAAAACTTCCTTAAGATATTAATCTTTATTACTATTGATAACGTGATTTAAGAAAGTTTAACATGTGAATTAGTATAATAGAAGAATAGAAATAAACATCATAACCTTAAACTAGTCATTAATAGAATAATTCATTATTATCTAACCCCTTATCGGTCCAATCTTTCATTAATCTTATTTAAACGGGTAAGGAGGTCAAACTGTTGGACTCAATGAATTCCTCACACAAATAGCATGCTGAAAAAATACAAATATCATACTTTTCTGTAAAACTATGACAATTTTAAACAAAAAATACATCGGATATTTATAATTTACAAAAGAAAAACAAATGATAAAAAGGGGGTCTCAATCCGTTGTGTCGACTCGAAATCCGTATAACCCGATATACGATTGGCCGTATTTTACCCGAACCTGAAATACACTCAACTTGTATTTTACTCGAACCAAATACATTCGATCCGTATTTAACCTCGCCCGAATTGACAAGTCTAAACACAAGCCATTTCACTGTCTCTACTATTTGTTGCTAAAAATAGGTCAGTAATATACTGAACTAAAATCTTTTCAATCTCAGCTTGATCATAGGTGATTGTGTCATCCTTCCCATAAATGGATGTGATCCTGTTTTTATATGCTCTACTCTTGATTGCAACATGAAAGAATGCATCGAAGAAGTCAGTGGCCATTCTCTCCCTCCCCTAGGTTCGAATCTTTGGGGGTGGGGGGGTGGGGTTTCCTCTGTGGGGGAGTAGGTTATGGGCTTTGACATTATTTCTCTGGGCACAGTAAATCTTTGGGTTTCTCTGAGATAAAGGTTTAAATCGGATGAATCTGTTTACCGATAAAAAAATTAAAAAATGGAGTATTTTTATCTCTATCAAGGATCCAATTTCACCTTGCTTCTTTGAAGGTAAGACTCTTTTAGGGAAGCTTTTATATGAAGTGATTCTGTACATAGCCTCTTCGTTTTTGTATATAACAGCTCATTGCCACTGCCTTGGTATAATTTGGCTTGAATATTTTCGAATTCCAGTCTTGATTTACTAAGTTGAGCTTTCATATCTTGAAATTCCCCTCTGTGAAATCCTTTGAGTATGCCCTTCAATCTTTTCAATTTCTGCTGGAGCTTATACATCTTTGTTCCAGTAACAGCCCTCTTCCACTGATCTTCAACCTTTGTCAAAAAACTAGAGTACATACACCACAGATGTTGAAATTTGAATGGAGCTTTAGAATGTTCTATTTTGTGATCAAATGTCCATAATAGACAGTGATCAGAAAGCCCTCCTGGGCAAACTGTACAATCAGAGGTAGGAAATAAGTCCATACAAGCTTCATTGATCAGCACTCTATCTAGCCTTAAGAACACTCTATGACCAACACGGCCTTGATGTTTCATTTCCTGAATCTCACATACATGCACACAATCTTGGAATTCTAATCTATCGTGGTAGCTAACTTCTGCTCCAGCAATTCTTTCCTCACTGTCAAGAATGCAATTAAAACCACCAACCAGTACCAAAGCACTATTAGTCTTCCAATCCTCCAAATTCTGCCATAAAATTCTTCTTTCGGCAACAGAGTTTGATCCATATACAATAGTGACATAGAATATTTTTTGAGATGTAACATGCTTTACATAAGCATGCACAGTTTGCTGTTGCACATGTAGTATAGTCACATCGAAGTAATTTGTTTTCCAAAGGACCCATATTCTACTAGTGTTATGTTTCGGGTGGTCTTGAATTAGGTGAAAAAGCTAATTTTACACAGATAATTGCATTGCAATGGAGGAATACCACAGTGCCATAATGAACAGTTTGTTTTCCAAATAAGTTACAAATAGGAATACAACACAGTAGGGAAGGAGAGAGTTATACCTACGACCTAATATATTCAGTGATCTCAATCTTAACCACTAAGCTCGATACCTGATTGGTATCTGAAAGTTCTTCAACTAATGCATTAGCACCTTTTACTCTTTTTAGATTCAAAAAAAAAGAAAAAAAGAAATTGGTTAGATGAGTAGTACATGACTATAAATTTGGACCTTGCCATCTTGGTGGAAGTTAAGCATGTTTCAGTCAAATATGTTCTTAATTAATTAAATAATTAAAGTTGAGACTCTAAGTATACAATACAGTTGTGATATTCGATTTCTCCCTATTAATAATAATTTTAATTTAGGTTTAGAAACTTCTAAACAAGAAGGGAAGGGTTGGGTTCTAAACTATATAAAATATTAGTTGAATTCTGATATGAGTGCCTAATAAAATTTGTTCATGTAACTTAACTACTTTGAAAAAAATTAAAATTTTCTAATTTCATTTAAAATATTAAAATGTACAGCAATAGATCATAAATAAATGAATTGTCTGGGTGACATGAGCCTCCAGCTGTGCATGTGCTTGTGGATGATATCACAGCCTTGGCAATGCTTATATCACCCTCTGCCCTTATTTATCTCCCCCATCGCCCTTTTTTAAAGTGTCAAATAAAGCAATGAAAATTGAAAATACATGAGGATGCTAGGCATATATAGAAAAGAAGAATGGACTAAGTACCTATAAATTTCAATAATTTTATTATTCTTTTTTTTATTTTTAATAGTATTTTTTAAAATTTTTTAGAAAGTTAAAAATTTTTTTACTGCTCTCACCCCTCCTTTTCCTTCTCTTCTCTCCCTTTCTCCTTTCTAAGTTCTAATTATATATTCAGTACTTTTTCTCTTTTTAAAATTATTGGGTTATTACTAAGCTAATTAGAACTTGTGATAAATTCTTTTTACTTCAATTTCTTTAATTTAATTAATATCTAAAGTTATTATTATTTTCTTTCCAATAAATTTTCTCTCCTTCTTATGAGAGTTTGGGTTTCTCTTTTATTTTGTGAAAATTAGGGTTTCTCTCCTACTTGTGAAAATATTCTTGTTTTTCACCTTTGTGTGAGTTATTTCTGTTGCCAATACATGTAAGTTTTATTAGGGTTGTTGATTCGATTGAAGGGTATATTTTTGGTGTTTTTATTAATTAGTTTCATAGATTTGGATTGGAAATTATTTAACAGTGAAATTTTATATAGTTCAATGAAAGTGATGTTCCATTCAGGTTGGATATATTATATCACACATAGATGTATTTTACAAAGTTAACAATAGTTTGCCGACATTCGAGAAAGACATATTGAAATCGAATAGCACAATTTGTGGTCGATTGATGTTGCGAGTATAGAGCCGAACAAAAGTATATTTACCATTAGTTTTATCGAAATAAAGATTTATTTTGATATTTTAGATATATTCTTGTTAAAAAATTATTTGTTTTACGTGTTGTGTGACTTTTTATTAATGACATTTCTCTTTCTATAAATTTTTTTTTTGTTAACTGCTCAATGCTCACTCTTCTAACACAAAAAAAAAAAGAAGATAATTTTATAGATTGCGAAAAATTTATTAAAAAGTGAGTTGTTCAAATGTTTGAAAAATAGACATAATTTGAATCTGAAAATTAAACATTAGTCCATATTTGAACATAGTGTAGAACACATCAATTAACATGTCTGGATTTTCTCTAACCTCTATAATTAAATTCATTTGGTTCAATTATCGAATTAAAATATATTATTTTAGAGTGCAATGTATCGTCCTTCAAGAATGATAGTATTAGTCTGGCTTTTGTAAATTCATTTGAGCCTAACACAAGAAGGATCTACATACTACATGTGGGTTGGGTTGGGACCCACATCGTCATTAAACAAGGTTAAACCAACATTTTTCATTTTTAAAAGAGGGATTTATCAGGAAAAGCAAAGCATCAACCCGGTCCTGGTGATTATTATTAGTATTAGTACTATTTCAACAATAATTACTTATTATAACAACAATAATAATTAATAATAACACTTGGCTAAGTAACAAACACACTCGTGTGTGTGTTTGTGTGTGTGTGTCAGTGTAAGAGAAGAAGCCCTATCTATGACTATGAGGGCTTTTTCTTTCTTTCTTTCTGGTCATCAAAAGGGCCCATTTGGACCTTCCCCATTTTAGAATTTGGTCCAACTTTGAGGGCCCATAATCCAAAACCACAAAACATTCCAACCAAAAAAATAAAAAAAGCATCTATTATAATAATAATAATAATAATAATAATAATAATAATAATAATAATAATATATTGTAGGAATCTGGGAGGCTTTTGGATAATCTAGAAAATATTATTATTAATTAGGCAATATGATTACCTAACATAATAATGAGATTTGCAATCCCATTGCTTGGAGGTCATATCCAATCCTATCTTTTTTGGTATTTTTAATTTTAATTTTAATTTTAATTTGGAGGGGCCAGAGCAGAAACATCACATCCTTTCTCATCATTTTCTATCAATCATCCGTTTACTTAAAATAATTATTGTTTGTTATCGTCAAATATAAATAATTATTGTTTTCTTCTTATTATATTTGTAGTGGTTAAACCAAAAATAAACAGGGAAATTAGTTATAATGATACCAAGGACAAAGGAAACCCACCCTAAAGTGCCTTATTAGAAGCCACTCGTGTGTTTATTTCAGCGTGTTTTATGCATATTCATGTTTGCCGAATCTAGTCTACTTACATCCCAAGTTTCTACACATAATTCCTAATTATGAGGGTAAACCCCGTCCATTTCATCCGTGGATAAAATTTGAATTTAGTTGTGTATAGGGTTGTGCTTTTTATAGGTTATTATCTTCTCCCCCAAGAAAAATAATAGCAATTATTTGTAAAACAACAAAACTTATCTGAATGAACAAAACAAGGTGGAACCGCAAGCCGTGGTATGTCCACTAATCTTAAACTGAATTTGCTCCCCAAATCATACATTGAAGACTCATGGACAATCAATCTCCATGAATACTCTATAGAGGACAACATAGTATCTTCATTTTAAATTACTTTTCATTTTAGTAAGGTCAGAAAAATCAAAGTTAACTAAAAATCAAAATAGTTAAAAGTGAATTGTCTAATATGCCCTCATTTTTTCTCTTTGTTATTTTTCAATAAATAATTAATAAGGGTAAAAATTGGTAAATTAGTAATTAATACTTTATTAGGATTGTAAAGTGATAATTATTATGAAACGATAAAAGTTAGTTAAAATGACATATATTTTGAAACAAATGGGATATAAAAACCAATAAGGGTGAGGACACTCTACCCACAACCCAAGATTAAGGAAAAAGGATGTCTTTGGGTGGACATTTAAAAACTGTCATCTTTATTTGTTTTAATTACTTTATTTATTTATGTTATCTCGGTGATAAAAATCTAACCTCATTTGCATGCTCAGGTCAAGATCGAAATAAAGTAGAATGGTAAAAATCGTTTTAACCTACAAAATGCCAATCGGCTCCAAAAACAACCAAAGTGCATCTCCTTGAGTCGGATCTAGTCCAGAATCAAAGTTCTTGGTCAATCCAAATCAAGTTCAAACTCTCAAGCCTTGTTCCAAATCGGGCAAAAACATACCGTTTTGACTTCTTTTTAGCGCCCAAGCTTGGCATGCTTTTCGAGACCACAAGCATGGTCACCACGAACCGAAGTTAGGTCATACGCTCCCTTAAACGACATCGTTTTGGTTGATTTTGTTTCCTGGATTCACTTTTATCCATTTCCGAAAGTTGCGGGCCCGCTTTATCCTTTAACCGAAGGTTCGGGGTTGAATTTAGGGTTTTTAAACTTTAAATTTTTCTCTAAATAGAGGGTTCCCCCTCTCATCAAAACACACCAATTTCAGCTTTATTTCACCTTCATTCTGCTGAAATTTCTCACTTCATTATCTCACTTATACTCTCTCTATAAATACTCTCAAACCCCTTGGTCAATGTCCTACCGTTACTCCAAACAGGCCTTCTTTCCCCCTTATTTTGCTATTGTGACCTACCGTTACTCGCCTAAATTTTGTCAATATCCGAGCCTAGCAGGTGGATCAACCCGAGGGTGCCAACCGGATCTAAATTTTTATTTTATTTTATTTTTATTTCAGTTTTGTATTATTGTTTAAAGATATAATTTTATTTAGTTTCCACCCCGCTAGATGTAAATTTTATTTATCGCTTTCCTTTATTGCTTTCTTTTATTTTGTTTCTTTATTCCGTTATTTACCGTTTTACATTAGGTGTTTAATGTTTTTAATTTCGGCTACTTTTTTTATGTTGACTACTTGTTTTCTTTAACGCAATTTTTACTCGACTTATTTAATAAATTAGGAAAGTGATTCTTTCTTTTGGTAGTTTTTATGTCAAAATTGGCTGGTGACTCCTCCTTTTAATTTATTTGATTCCTATAAGCTCGTATCTCGATTATTCTACGTAAATTTGAAAAAAATAAGGAGTTGACTGAAGGTCCAAGCTATCTGACCTTTATTAGTAGTTTTTAGATGACCAATGCCGATTAATAGTTTTGGAGGGCAAAGTTCAGCTTGCAGTCTACTGACTGTGCCTCGCTCCTAATTCGATTATAAATTTAAAATAAATAGTTATTAAACAGAATAAAAAACTTGAGGATGGTATAAATGAAAATATTGGAATGGGGTGGAATTTTAGGAGCACTCCAACAATGAGCAGGTACGTATCATGGGAAGATAATTGACTACCTCACTCCTCAAAATGATGGCTAATATATTAAGGCAAATTGCTATATTATGATGATAATCTCCATGTTTATCAAATTAATTAAAGCGCGTAGTATGGTGGAATTAGTGGGCCACACTTGTTGAGGCCTCGACCACAAAGGTCAAAAGTTGCTACTTTTATACTAACTACTGTACTAGTATTTTCAAATAACCATTCACATGATTTTCCATTTATTTACTTATAATTTTAATAATTTAGTGGAGTTTGTTTTTTAATTACTAGTACCTGTGAGGCTACAACATAAGCTACGTAAATTCTACAATAAATTTATGTTTATGTTGTTTTATCGATAAAATATACGAAAAAATATTGGCAAGGCAACCAAATTTGGTTGAGAGGTAAAATATAATGAAAATCACACAAAAAAATCTCCACATAATAGTCATTATAATACATAAATTGACAAGTGTAATGTTGGCTAATATACCACGTAAACTAGTATTAGTATCATAAGCAAGGTATTATACAGTGTTATCTAACTAGTTTGGGTTGGGGTCAAAATTGGGTCGGTAATTGGACGAAATTTTTTGTTCAATATCCAATTTTTTCTGGATCGGATCAATTCAGATTAAAATCGAGTTTGGACAATAGAAATATGAAAATGTCCTAATTTAAAATTTGGATAAAAAAATCATACTCATACCCAATTTTTTCGGAACGGATGAAATTTTGTCTTAGGTTATATTTAACCATACCCAATAACACAGCTTAAATGTTCATTATTTAACCCAATCTTATTTATACTAAATACATGAATAGGTTAACGCGTTGAATATAGATATTTAACCTCCTCAGTTAAAATGAATATAAGATATTTTCCTTGTCTAACATAGAAGATCATAATATTTCCAATTTCCTTTTACCCAAATACAATTGTACTCTTTTTATAAATTATGGATCCCGGTCACCAAAAACTACAAGAATTTTTTTTTAATATTCCAAATGTAGCTGCAGTCGTGCTCCCTCCCTCGACCTTTTTCTTGACATATAGTCTGAATCCATGAACCTATATCACGACATAAACTTCCTTCCTCCTTTAAAAAATAAATAATTCGCTATCTTGCACAATATTTTTTATGTAGAAGAGGGTAAAGAGATATTATATTATTTCTTGATAATTGTGGAGTAAGCGGCACTCTACACTATTTGCAAAAAGCAAATCTATAACATTTATAATTGGACTTTCAAAAAAATGGTATCCTAAGTTCAAATTTAAACCTTTGTTGGATAATTTGTCCGCCACTTGATTAGTCTCTCCATAACAATGAGTAATTTTAACTTCCCAATATAGTTTCTTTAAAAGCATTCGACATTAGGAGAGATGAGGTGTGAATTGGGGGCCTTAATTCTGAGTTATGCGAAGCATACCCTTGTCCAAAATTGAGTCTAGTTGTAGTTACAACTGTTTCAACCGAAGGTTTCTAACTATTTTTAACCCTCTCCAAGCGGCTTTGATTTTAGTCATGAAAGAAGAACACCACCCAAAGTTCTCAGCAAATCCTCCAATCCATTCACCTCCAGTAGCAAAGTCTGGATTCCCTTTTGAAGCCCCCTCAGTATTGAGAATAGACCATCCCATTGGGGAGGCTTCCCATCTCAATAGTTCCTCG
This sequence comes from Talinum fruticosum, assembly GCA_021018815.1. NCBI lineage: Eukaryota > Viridiplantae > Streptophyta > Magnoliopsida > Caryophyllales > Talinaceae > Talinum > Talinum fruticosum. The sequence goes on from JAITYX010000020.1 coordinate 2,164,414, forward strand.
GAAATTTGTGATGAAGGGCCATTGAACATCAGAAATCTTCTTCTAACGCATTGACCACTTCAGTGAATCTTTGCATGCGGAATTCTCCTTTGATTCTTGGGATGGAGTCTTTACAAACGAAGTAATGAACATTCTGCCATTTCCAGAGATACCAGACGCTGTGAAGGAATTTGGTTTCCCACTGGAGTTGCTTCCAGTTTTTTGAGATTAATTACAATCCAATCTTTAAGAGGTATGTTCCCAGTGTGAACCTTCCACCCCTTGTCAGTCAAGAAACACCAAATTGTGGTCGCATTTGGGCATCCGCGAATAATATGGTCAATGTCCTCAATTTGGTCACAATAGATTCAGCAACTTGGGTCATTGGTTAGACCTCCTCTTTTACGATTAAGCGCATTAGTCATGAGATGGTCATGTAGCAATAGCTAAAGGAACATACGAATTCGCTGCGAGGCTCGGGTTTTCCACACCCAATTCCAGTTCCCCCTCCCGTGTCTCCATGTTCAGTGCAAATGATGGAGAGAGATGAACTAATTGAAAACTTACTGGAAGATGAAGCATTCTAGTAAAGGTTGTCATCCACACCTTCCTCATCTACTTTCATTGAAGCTACTTTTAGTAGCGAATCGTGGGGAGTAAATAGATGGTATTTTTTTATATCATAACTTGTAAAAATTTCATCAAATATTTAATTATAATTAGAAGTTTCAAATTAAAATTCCCATTAGAAATTATTTATATATATGTTAATTGTCTCCATTGATAAAATATTTGAAAATTATTACCAAATAATTAGATTTTAAGTATTCTCAATTCATCTTTACGTCTTATTTGTATTAAAAAATAATTTTATTTCTATTATTTAGGGAAGCATGAAAGGAATTTGATACGATTAACAGGTTTACACCACAAAGTAGCTGTAAGTTAATTGAAATGGTAATGTATTTGTAAGTTTCTCAAAGGATAATGATCCTAAACTCTCTATAAATTGTTATATTATCATCCTTAGTTATATCCTTTTAGAATAGATAACAGTAAAACTTATACTTCTTATAATAAGATTTCGGTGTAATTATATATATATATATATATATATATATATATATATATATATATATATATATATATATATATATATATATATATATATATATATATAAAATTTATAAACGAGAAAACAAAGTTAGTATATGTAACATTATTTATAAATTTTGTTATGATAGAAAGCATTTGGAATAAAAGAGAGCTAGAAATAGTGTATGAATAAAGTGAGTATGAAAAGTGAATAATGGGATTAAGATAGAGTGTAAAAGGATGAGTTTTAAGGTGTAACATGGATGGGTCTAATCAAGTTAATTGGAGGAAGATAAAGAAGATAAGAGTTACTTGAGATGGTGCACCCACCCAATTATGAGCTCATTTCTATGTTAAATTCAAAAATTACCTCTTTCTAATCATGCATCACCAAAATGGAACCCACTAATCATATTTCTATATCCTAAATTTTGACATAGAATTGACTCTTACACTATGCCCCATTGGGAGAGCCCAACATTAATGGAAAGCTTTAGGAATTCTAACCCCATATATATATATATATATATATATTTTATGAAATTATATTATCTTTGGAGAGAAAGATATTAAATTGAATGCTCTTCAATAGGGAGTAAGAAAATTAATATTTTGTTAGATGTAGATGGAGTTTTATGTATAGATTAGAGAGAAAGATGAGAGTATGTATACCAGGAAAAATTTTGCTTAATGATGCATAAAAATACTTGCGAAGAGCAGTAAGAAAATCTTGTAAAGGTTTCGATTTAATGAAATTTACTAGCAATTTTTGGTGTTTTCTTTTAGATAAATTTGCCATCTTCAGCATTATGTAAAAGTAAATATGTTTTAGTTACACATCTGTTAAAAAATTTTTTTCTATAAATTGATATTTTTTGGTTGATATAATCATTCAAAATTAAAAATTCCAATGAATATCTCGATGAGAAAATCTATTTCATTTGAAAAAAAATGAATATTATTTGTTTTGACGCTTATAAATAGGCTTGAAGCTTTTGGAAGTTTGGAACTAGTCTTCAAAGGTGTTTAAAATTGTATATTAAAACATAAAATAGAAGAATTTCATAAATCACTAGAATTTGATCCAGAGTGATAAATTATATTTAGAGTGTTTGTTTTACCAATACCATACCATTTACCATTAACTTTTATTGTTACTCACTACTCCTTACTGCTTATAATTGTTCCTTACACTATTACGTAAAGAACTTTTAACACGGGTATTAACGATGGCTAAAAGGACAAACTGTCATGAAAAATGGATCGGTGGCATTTTCGTAAAAAATACGCTTTTAATGTATATATAACGACGGTTGAACATAAACCGAACCTTTAACCACAGCTTACATTACGAGCCGTCATCATAGACTTATCTATGACGACGGTTCATTTATCGAACGACAGTCTAAGTACTTTAGACAACGGTTCTTAGTAGTGAACCGTCGTCTAAAGTACTTCGCCAATGCCGAGTCTCACATTTGTCTCTCATATTTTTCAGTCCTACACTCTCTTGCTTCGGTTGCTCTTCTCTCCGTAGTTGCTGGTGGTTTCCAGTGCTACTCTGCAGCTTTCAGGTCGTGGTTGCGCTTCCCTCTCACTCACTCTCTCTGCGTTTCCGGTTGTCACCGCACTACTCTCTCGCCGACCTCACTCTCTCCTCGTGGTTGCACCTCTTTCGCCAACTTCTCTTTCTCCGCGTGGTTGCACCTCTCTCACCGACTCCTCTTTTCGGGCATCACTAGCTTTGTCTCTTTCTCTTAATCTTTAGCATTTTGCCCTAAATTCCATTGCGGGTTTTTAATTCTGTTATTGTTTGCTTTGTCATTTTCAGCATTTTCATCAAACTTAAAAGTGTAGAAAGTGCTTTCCAATTTCGAGATCTAAACTCAAAATTGTATTTTAGGAGTCTTATATTTCACGCTGTTTTAGAGAAAATTTATAGATTAATCTTATATTTGAGGAATATGAATGGATATAACATGAAAATAAGAGAAGATACAAAAAGACCAAAATTGAGGAACCGGGGTTCTGGATAGCCAGCACGGGTCGTGCCACACTACATGGTCAGCCCATGTTGATCGTTGCCCGACCCAATTTATGTGTTTCCGTCCGAAAATTGTTGTACATGTTTATTTATCAAGAGTTGTATAATTGCTTACGGTATAAAATAGATTCTTCCAAAAGTACAAAAAATCGAGGGAGGGAACTATGATGAACAAGGAGAAGTTGGTCCGGAGTAGAGACGACCCAACTCTCCTTACACGAGTCGATTTTGATAGCCACGGAAATGCTGTAAGTGAGCATAAAGTTATCTTTATGAGCTATGTTGGTGCGGTGACCCACTCCTATGTGAACATCAACTACAGAAAATGGGCGGACGTCCTAATTCCATTAAGGACAAACTTTGAAACGATATTCGAGTAAATGAACTACATCTTAACTTAGTATTGCAACTTATATTGTAAATGGTTAATATATACTAATGTATATTGTTCTTGTGTTTCGGAGAACGCTCAACTTGAATGTTAATGAATCCGAGATCCCCTTCGTGAAACACAAGACCCTCATATCGCCGATAAAAAGTTTAGAGACTTCAAATATCACATTGCCGCTATATAGGTCTACAAAACAAGTCGGATAAAACAAAAAGGTAGACCTCGGAAGGTCTACAATTCTATCACCGAGGAGGACTGGACATCGTTTGAATCACGAGTCACCTCTCCGGAATACATGGTAATTTCATTACTTTGATACCTTTTTTGATATTACATCATCAATGATTATATAAAAGGTTAATGGGTAGCTCTAAGGAGAAAATAGTGTGATGTTGGTTTTCTATAAATGTAAGTGGTGAAATATATTTGAGAAAGGCGGATGTAAAGGACAATAAGAGGGGAATTATCTTATGCACTCGATATTTTCGTTGTTGAATTGATATAAAAAGGAAGAAATTATCAGTGATTTATACAACTATTTTCGATTTAAGTGTTATGCATCGATATTTTCGTTATCTTAATTACTTGCGCAGACGATAGATGAAGCCAACCGGAAGAGGATTAAGAGCAATGCGTACCCTCATGTGTTGTCTCGTGGGGATACGCGAAGTTGGAAGAGAGGTTGTACAAGTAAAAACTTAAACAACTTCAAACCACATTCGGTGAAGGTTCCACCATAGATACTTCCTAACTCGTTGTCGATAGGGACGAGTCGTGGGTCGAAGGAAGAAAGAAAAAGATGGAACCTTCACTACGCCCGATGTAGAAGCTATTTCTCGCCGACTCGTGAGTTTTTTTACTATTTTCTTTATTTATTTTGAGAACTTATCGCTTTTAATATTTATGAATTGTCAAATGATAATATTTTTTCTTCTTACAAGAGTCTTTGTCACATACATTGACTTCGAAGTCGCCGACACCACCGGGAGGAGGGACAAGCTAGCCTTAGCCTTATAAAGAGATGAGCAACCCGGTCATGGTCAAGCCGTTGTTGGGTGGGTGGGGATAGTTGAGCATTTTGAGACTAGGAAGAAGTGTCCCATTTCTTCCAGCCAAGCACATATGGAGGCCCAAATGCAGTCCCAAATGGAGTCCTAACAGCCTCAAATGTCCTAAATGGCTACACATATGGCTGCACATATGGAAGAGATGAGGGCGCAGATGTGGGCAGAGATGCGATCTCGGATGAGGTCGTACTTCACCAATATGGGTATGTCGTTACCTAGCAACTTTGATGATGTACATCCATTCTCACCCCACACACCGGCCAACGTGAACGCGAGCTCAACCGTCGACCAATTTGAAGTTCGGCGGAGGTAATTCAGATTTTGCAACCTAATTATATTTACATACATGTTTATATTTGGACTAATTAATGTACATCCATTCTCACCAAATTATATCAGATTTTGCAACTTTGATGATGTACATCCATTCTCACCCAATCCCATATACATGTTTATATTTGGACTAATTAATTTCTATGTTAAAGGTTATCACTTGATTATAATTGTTATACTTATTCTTATGTAGCCGACAAATTGCAAGCTAACTTCTCATCACCTTCCCTAGAGCATGTTGTGGGATTGGGTGTTGTTTTCCGTGGATGGCGAGATATTGTCATTCACAGGACACCCTTTGTAGCCGATGAGGTGAGGATGAGTGTCAAAGAGGTCATGCACGAGAAATGTGAGTGTGATTTGTCGATCCAGGGACCGGACCTCCATACTCGTTGACGAAGCGATCCAACGCTTTTCTTCGTTGGCCCAAGAATTTGGTCATACTCACAACGATAATTCATTTTTATTAAAAAATATTAGATTTAGCTATTGATAATATCACTTATATATATTTCTCATTTTTGTATTGATTATTCACTAGGATATCGGAGACAGATCCAAGAATGGGATGAAAGGCGCCAATGGCACAAGCAAACGTTCGGCGGCGCCCGTTCATCCTCTCGAAGAAGTCTCCTCTCAAATCCATTGAGGAGTCCCGCACAAATTGGTATGCTACTCTGAAAATTTATGTGCATGTCAACATAGGAACAGATCATCCGTAGTACGCCAGGTCATGTGTTTGGGCAACGTGAAGGGGATACGCCGGTCTATATCTTCCTAGACGACATACTGCAATTTTTGCACATGGAGGATATCGAAGTATCCGCTATTACGCTTGGCATTATGTGAGTTAATATGTTCATAGTCAGTTCTTTTTTATTATTAATTTCAATTTCTAACTATATACAATTAACATGTAAGGTGGTTGCACGAGATTGGGAAGGACTTCGTTTAGTTTCTAAACCCTTCCATTATTCAAGGAGTTAGGCAAACTCGTAACGACCGAGTCACCTATATCTTCGACGTCATGAAAGATACTGCGAAGGATAAAACATGGTACTTGACGACGTTTAATGAGAAGTAAGTGTACAAAATAATGAACTAATTAACTAAAGTTTTATATGGTGTTATACATACTTATATTGAAAATGTGTTATTTGTGGTTATGTAGCCACCATTGGATGCTTGCTACCCTATATCGCTTACTGGCTTGATCCTCCGGGTTGTAATGTGAAGGAAGATATCAAGGACGTCGTCGAAGCGTGAGTTCATACTTTTAATCATTTTAGGTTGTTTTGTTAATTAGTAATCTGTTCAATGGTATGTTTAACTTGAATTTTATTTTTTCGATTGAAAAATAGTGCTTTACTCCGTTATTATTATGGCGGAGGCGTCAAAGACAAATTAGTGAAGAAAACACAAGCAACTAATTATCCCCGTCAAGGTGATGTTCTCTTGTTTATTAGAATCTACTTTAATTGTTTTTCATTTCATATTATGTTACTTGCTAGCTACATAAAGTATTAATTAATTCTCTATGTGTTGGGAATGTATTTTTATTATTGTAGTGCCATATACAACCGGGGAACGTGGAGTGCAACTTCTACACTCTCCAAGTACATGAAAGAGATTGTGATCGAACTCGATTAACATTCTAGTCCCAAAGGGGTATACTTGTACTTGTAATTGATTATATTCTTTATTCACCTTCATTAACACTCTTGTAGTAATATTTCGGTAAATTATACTCTACTAATATTTTGCATATAATAACACCGAGCTATATTTCACCACTCACACACAATGGAATGCGGATACATTGTATTGAGGAACCCGACATTGAAACAGAGGTAGAATTTTTATCTTCTTCCATAATTTGCTTTTTAATAGGGGCTAACCCACCACTATCATTAATGGTGGCCTTCTTCAATCGAATATGGGGTTCAAAGGGTTTTGACATGGCAATCGCTAAAAAGAGGGTATGTGTATAACCCGATTCCATTCAGTGCTAGAAAGAGATGAAGCTTTGAGGAATAATTTGTCTATTTTGATTTAAAAAACCCCCTTGTTATGCTTGCTTGGGTTGTAGGCCAATCAACCGAACTAGATGAGCTAGCTAAAATACCTATGTGGGTTAAGTTCCCTAACCTTGATTTGAAATTCTAGAGCATTAAGGGTTTGAGCAAAATAGCTAGTTTGGTGGGTAGGCCTCTAGCTATAGACATGCAAACTCAAAATAAAACCAAAGCCACATTTACAAGAGTGTTGATTGAAATGGACCTCAGCAAGGAGTCAAAAAGGAAGTCACTTTTTATGGATGTACAACGAGAAATTATTCATCAATATGTAGAATATGAATTGACCCCTATCAGATGTAATCATTGTAAGCTATTTGGGCATGAAATAGCAAATTGCAGGAAAAATACCGTGAGGGTTTGGAGAAGGAAAGAACAAGTTGTCAATGAACAAGTAGAAGGAGAACAACACATGGAAATGGAAGAACTACAAAACAATCTTGAGCAAGCAATCCCGAGCATGTTACACCCTATGTTAAAAGAATTAAACCGGTGATCGACAAAACCAGGAAAGTGGGTCAATGGTTCGACCGGTTCAACTGTTTAGATCGGATTGAACCGCTTGACCCGTTGACTCGGTCTAATCGGATTGGATCGGCTAGATCCGATTAAAACAAAATGCATCTTAATATTTTATAAGAGGCTACAATACTTGTAAAGAACAAAAGAAATAAAAATATTATAACATTGAAATAACACAAGATAAAAGACAAAAGAAGGATAGAGAAAAGGCAAAAAGTTGTAAAGTTTCCCTAAAAAGATGTGCCTTGTTTCAACATTCAATTCATTACTAGTAGAAGTAGTGGGGAAAGAGACCGAGAGCAAAGGCATTCTACTAGAGAGAGAGGGTTGAGGGGACAGAGTAAAAACAACGACAAGGAACCGAAGGAAGCTACCAACGACTATCAACCGGACCAAGGAGCATGGCTGTCGGGGTAATTAATAGAAGGGAATAGCTGGTCGACTTCTATTTACCAACACGTAAGGAGCTCCGGAACGGCTGTCAGATCCAAGTCACTGGTGTCGATCAGGTTGAAAGTTGGGTTTTTTAGAGCCATTCGTTTGAACCATCGGTTAAATCATAGAAACCGCCCGCTTAAATCATTGTTAGACCAGTTCATTTGTTAAACGAGCTAATAGGAAAAATCCAAACCGGACCAGAGTGTCCAGTTCCTAGTTAAATTGGTTGAACCGGCTGGTTTAGTCCGGTTCTCATAACAAAGGTTATACCTAGAGTACAATAAGGAGGTATTGTAAGAAAAGAAGCAAAACAGCACAACCGAAACGAAACCGAGCATTTCATCACTCGAAGTTATAAATCCCTAACATAACTAGTTGACAACACCACCGAATACGGTAGCACTCTAGAAAAGTTTTGGGTCACTGGTAGCTGACCATGGATAGCCTATATTTCTGGAATATAAGGTGCTTTAATGGCCCAAATAAACAGGATGTAATGAAGTATTTGTTTAGAGATAATAAATGCAAGGTTCTAGGGTTGTCCGAAACTAAAACCTTGCTAAATAAAGAGGAGGAAATTAAGGCGAAATTAAGGCTAAATTGGCCAAGGATTACAGTCTGTTACTAATGCTACATAGCAGACTAGGAGTAGGATTTGGCTACTCTAGAGGCCAGCAGAGGTGAACATTATTATATTAATGGCGCATAGACAATTCATACATGTTATGATAGAGGAAAAAGGGGAAAAAGTTACTATCACAACAGTTTATGGAGACAATGATGCTATTGAGAGGCAAGAACTATGTAGAACATTGGAAGAACTAAAAGCTGGAATACATACACCATGGATCATTGGAGGTGACTTCAATGCTTTGCTAAGAGTGGATGAGAGAATAGGGGAATAAAGTTGTATTCTCTAAAACCATTTTGATTTCCAACAATGGATGACTAATTGTGAGCTACAAGAATTAAAGTATACTGTGCATACATTCACAAGGAACAACAAACAAGGGGCAGAGTGATCTTTTTCAAAATAGACGGGGTTTTTATCAATGGTATTGGATTAGCCAGATTTTCGGATGTAGAGTATGAAATGCTAAATGATGGAATATTTGACTATTGTCCTCTTCATGTCAAAATGTGGTCAATGAGTCCAAATTTTAAAAAAATTATGTTGAAAACTTAGCAACAAAAATAGGAAGGGACTACAACGTATTAAGCTACTAGGAAGTTGAAAGAGTTAAAGAAGGCATTACGTAAGTTGAATAAGCAACAATTTGGGGATATCCGCTAGAGAGTGCAGGAAGAAAAAACTATACTAGATATACAATATCAGGTTAAAATTGAAGTTGTGCAACACTATCAAGCAATGTGCAAAGCCGAGAGGTCATTCCTAATTCAGAAAACCAAGGAAACTTGGCTTAAGGAAAGGGATCAAAATTCTTCCTACTTCTTTGCATGGTTGGAAAATAGACACTACAACTCAGGAGTGAAAGTACTAGAGAATGAAGATGGATCACTAATGCATGAACCAACCGATATAGGGGCAGGTTTGGTGGAGTACTTCTCCAAGTTCCTTGTTAATACAAATACAAAACAAAAGGTATTACTTAAAGTAATTATGCAAGGAAAACGTCTTGAACAAAAACAACATAGAGGCTTGCTTGCACCAATAACTAATGATGAAGTTAAGACAGACTATGTTCAGTATAGATATCTTAAAAAGCCTAAGCCTAGAGGGCTTTGACCGTGGTTTCTTTAAAGAAAGTTGGGAAATAGTGGGGTTGGTGGATATATGTAACGTAATTTTTTCCAAATAGGGAAACTACTGAAGTAGCTTAATGCAATTGTGTTAGCTATGGTTCCTAAGGTGGAAAATCCGTTAAAACTAGGTGACTTGAGGCCTATTGCATGTTGCAATACCTTATATAAATTCATCACAAAGATCATTTTTGGAAGGCTAAAACCTGTGATGGCTACCTTAGTGGATCAAACACAAGGGACATTTATAGCAGGGAGATCCATACTACACAATGTCTTGATATCTGCAGATTTATTAAGATGCCACAAAAGGAAGGGTGTATCCCCTAGATGTTTGATGAAAGGTGACTCGAAGAAACCCTATGACTCGATCAATTGGGAGTTCATAGAGAAATTATTGCTAGGATATGGCTTCCCATCTAGATTTGTACAACTAATCATGGTGTGCATAACCACTCCAAGCTTCTCAATTTAGATTAATAGGGAATTATATGGCTACTTCAAAAGTGGTAGAGGATTAAGGCAAGGGGATCCTATGTCCTCTTTCATTTTTGTCCTTGTAATGGAGTACTTATCAAGATCTCTTACCATAGCTACAAAATAAAAGGAGTTCGGGTTTCATCCTGGGTGTAAGCAAATGCATATGTGCTCAGTAATGTTTGCAAAGGATCTCTTACTATTCCGCAAGGCCAAGTCACCTAGCATAAGATTCATACAAACCGCATTTCGCACTTTTCAGGAACTTCGTGGCTGCAGGCAAACATGGAAAAATCCCAAATTGTGCTAGCGGGGCTATGTGATAATGAGACATAGGCACTGGTTAAGGAAACTAGATATGAAAAGGGAGAAATACCCTTTAGGTACTTGGGAATACCAATGAAA